>VXBU01005204.1:233666-426851 GCA_013400315.1 Bombycilla garrulus
TTTTTTTTTTTTGTGAAACATAGAAACCTGCCCCTGATCAAACACCTGACACTTTGACAAGTGAAGGAAGAAAAAAGTGAATATATTTTGTTCATTCACAGGAATGAACAAAATAAATTTATTGTTATCCCCATGCACTAATTATATCAAAACTGTCTTATTTTATTCAAATAATATAATGGTCAAATTTGCAAAACGGTAATTTCTTGACCAAAATAAAAAAGAAAAAAAATCTAAAAATCTGACCTCTGCTGAACACCCTAGGTGATTCTTTAACTTCATTTTCTGAGTGTAAGAGGCAATGACTGCTGTTGATCTCAGTGTTTCAGCACATATTTATCCAGAGAATTATGCAGTAGCTCGCTTAACAAGGTCTCTACACAATAAGAATTTCTCAGTTGGTTCCCACTGCCTTTAGTTTTATGCTGGCATCGATTTTGGTTGGACAGAAATATGAATTTGAAAAATGCAGGTATTCCAGTACAAGCTTTGTATATCTATTTAAAAATGGGTAAAATTAAATTATTTAAAATCTGAATATAAAACATTACTTTTGTTTCAGAGACAACTGAGGTAAAATAATGCATTTTTGTTAATTCATGAAGTATCTCATAAAAAGGAATAACAAAAAAGCCTTTTGAGATTCCTCTAAGACAGTCAATTAGATAGATGCTAAATTCTATCCTGGAAACATTCTAAAATGTTCAACTCTAATGTTTTTACTGAATTGGAGTACAGTACCTTACTGAATCAAACCTACCTGAGTTCTCTGTAACTCAAGGGGGTTCAGGGCTCCAAGGATCCCTAAGGTCCAGTATGTTAATTAAAAATTATGGAGCATAAATAAAGTCCATTCACACTTGAAGAAAATAAGAAAATGTGTGATAGCTTATGTGGTCTTGTACATTTTGCCTAAGCACTTCCATGGTGTATTATGTTCCTTTCTAGAACTAGATACATCATACCTTGATTTTGCTGTTCTTTTAGTACCTGAAGTTTGAAGAAAAACTAAGGTTTAAGAATGATCAGGTTCCAATATTTACAATATTTAATCCGGTTTTCCTCTACTCAAATTTTCCTGTGGGTTAATGGCTAGGATTGAAGCAGGCCTATGTATAGAAAAATGCTATTCCTTTTCAAGACACTAGATTCTAGTTTCAATAAAAAGAGAAAAATTGAAGATTTAGCTTATAAATATGGTGCTTGTATGTCTCTCCTTGAGGAGTAACTTTATTTTTTCCTTCATTAAAAAAAACCAACAAACAACCAAGTAGTCAAGTGAAGAGGAAAGTCCCAAGGACTTTTTCTTCATACTTCAATTCAAGCTGGAAGTTCCCATACTTAAGAGAAACAGGTTTCTTGGGAAGTTTCTTCTAATTAAGAGATGAATTACTGAATCCTTTGGGTGTTGTTCAGAGGTATTAATGTAAAAAGTTGGATTTTTTGCAGAACTGCAGAAAACTAGGGACTGATTGGACCTATTTCAACTCAAACTGCAAATACCTGTAGCTGCCAAGAGGCATATTCCCTGTCCTTTCATATTTGGAAATTACAAAATCAATGCCTTGTGGGGATGCATTTATGCTTAAAAAGCACACTATAATCATATTTCCCTTTTGTACTCAAACCGCAGGAATACACTCTGCCAGACAAATCCAATGCAAGCAGAGGAATGTAAAACTGAGCAGAGCTGCGTAGTGCACCTCACAACCATCACAAAAGCCATCAGACTTTCCTGTGTGGCACATGAGCTGCATTACTAAATGTTAATAACTGTATTTTTTACTGTTTGATTTGAAAGATGACTTTTTCTGTCCAAAAGGTTGATCCTCTTCACATTCCTCACATTCAGCAAGAAAAAATGGGTCTGATTCTGACACCAGCTGCATGCAAATAAGGCAAGAAAGTAAGTTAAGCAATGTAAGCATGTAAGTTAAACAATTTTCTTCAGGTTTGCACAGCTTAAAGTAATGGAAGTCCTAGGAAGTTAGGTTTCATCTGCCATATCCACACAGATAATTTGCAGTAAGTTTTCTCGTTGTAAACACTTCAAATGGCCTTGTTAAAAAATTGTGTGAATAAGAGTTTGTATAAGGAAATTATTAAACTATTCACAACTCAGCTAAGGACTAGACCTTTTTAAAGAAGACAGTTTTTAAGAGATGCTGTGCATTTTGTTTTGACTAACATTATTGCTCTAGCTTTGTATTATCTGAGAAAAAATAACCTCTGAGCCTGAAAGCTCTTTTTCCATAACACTAAAACACCTCAGTGATACCCATTTCAGCTCCTCTCCTGCTAGCTTTTAAAATTAAAGAAAGAAAACAAAAATTATATATTATTATTATCAAAAGAAAAAAAGAACAAAAGAAAAAAAAAAGTAAAAAAAAAAGAAAAAAAAAGAGTGGATATAGAGTTATCTCAATGCATCAATAATGCATTCATTATTGAATTGAATTTCAATTAACTGTGTGAGATAGCTACACTGAGGTGGTAACTTTTGAGGACAGAGGGAAAGTAAATACTAATACTGTAGCTGGTTTTAGGAACTATTTTTGTTTTCATGTCATGAATCTCTACTGTTCAGTAAAAATTCCCAAAGGCTTCTGTTGCCATTAAATTATAAATTGTTTGGGTTGGGCCTTAGGGGATAGTTTTAGGGTCTCATTCTTTTATACATTGATACATGCCACCCTGAANAAAAATATATATATATATAAAAGGAGAAACTCATTATAAGGAGAAACTCTTGATAACCAACCAAAGCTATGAAGTTTATCCATATATAACATTGGGGATAAATCTGTCCCCTTCTGAAAAAGACAAATAACTTTGGGGGACAATTCAGATGCTTGCACCATCAAAATTCTTTCACTAGTGACCTTTAAAGCATAAGAATAATCCTCCAGAAAAATTACTAAGTCCTTAAAAAAACTTCCTTTGCTCTCAGACCTTCATTTCACTAGTAAGTTGAAAAGCAAAGAATAATAAATAAAACAGTCAAGGTAAAAATCCCCAAGACTGCTACTTCTGCTCCCGAAACATACTTAAAGGATCTTTTTCCTCTGCTTCTCAAACCCTTTTGACACAAAGATTTGAAGCTTTTATTATTGTTCCTTCTGCTGCTTGTTTTTGAAATCCTTAACATTAAGAGGAGATGCACGATGTAGGGGTTGTGCTTTGTTCCTACAGCACAATAAAAAGCAACACAAGTGGCTCAACTCCTTTATTTTAAGGATCCAGTTGGTAGCATTTAGAGTAGAACATAAAGTCTAAAGGCTGGTTTGCTCTCTCTCAGGCTATTAATTCAACAGACCCATGGATTAAATAATTGGCATTACTTCCTGCATTTCCTTGATTTTTCTTGCGGGCATTGCAGTCAAATGCCAACAAAGCCCAGACTTTAAGGTTCTGAGTGGATTATGTAAATTGACTGATTATTCCAGCAGAAGACTTCTGCTTTCTTTAGCTGAAATTTTCAAATTTTTCCTAAGGGTGACAATGGCAGAACTTTATTAGTTCTTCCTGTGATCCTTGTTAGAGAAGAAAAATTTAAGGCATCAAGAATTCTTGCTATTTATTCTGAGTTTTGTTACTTTCTTCAGCCTCAGATCATGACAAACATCTGTTTGCCTTGGTACACTGCAGTAGTTTTCACCCTGAAAACACTGAACTCCTTTTGCAAATTTATGATTGAGCTTTTGTCATTTCAGTGGTGGCTCAGCTATAATATTGAGCTGACTGGAATAAAAAGTTACAAAAATTATTTACTACAAAATACTTCAGTTGCAGGCAATGTCATCACTTTTCCTTTCATTTCTTTTCACCTAAATATACTAGACTAATTCAAAGGTTGCTTCAGTTTTAAGTCTTCTGAAACAATATATGAATCTGGAAATACTAACAGGATGAAGTGAAAAAGTTAACAGTGGCAAAGAAAACTTTTTTTCCCAATGAGGGAATAACAAATTAAGAAAAAAAAAAGTAAGTAAAATATTCTATTTTCAAAAACAGAATCTGGTTTTAAGTAATGCATTGTTGACATGACTGTAAAAAATAACCTATGCCATTAGCAAAGCCAGGTTATTTAATAAAACTTCACAGCTGTTCACAGTGCCGACAAAAGCCCACAGATATTTACAGTGTAACAAACACCTACACCTCTTGAATATTCTACCATCTCTGTGAGGAGAAGGTATGAATAATAATGAGAAGGATGACTTTACATTTTCCTGACATCTTGGTTATTTCTATTTGATAATTTAATACAGATCTTGGTGACTAAATTTTATGACATTTATGTTTAGTGAAGAGTAGAAGTAGTTGCATCTTAGCCTCTAGTATTAAAATATCCACCTTACAGAAGCCCCACTTTGCCTTACTACTGCTACTAAAGCCTCTGCCAGTGGCTGATGGAATGACATTTGGCAAGAAATTTGGTTTTGCTGCATCATTTCTCTCTTTAAAATAATAGGAATAATTCTCTGAAGAGAACAGCCATGAAATGCCCAAATAGCTCCTTAAGGAAAACAATATTTTATTCTTGCCAAGTCCAGAGAAGGAATCCTGTTTTACTGTCTAGGTGATATTAATATCTTCCTTTGCACAGTACAGCCATTCATTCATTCTCAGCATTAAGATTCCTTAATTGACATTCTTGGCTGATGCAGAATAATACTGGACTTGTTTTCACATTACCTTTTCCTGAGGTAGCTCTTAGGGGCCTTTCCAGAGGCTTTAGTACTGTCTGTGTCAGAAGCATTTACGTGTACACTGCAGATCTGCAATCAGTTGTGAAAACAAGTTCTATCTAAGCTGTATAGCTTCTTTGGGTTTGAATTAAATTTTGGATTAAATAGCTATTCTACATGTAGTGGTAAACTATTCATGTGGAGACCTTTGATAAAAAGGGTGCAAAGAGCAGATTTGCTGCCTTGCCTAGGACTGGACTAAGCCTGACAGTATCTGTTTGGTTTGTTGGTTTTTTTTTCCGTATGACTCTGCAAAATCACTTTTGGGATCCTCCATCCAGTAAGATAATGAAATAAATTTACTCTTCTATTTCAGTGGGTTTTTCTGACCCTTGGTTACAAGTGTGTGTTAATTCACACAGTACAATTCTATATTTTACAAGACTCATGAACTCTTGAAAAGAGGAATCCGCATTTCAATGTAATTTCTTGCCCTTTTGTACCAATTGTTTGGGCATTTATACCTCTTATCCAAGGGCTCTACTTGTTATAATAACACATAAGCAATACATGCCAAGTGTACCACCTTAAATATCATTTATTTCCTTACAACTTATTGCAACAGCTGACTCTTAAAAGCTGGAAGTGCAAATTCTTTCAGAGAAAGAGCAGAATATGGGTTTCTTGGTCTCTGCATAAGTATTCAACCCACACAGCTTCTGCTTTCTTCCATAAAAGAAAGAAGGCAATCTCAATATAAAAGTTCATTAGTGGAATTAGCAATTGACTTGCAAATCAAAATTAAATGCTATACCCCAGAGGAAGACAAATTTTTAGGAAACAAGGCTATTTTTGGTACTTCCTTATTTTAGTGACTACTATTTTTGTGATTGTTATGCTTAGATATGTTGCACAACATACACAGCATCATTATTAGAGTGTGTACAAAAAGTGTTATATTGTCCAATGTTTTGAAACACTTCCATAGACCTAATTTTTGAGGTATCAGAAATTATTACTGTCTTCAGAACTATCAGATATTTCTTGTCATTCTTACTGTTTGGACATCAAGATGTACTGCCCATATAACTTGTAAAGAAAGTGAACATTTATGGACTGATTTAATACATGATTTAGATCAGACTCCAGCAAAACATTAATAATGAATTGCAGCTGCTATCAAAGATGCCATGAAAGTGTTCTAATTTTGAATAATATAAATGAAGCATATTATGCATCATATAATGCCCCTTTACAGATATTTTTATGTGGTCCCAGCACATACAGTCCTTATTTTCCAGAAAATTATCTACCTCAAAGTGAAATTCATGTTTGTGTCCACAGGCAGCAAACGACCTGTGAACTACTTTTTTTAAATTCAGTTACAAACCTAAAATAATTGATTAAATCATTGGCATAACTTGAATGTAAACATTGCACTGGTCTTGTGTTGTTTCACACTTTTATCTCTTTAGTAAAAAACACAGAATTTTTTTTCAGATAATCTGACTTACACTTGTCCCTAATTTCTCTCTTATTATCTGCAACATTTAGGGATAAACTGAAGAAGAAATCATGAGCTGTTGAAAACAGCAATTCAGAAGACAGAAATAAGTTTTTGTTTAATACCCAGCCAATGCTGCCATTGTGAACACGAGCAATCAGGAATCATCAGTGCCAGAGTCTGCAATGGATTCAGTCCAAAGCTCCAGATCCAAAATCAGTCTGTCATTGACTCTTTGTTAATATATAAATCATTTACTGAAGCATAGCCAGTCAAAACAGAATACCATTTGTGTGCACGTGAAGGTCTGGCTGTTCCTGCCAAGAGTGACTCATGTTTAAGGGGCACAAAGAAAATGAAGGCCCAAAATGCATATTTAAGGTCAGATTTCTTCGTTGCTTTGAACTTGTATCTGCATTTTTACCTGTGCAAAATACTGCTTGGTTGTTCAGAAAGCAAAACACTTACTCACATTGAGGTAGAAATAGTACAAATTGTTAAGGATTCCTCAAGTTCACAATTATACCCTGCATGTATTAAAAAACCAAAAAAACAACAACTTAATATGTAGATATGTGGATGAGGCAAAAAATGGAATGATTTTTCATTATTTTTCTGTATATCATTGCAGAAAAAATAAGTTTTATAAATTGACTCATATACTCATTGTCTTTCCTGGATGCTATACTAACAGAAATAGAAGAGAGCAGAACAGAACTGCATTCTGTGATCATCACTTCCACACTGGCAAATGCAACCCTTAGCTGTTTATCACATATAGTACTGTAATGGGCAAAAATACCTCTCAGGATCAGAGATGTATTTGTTACAGCAGCTGTGCATGCATAACAAAGACACAGCCTCTCTGTCTCTCTGAAGGTTTATTGGCACCTTAGATGCAGACAGTTACAAACAATCTTCATGTGTGTTTGTAAATCATTCATATGGCTGCAGCACCAAGACTATTCTGGGGGCTGAAGATAACTGTAAGGTTTCTGTGAATACTCCAATTACATTAAAAAGCCACCAAGTAAAAGTGCACACTTTTTAACCATGGCCCTGCATGCTAAAAATTAAATTGCAATTCTGGTGCTCTGGCAGCAAAGGAGTGGTTGTGCTCCTCTGCAGCCTCAGTGGCATTTCATTAGGGCATAGCAGCACAGATGACAGACCAGAAATGCAGCAGAGAGCAGTCAGTAAAACCACCCCTGTATTTCAAGGTGCCATTGGTAAAGGCCCTCAGGATGGTTCTGTCTGCGCTATGCTTTAGGTTAAGTCAGAGAAAATCTAGTTTGGAGTTGTAAAGAGTGAAATCAAATATAACACCTCCCTTGCCTCCCTACATTACAGTGACATTGAGTCTTCCCCACCCCATCAAGTAACAATACTGTGGCTGTTCAGGAAACCTGAAATATTAATGGGACCTGCTGGGCTTGTCAACAACTATATTGACTCACACTGGTGTTGATTCTTAGTCTGTTCCAAGAACTAAAGAGGCAGAGCAGTTTTGCAATGAGGTGCCTGCAATATTTACAGTATATGGGCTTTGTTTGTCTTGAATTAAACCCTCTTTAAAGTCAAAATTGGGAAGTTATCAACAAATACTACTTTTTGGGAAGAACAATTCATAAAATCAATATTCTTTATCCACCTAAACTTGAGCAAATATTTTATCACACTTAAATTAAGTTTGTGACATGGAGATACAAATACTGACAGACAGAAATCTAAGAAAATTAATACAGAATTAGTCAAAACTAGGAGTATTCTACTTCAGTTTGAGCAGGGCAAGGAGGATAACCAGTAGAAACCATCAAGAAACAGTAAAAGAACTGAATGAAAATGGCTTTCAAATTTTGTAAAGTCAAATTAAAGGATATAATCTATAAATGCACAGTCTTAATTTTGACAATAAAAGGATTAACAAACAAAAGAGAAGATGATAATTTGTAAAGGTGTCCCAAGAAGGGCAGACAACTGCTAATTTACTCCAGATTCAGTTCTGGTATTGTGCTCCATCATTAGAATTAAGACTCCCTCACTTTGATGCAAAGAGGAAATGACCTAATGAAAAACAAGATATGGCTTACTTTAAGACTTCTTGTAGAGAAACACCTCTTGAAATCATATAATGATTTTTCTGACAAGTGTCCTCAAATATCCAAACAGTATTCAATTTGATTTAAGATTGATTGATTATATCAAGTCAATTATATCATGGAAAGGACTTTCCTTTATTGAAAATATTTTTAATGTTTATAACTTCAATAAACTTAATATGAAATTCAGGTAAATTAAAAACTAAATGTGCTAATTTTCTGTAATTTATCCATATCTGATTACAAACAAATAATAGATATATATATATTTAGTATTTCCATGGTTTTAAGGGACAAAGTAATGCAATATATTTAATGAACTCTGAAAAACTGAGACAACATGTATTAGATTATGAAACATTGGACCTTAACAAAGCACAGAACTTCCAAAGAATTGCAGAATTGTAGAATGGTTTGAGTTGGAAAGGACTTCAAAGGTCATTCAGTTCCAACTCTCTTGCCATGGGCAGGGACATCTTTCACTAGACCAGGTTGCTCAGAGCTCGATCCAATCTGGCCCTGAACACTTCCAGGGATTTACATATTATATTAAACAGTTCTTTATGCAAATAACTCACATTTTCAAATCTTCATCAAAATTTAACCTCTGAATAAAAGAAAATGTTCCTGAAAAAATACTTTCTGTTTTTGTCTTTAGTCCCTAAAAAGAAGTCTATCATTCAATTCATGCATTTAACACTGAAAATTACTGGTTTACTTTGTTTAGTGTTACTATCTTAAACATTCATTTAATAAGAAAGAATTTGCCATAACCTGTTTTTAAAAAAGTAGCCTTCTATTAATGCATTTTATGCTCAACCATATCACTGAGTGTAGCTCATGTACAGCCAGGTTGGTTTAGTTCTATTATACGGTTTAGTTATATATATAAAGCTATATTAAAAGACATGTTTTGGATATTGTGAAATAACTTTTAGACAGATGAAAAGTGTTTGAGAATGTTAGCTAAGTAGCCATGAGAGTCAGGTCATAATTATATGTACTGTGCTTTGTTCTGTTGTGCTACGTGTGAGCTGGACATTTAAGGTGAGTGAAAACATTCCTTTTCCTTCCTCCTTGCAAAATAAAAGGGTGTCATGGCTAAAGTCATAAATATCATTAACAGCTTCATATGGTGATTCACTGTCAATTTTCAAACATTTGACAACTCATCTTTTAAATGCAGTTTCATTTCTGACTTGAAAGTACATTAACAGACAACGGCTTATTTCTTTTTCATAACTAGTAACAAGTGGCTATTGAAAAGTTTTTGCTATTTCCATGATTTGAAGGAGGAGAGCTTGCAGACAAAATACATTTCCTTTTAAAAAAATAAACAATTTTAAAAACAAAAAACAACTATGCAACCAAAACTACACAACCCCTCCCCCAAGCAGACCATTAATGGTTTTCTTCACTAAAGGATGCATTTATGTTGTATTGGAAAATCACGGAATTGTTGGATTACTGACTAGTACCAAGATGCTACAAAAATGGAAATCAAGACATCTAAAGGGATGATATCTGATGAAATTGAAATTATTTTTTTGTTGCTTTGCATTAGCCATCACATCTTTTATATTTCTAAATTGACACATTTTAAATAGCTGATATTTTCGAAGAATCCTATTTCTACAATCTGCACCAGAATATTTTTAAGATAATTGCATTTTCAGACTTTAGGCAAATGAGAACTTACAATACTTCTTTAACCTTTTCCCAGTTCTTTGACAAATTAAGGTTCTCCAGGATTGTGTCAGCAGCAAGATCTGATTGCAATGTTACTCAGATTTTAGAAGAACATTTTAAAGTTCACTTCTTTCCCCAAATTCCTCATGTAAGCAATATGAAACTCATAGCATTTTCCAACTCCACCAGAAGTTCCAAGGCTGCACTCTGAAATCTTACTGACAACTGGGAACAGATCAGCTCTGCAATATAGCCAAGTCCCCACAGAAACTCCTCACCATCAATAAAGATTTCCAGGTGCTTCTAGTAAGTCACTGAGGTCACTGAACTGATTTATATAATTGTTTGTAAAGTACTCCCCAGCTTATTTATGGTATTATTTTTTTTGACTGAAAACATCATTATGTCCATTTTGAAGGAAGTGACAATTTCTAACAACTGAGTGCAGATTTAATTCTTTTAAAGCTCTGAGATTAACATTGATTTACTATTTCTTTAAGTGTTTCTTTAAGTTTAACTTGACAGTAAAGCAAAACTTACCACTTACAGAGTTATGCTATATTCTTGGCAGCTATGTTCTGAAAAGATGTACACAGTGGATTCAGTCTTCACTTTATTCACACAGTAAATGAATTAAATGAGTACTGCAACTTAAATAAAGGGGAAGTTATCAGCCCTTTTGGACCAGAGAAGGGGTAGCTGGTGTTCAATCACGACCTAGGATAAATGCAATTTGACAGACATGGGATAGTCCTCTTCTTGTCCTTTCCACTCTTCTTCCTGGTCTGTTTCCTTTTCTCTGTAAGTTAATTCCTTTCCTGAGGGGAGAACAACCAAAGAATAAAAAGGACCTTAGCAGACCATGCAGCAGTCATTTCTAGGAATAAAATAAGAAGCAGTGAGCCTAATTTTAGTCTGTTTTGTAGTTCAGAACTTCTGTCTAGGGTTTATTAGCATACCATAAGATCAAGAATTCTGTTTTGCTCCTTGTTTTGCTTGAACTTTGACCTCATTTTCTGCATTGAAGGGTAACAGGATTGCATCAACATCTATGACCCCTTGGTCCAATTCCATCCAATTAAATTTACACAATTCCAAAACATTCTTGTTTAGATTTTAGTTGTCTATCTAAATTTAACAATACACTTTACCATCTTTTGGCATAAATGTGTGTACTGCCTGCATGTTGGTAATACTAACATAGCAAATTCCACAATTATGCGATGCACCACCTTTTTCACATCTACAGCCTTTTGTGCATATTCCATATGACTTTAAATATGTCTGCCATTTTTTAAAAGCATTTTAAAAACTCTTACATCTGTTGCCATGCATTCAGTACCAAATGACTGTAGTTCCTCACAATTATTAAATACATAACCAGTGATACTGGAAATACATATACACATACACATACACACACACATACACATACACATACACATACATATACATACACATACATACACATACACATACACATATACATACACATATACATACACATACACATACACATATACATATACATATACATATACATATACATATACATATACATACATATATATGTGCTTTGTTACGTACTACCTAAAGCACAGAAATTCAGTAGATTATGACTCATCAAGAATTAAAACAGTTCTATTGCAGTGGAAAACAAAAGCTCTGTCTTACTCAAGGACAAAAAGAGCAGGTACACAGTTTGTAAGTCAGTGAAGTATGAAGAACATTTTGTGATTCAAAGGCTTAAAAAGAGCCTTTAGATTATGGAAGATCATTATCATTCTTCATGTTATCCTATGAGAAGGGCCAGAAGGAGGGTCTGGGGAACTATAGGTCTGTCAGTCTGACTTTGGGGCTGAGAAAGGTCATGGAGCAGTTCATCCTGAGTGTCATCACGTGGCATGTGCAGGACAACCAGGACATCTGATCCAGCCAGCACAGGTTTAGGGAAGGTAGGTCTTGCTTGACCAGCCTGGTCTCCTTCTATGACAAGGTAACCTGCCTAGTGCATGAGGGAAAGGCTGTGGATGTGCTGGAGGTTGTAGAGTAGTGAGTCTCTTTTCCCAGTCAACAAGTCATAGTACAAAAGGAAAAAGCCTCAAGCTGAGCCAGGGAAAGTTTAGATTGCATATTAGGAAAAAAAAATTCACCAAAAGGATTGTTAAACATTGGAACAAGTTTCTGAGGGAAGTGGTCGAGTAGCCATCCCTAGAGGAACTTAAAAGGAGTGTACATGTGGTGCTTAAGGACCTGGTTTATACTTGTCGAACTTGATAGTGGTAGGTTTACAGTTGGACTTGATGATCTCAAGGCTGTTCTCCAACCTAGATGATTCCATGGCTTGCTCCTTCATTCAGAGAATTCATGCTGTGACCATGTAGGACTTCAAGACCCAGAAACTAATGTATTCACAGAGACAGAGAAGCACCTTGAAAAGCTCATTTTTTTATCATAGCTTTCACTAGGATTTTGGACTGTAACAGGGAAATATCGTAACAATGAAAGCCAGAGCAAATGACTATGTTGGGTTTCAAACCCCCTCACACAACCCTAGAAAAACACAACCCCCTCACAAAACCATTCTTTGAATTCACAGGTCATGCACTATCCATGTTTTAGTACAATAGTAATTACTAATGGAAGTATAGTATATACCATCTAAATGTGTTCATATGAGTATTTATGTAATGTTTATGTTTCTCTTATTTTTTTCAGAAGTAACTTTTGGTAGATTGGAGTTTATTCTGAGTAAATGCAAACCACATAATTACCTATCACTCTATGTACTTTAGGCACTTAATAGCAACATTGGACCATAGAAGAAAATTGTTCTGTTCCATATTCCAGGGGAAGTCAGGGGCAAGGTGGGGGGAAAGGTGTGGGGAATATAAACTTCTACGTACATTTTAATGCTTTCAGCAGATTTAACTAAATCTTTCCAAATTCTAAGCTATATCTCTATGGGTGAGCAAATCTCTGGTAGAGATAAAGTTCTGCAAATATATCTGTTTCTTAAGAAAGGTATTTATCTAAGCACTCAGTGCAAATATCTGTGAAATGAAGGCTACTCAGCACCTCAGAGAATGAGCCTCAAGCTGGTACAATTGATCACCCATTTCTGCTTACATTTCAATGCAATACTTTAGAAAAATAGAAAGAAAATCTTTAAGAAAACATTTACTTGATAGTCTACTGCAGATATTTGTTTAGTTTTTCATTTATCCAAAGACATCTGTACTTCACCTGCTCTTATTTGAAAACACTAGAGTTAATTCACGGTATCTCATAGCTTTCCAAATTACATTCATGTTTATGAAAACAAGAATTACCTGGAAAAAGTGGAAAAGCTGGGCATCAAAATTAAGCCTTTTCATATTCAATTATTGTATTCATACCAGAATCATATTTTCTAGTTCCATTATAAAAAACAAACAAGCAAACAACAGAAACAAGTGTAAGACATAATTATGCAGAAAAGAAGACTTGACAGAAATTTCAAAATCAATAGCTCAAATCTAGGGAGAGCAGAGAGTAATATTTAAAATGAGCTCAAAGTAGTCTCAGAGTTATTGATTTGATTCCACTACAGCACATTTCCAGCACTTCTATTCTCTGTGAGTCTTATGGGTATAATTATTCTGTCCTTCAGGAACTATACTGGTTAAGGCAAAAAATGACAAAACTGAATAAATTTTGTCTTATTTTTTTTTAGTACCATATTGCCCTTTAATACTGAGTAGGAAGGATTTTTTATCTGTCATTTTTACATACTTAAGAAAGAAGGAATGATTGAAAGTGGGCAGCTCTTGACAATTTTCAGGTAGGCTTATTCTTTCATAAGCTGTGCATCCAATATTCTTACATAAACCTAGTATGCTTTCTGTTGTCAGGGCATCCCCAAAAATAAAGACAACAATGACTTCATTTTCTCTGTCAGTTTTTCTACTTATAAGAGAGGATAAAAAAATTATATCTACCAGCTAACAAACCTGCCACCCAAGATGTATGGGAGGATGAACTTGTTGACAAGCTACATTCTGGCGGCTTAGTAAAGATCAAACATCTATTTAAATTTGCAATGCATGTGGATTTCTATAAAATTTTATACATGTCAGTCCTCAGTTATAATTTGAAAATAAATAGTTACTCAAAGTTGAAATTCTCAATCTTTGCTATACACAAAAGTAAAGGCTTACGTTTCAGAGCTATTGAACAGCTGTGAAAATCAGGACACCCTGGGAGTGTGCAAGTCTGCTGCTCCCTGCAACACTAACATACATTCACAGCATGCACAGTAGCTGTCAGGACATTGCTCATTATACTGCTGATGGAGTGTGCTGGAAATTATATTACATTATGTGGGGTATACTCATCCAATGATCAGAAGAATGGGTTTCATTCTTCTAGGCCAAACAGCATCCGGCTCACACATTTTTTTGTTTGCAGATGCTCCAACCACGAAACTGGTGGAGATGCTCACCTCCTGCTTTAGTTAATACACTTTCCTATAGGGACATAAAACTAATCAGGCCAGTGACAGAAAATGCAAGACAGCTTATGACTGTGTTTCCTCTTTAATACCTACACAGAAGTCCTAATATGTATCTAAAAATATTGCTGTGTTAGTGTTTCTGATGGAGTTTAAGACTCCTTTGAGTTACACCACATGTAGAAGAGTGCAAACATGAAGCAAATATATGGTACAACATCAACAATTTTATACACTGGAAGTTCTCTGGGTTTTAATGGCTTATCCCTTGTTGTACCCCCTGGGGCTGCTTATGGCATTCTCTGCACCGTATGATGTAGCGTTGTGCTGTAAGATTCAAAGCGCACAATACCAGACCAGATTAAGGAAAAAACTTGGATCTGTCTTTTTTACAATTTTCACCAGGATCCAAGTAAACTGAAATCTCTATCTCTATGTGAACCATCTTTAAAAACCTTGTCAGGAATTTTTTTCTTCTTGTCTGAAAGAAATTGAAAAAGGATTTTCAAAGCAACATAGTGAAAGTGCAGCATTCATTCTCCTTAAAAAATAATTCTCCTTCACCAAAGTAGACCCATCAGACATAAATACCCTGAAAGGCTAATTTTTGCAGAAAAAAATTCAGTCATTTTCTATGCATGTGCCAAAAAGTCGTCATGCATCTTGATATGCCCACATTCATAAGTACATAGACATATATATATTACTATACCTAAAAATCTCACAAAGACTATATGAAGTAGAATACCATCAGCCAGGGAGCTAAAAGAGGGATTGAGATACATCCAGTGACTATTTCATCCACATATATTCCAGTTTCCAGAGAGAATTGCTTCTTATCAGCATGCCACGATTTTGTATTCTGATGCATTACAAAACCCGGTTCAGTCTGTGTAACGTGTTAAATGCATTTTAGTTTCACATTTTTTATTATACATGTAAGTATATCACTTGATAGTAAGGCTGTTCAAGCTGGCTCTGCCAATTGAGGACATTTAAGGCATACATCCCCGCTATTCTAGTCCTCAATAATGAAAATGTTTGACTTAGATTTGCTATTTATATTTTCTATCAGTAAAACTCATTTATCTGTCTTGGGAAATACTGATATTTTAGATATCCTCATTTGTTCAGAAGACTTACTAAGCAATATTTTTTATTATGTTATCATTATATTATCCCCACTGTCTAATCCCCATTCCTCCTTAGCTAACTTCAAGGATAATTAATCAGTATTTCAAACAGGCTTTATTGAGAGTCATCTATCAGTTGGAAAGTTACAGTTTCTATATGTTACAAATACCCATACATTTGCATCTCCTCGTAAGGAAAGATCCCAATTCTGCTGTGCCTCATAAGCACATATAAAATGATTCTACTAGCAGCTCAAATAACTTCTAATTTAATGATTCCAGGGACCTCGTTTTCTGCTGAACAGTCTAAACTACCATAAATCACAGGAATCACGTGCCCCTTCTCATTTACTCTACTAGATTGTAAAGTTAGTAAGTTATAGTAGCCTGAAATGAGAATTTGGTGTGGCTTTTTAAAGATGATTGAAAAGGGGGAAAATCCAATTAGTTTAGGCTATAATGTAAACTTTATGAACATACAGAGAACCTCAGAAGAAATAATAATCTTACACTGCTCATACTCAATCCTGTAATATTTAGGTGTTTTCAGCTTTTGTTGAATTTATTTATACTTGCATCTTAGATGTAAGGGTTCAAGATAATTGAGAGTTTCTTCTTTGAATTCAGCACAAAAACCATAAACTTGTTTGTAGGCATATCCTTTAAAAATTAATAAGAACATTAATGGGAACATTTCAAAAAAATTATTGGCATAGTATGTAAAGACTTGAACCCTAGTCTTTTATATTCCTATTGACAGTATTCTCTTAACAAGCAGTCGTATATCACAAATTCTTTTATTAAAAAATGCTCTAAAATTTGGTGTGCATATAAACTTTTAACAAAAATTACATATCACTGTAGAGAAATGACAGTTTTTAGTCAAGATCCCATGAAGCCAATACAGTATTTACATTCATAATGCACTTGTGGTGGCTGAGTGTTAAAGACTGAAGAAAACTCTCTTCCTAAATTGGTTTAGATTTGCTACAATAAATAGACAGTAGCTAATGGAAATGCTTTTGAAAGAGAATGCAATTAACATGATTTATCAAACTTTGACTCTTTTAGAAGTTAAATAAGTTAGACAAACTGATTTTATCTGAAGTCAGTAACAATGTATATGAGATAAAAAAAGAATCATGTAGGAAACACTGAAGAAATTGCTGTTCAGAAAATTAAACATTAAGAATTTGAGGAGTGTTTTCATTCTAAGAAAAAAAGTTATTTTTATGTTTGTTCCAATATAAGGCTCTGAAGTAGACATTTAGAATCTATACCCTCCTCTCAGGCTAGTGGGAACAAATTGCATACAAATACAGTTAAACTGACAGCATATGTTAACCTTTGCCTGTGTGTGTGTCTCCATCTCTGTGTCTCTCCTTTTTTCTCTTGTATTCACAAACAATAAAAATACCAGTGTAGTTATTCCTATTCCTATTAGCACTAAAATGGTTGAATAGGTATTCAATTTTCAATTTTTATAAATTTTTACAATTTTCACCTCAGTCATTTTTGTCCTTCACTTACTAACTTCTTTAATCGGACTCAACTAAGACTGCATAAAGCTTTCTGGTGAAGTCTCTGCATACTCAGTGCAGTAGTCTCGACCTCCATTTAGTTCATACTCTTTATCCTCTCCTATTTCTGCTTGTTCCTTTCTCTTGACATCTGCTGGATATTCTGCCCTGGCTGCTGTGTGCTCTTACCTTCTTTCTAATTCTGCTGCAAGGCATAAATGTTAATCATCTCCTTCCCGCCTGTGCAGAGGAGAGCATCATGCTGGGATGAAGTTATGAATTCCATTTTCTTCGTAGTAGCCGGTGTGGTTCTGTGGCCTGCTTTACTGGCTCAAGCAGGATTGATAACTCACACGGTTGATAACACACCCCTGAGCAGTGCTGGCACAGCAGTGATGCCTCCTGTTTAGCTCTCCACCACCTCTGCCTCAACAAAGTGAGGAGAGCGTGGGCAAGAAGTTGAGAGGGAACAGTCAGGATAGCTGACCCCTACTGACCAAAGGGATATTCCACACTATTTGATATTGCGTCAGCAGTAACAACTGGGGAAAAGATGGAGAAAGGAAGGGATATTAAGGGTTATAGCATTTGTCTTCCCAAGCAGCCATTGTATGTGCTGAGGCCCTTACTCCCAGAAAGCAGATAGAGATAGATCTGCCTGCTGATGGCAAGCAGTGAATCAATTCCTTATTTTGCTTCACTTGCACATCAGTTTTTGCTTTTTTCATTAAAGTGTCATCATCTCAACCCAATTCCTTTTGCCTTCCTTTATTTTTTTTCCTTCCCATCTCCTGGGACAGAGAACTGACCTAAAGAGTGAAGTTTAGCTGTTGGCAAAGGGCAACTGACTACATCCTCTGTTGTTTATCCGGTCTAGATTTGTGCCCCTTATTGACACAAATTTGTCTTCTGTTTCTATACGTTACTCCCAAGAGTCCCCAGTCTTTTTTTCTTTTTTTTTTTTTTTTTTTTTGTGCAAAAAAAATCTCAAGACTTTAGTCATGAGTTTTCCTCATGGATGTCTATTTGAACAGAGCTAAGGCAATTCTCTGGCTCCTCCCTTCCATGAAACCTTACATGTTACCATCTTCCTTGAAAACTCTGAACACCTGCAATATCTGCCTGTCTTTCAGGTCTATAAAAAGAACATTGACTTTGACTGCAGTGTTTTCATGAATAAGCTATGCCAAAATCCTGATCCTTCTTATTAAGAGAAATAAGATAAACCCCTTTTTGTCCATAATAACATCCATCCGAGTTATTACTACGCTTCAGCTACCATCACATCCATTGTCCAGAAAAATTCTGTCTTGACCCAGTCTTGTGCATGCTCACACAAGGACTATTTTCCAAGAAAATTTAGTGTGCATTGTTTAAACACATACAGTCTAATCTACATGAAATACGTAATTAGGCAGATTATCACAACTGTAACAGATATGCATTTAAGGCTTCATTCAGCAAAGTACATATAGCCAGAAAGGTATTTAAGCATATGTTTAGACAGACAGCAAGAGAGCAATTAATGAGCTACTGAACCATACACAGCACAATGAGAGAATATTTACCTGTTATTTTTTTAACTGTCCTGAATGCACAATTTCATAAATAATGAATCAGACAGATATTATCTGATTTTCTGAAGAGATTACAGTATTTTAAAAAATGTCTTGCATCTCCTTTACGGTTCATTTTGATAAGGGAGCACTAAGTACAAATCTAGACCCAGTAAGTTATGTGTTATGTACAGCAAGATAGATCAAGCAGCTTGTTCAGCATGAAGAAAATCTGAGAGTGCAGCAGGGAAACTGATTGCTAGAGCTGATTGGACACTGTAAAACATAGTGTATGTATATTTATTTAATACTGAATTGCTGTCTGTTCAACCATACACCTACTTGTTAAGTCTTACTCATGCACATTTGTGGAGGGTTTAATTCTCATAAATTTTGAAGAAAGACTTGTCCAGTATATAAGGTCTTATATTCAAGGGTGACCAAAAGCATCTGTGGCACAAAAATTCTTCTCTTTGTTAAAAATCTGTAAAGTCAGCAACCATAATAGAACAATATTTAGAAGATGGAGGAAAGAGCACACAGTCTTTAAGCAGTATTTCTAGAGAAGAACATATGCCACACGTCTACCTTCCATATAACAGATGATCTGAATGTCCACCTACTTATAGTCTGAAGATACTTCTAGATATACAGAAGTGCCAGGAAATAGCTTGCTATGGAAATAACTTATACCTTAAATTTGTCCTCCTTTTTGTAGAAACATAAATTGCTACATCAACAAAAGTTAATAAAGTGTGTTTTCAAAGAAGACTAAAAGAAAATTGTCAATTCATGTTGAATATTCACCATGACTACTTAGTTATCTCCTGTCTTCAGGGCAATACTCTGACTCCTTTTCAGTATCAACCACTTGCTCTTGTCTATTGCAAGTCCTTTATGGAGATGCAACCCAAACATTAACAGAAAAAGAAAGCTCATCTGTTATATGACACACATAGTCAACACTAGGTATTGTTCCTGACAGTAATGAATTTCCATTGGTGTTAAGCACCATTCATGCACAGTAAGATGGAAGATCTTAGCACTTTTATGAATCAAAGGAATAGAAAAAGAGATGGAATGGAATGGAATGGAATGGAATGGAATGGAATGGAATGGAGCGGAACGGAATGGAATGTACTACCTGTTAGAGTCCTACTTAATTCTTTACATTATCTCTGCTTAATTTTTAACATTATCTCTGCTATTTATATATGTGCTTCTTCACTTTAGATATGTAAATGACTTATGATTTGAAAAAATCATTTAGAGTCAGCAGAAATTATATCTGTGCCTTGAGAGAAGAATAGGCTCCTACTGTCTGTAATTGATTAATTAACCATGTGCACAGTACTGTGGGCAGATCTTTAATTGCATTAGGTTCTGATGAGAGTCTATGTCACCATTGCTTATAGTGTTTACATTTTCTTTGACTTGTACAATTTATGATGTGCTTATGTATGCATTATGTGCTTGTGGAAGGACATTTCAGGTTCAGAAGAACATTCTCTCCTGTCACATTAAACTAGAATATCAACAACTTTCACTTCCTATTTCTCACCTGCCTCCCTGTCAGGGTATTCACACTTCCAACGTGGATGCCCAGGATGCCCATATAATGCATGGAGTGACTTAACTATAAAAAGAAAAAAACAAACCAAACCAATAAACACTCTCCACCCGCAATCCACCCCCCCAAAGAAAAAAAAAAAAGGATTTTTTACGAGGCAGGAAATCACAGGAATAGTTCCCTTGCACAAAATATCAAGAAAAAGAACAGTTCTTTGCCTCACTTTCTCAACCACTGAGACACTTTCTGCCAATTATTACTTATGGCCATATCTTTACTGGAGTTAGAAACCTGAGTTATACTTAGCCTACAAAAAGACAGCAATACTGCCGCTTCCTAAATGCTCTACTAGGTCAGAACATTAGCAGATATACACTTTTACACTTACTGTGAGATGTCACTTCCATTGAAACTCTTCTACATTCTGGAAAATATTTAAATAATCATTGAAGCATGGAGAATGGGGTAATGGCCCTGTAGCCAATGAAGCAGCATACTTGGAAGACTGTCAGTCTGCTCCCTGCATCAGTATCTAAGTATAACCTAATCCCTGTGCACTTTGCAAATTGTTTTTTTCACAGCTGAACTTTTATTAGAATTAAGCAACTTTCTTTTTCTCACTTACAACCCAAATGGACCATCCCAGGCCTTTTCCATTTATTTCTGATAAGTACAATTCTCAACAGGATTGCTTGTGCTACTCAGCATTTTTCCAGGATAATAAACACAGAACAAAGTTCTTCTAAGACAAAACATTTTTTTTAGCTCTTTTTTACAGAATAATTTTCCAAATGTTAAGAAGACCACAATCCTATATTAATCATCTACCACAGAACATTCAAAGGTCCATTTTGAGTCACAAAGCGGATATTTATCATTAAAGTACATCTGTTTTCTAAATTGTGTCACATGCAGCTACCATGGCACTGAAGATGGAAAAAGTCTACGTTTTAATTTCAGGAACTCAGTTGAGCTAGCAGCTAGAAATAAATTCTTGAAAAACTTTTATGCAATTCTTCCTTATTATGAACATCCATTTTATCAAATAAATAGTTTTGTGTGAACAAAAATGAGAAAAGACAGGAACTTGGCCACATGTTTTCACCTGCTGTATAGAACTCAGAAATATTAACAAATAATGTATGGGAGAATGTTACCTCTGTGTAATCTTAAACCATTTTGGTGCCTGAGACAAGGAAGTAACCTATACTTTCTGTAATCTAGTGAATCAATCTCCTAAATTCATTCAGGAATGCATTGTCTTGTACAAATACAGAATCAAAACACCTCACTAAAATTTGATGCAGAGAGACTTTTTTTCTGGAAAACGATAAATGTAAAATGGAATGAGCTATCTGTACAAGTGATTTGATACTACAGCCTCTTGATCTCAGTGGAGGTTTTGCCTAATTAAGATAAGTATGTAAAACTGTGGTTTGTATCTGTTAACTCTCTATCATATAAGTTAATGTGGGGGATTGATATTCCTTGTCTCTGTTATTATCTGTTTCACTCTCAAAACTTTTCATATGTCTATAAAATCAAATACTTGTGTTTGTCATTTCACACGTCCATCAACACCTGCAAGAAGCAGAAACTCTTGCTCATCTTGTGTAGACACATATCTTAAATGGGGAAAAGAGGAATTGTCCTGACAATTCAATGCCTTCAAAATTTAATGTTTGTCTTCTCTAAAGAAACTCCTGACTGCTGGACTTCCTGTGAGATGTTTATGAGAGCTGCAGCATCATAATGCAGACTGCTACACTCTGGGCTTCAGACCCAAGAGGATTATTGTTGGCTAAAATGAGAGCTGAAGATGTTCTTCTCTTAAAAATATTCCAAAACAGATCACTATTGGCTAAAACCAACCTGGAAATGCTCTCTGCAAAAGACTGTGCCAACATGACTTGACAAATGTCTTGAGGTTTCAGATACTAATAGTCTAGAAATATTGAAAAGAATTATTACCGAAACAAGAAATTTTAATTGTTTGTGTCATTGACAGTCTTTTGTGACATCTGAGTCACTCAGGAGTACTGATTTTGCAGAAAAAATATCTGGTGACAGGAGTATAAAATAATATTCCTGCTGAGAAAGTATAAAATAGCCCTGATAGGAAGACGCATTATGTTATTTCTTAACATGTGCACAGTTTCTGAAACACAAATTCCTGGTAGAATATATAAGAATAATAAAATAAAATACATTAATTAAAAAAAAATTAAACTGCTTATCTGCTTTTGAAGAATAAATATTCTGTAAGATAATATTAAAGTAGTCAGCTTTAAAGATCTTTAATTGTTTTGAATGTTTTTAAAAAGGAGATAAAAGCATATAAAAAGACAGTGTATAATGTCTAGTCCACTTGCAGCGGTCAATCCCAAAAGATATCATTAAGACCAGAATTCAGACTTTAAGAAGAGATTAAAAATGGAAGGTTTATATAGTTGGTAATACCAATTTTAAAAGGATGGGGTGGAGTGAAAGTGTGAGAGATCAGTTTTCAAGGGAATATATAGAAGTTTTGTGCTTAATTCTCCCTAAAAGCTGAGGTCCAGGTGTACATATACTTTATAAAGATAGACATTAAAATGATGAAAATCCTTACAAAATTGGAAATTAAACACTCTGGAAATTAAATGACATTTTGGCATGGGGTACTATGCACAGATAATCTACAGCATATAGACTATGAAAAAACGAGCTGGATCAGAGCTACATCTCTCCAACACCAAGAAAACCAATTAAGATGAATGGTTTCTATTATTTCTTTTTCTACTTCTTATAATCTCTATTCACAATTACTAATTTGAAATGATCTAGAGGATAGCTTCATTTATTTTTGCATTTGTGTGAAAGATTTACAAAGATTCATAAGAAAAAAATCCTATGAAGAGGCAGAAAAAATGAACCTAAGTTTTTTGCTAAACCAATCATATTTGTGAACAGCAAAGAGCTCACATTCAAACTTTGAAGTGTAAATATGTACTCACAATAACACTTTTAATAATTCATTAACATTCAGATCTGAAACATGAAACCCATTGATATATGATAAAAAGGGAGGGCAGGAGGGAGGAGACAGGATGGAAGGTCTGGGAATTGTAGCTGGATGACTGCTTTTGACTGTGGGGAAGGTGAATACTAATGTGCAGCAAACTTGTATGTCCTAGGGCATTTAGTTAACAAGACATTCCAACACCATTTTTTCAGAACAGGTACATTACCTGCTTTGTGGTTTTCTTGCAGTGAATTTACCATCTGTGGCTTGGAATCCGATAGGCTGAAGCTCTTCACCATGCCTGGCAAATCTAGTATAAAAATAGGAATTTTGTCTTAGTCCCCTTCTCAAAATTACTATTTGTTTCCAAGAAACAAGTGGCATGACTAGAAATTTTTAGCTGTTTTCTAAGAACACAAAAAGAAGGTAAAATAATGCTGCTCCGTATATGTGTGTCTTGAGTCTGTTTAACAGGATTTGTGACCTCCATCTTGCAGTTTTAGCCATTGCGAATACACACAAACCCACCCCTTGACCCAGTTAAATGGTTAGAGTTTATATGAGGATCATCCATGACATTTTCAAGAAGTCTGGAGAAGAGGTGTTCAGTTCTTGTGACCATAAACTTCAGCCGCAAAAGGATCAACTACATTTTTTTTAACTGATCTACTAACATCACTCTTCCAATTTCTTTATGGCAGTCAAAAATATTATGAGTTTTCATGAAAACTGTGCTCTCTGTAGGCAAGCCTTTTAGGTCTGCCTTCAGTATAAAAAGTATTTAATTTGCATATACTCATTTCAATTTGCGAGAGATAATCACATACTTATGACCCTGAAAAAGACAAATAAAAAAGATGTAAAAGTTCAGGAAGGATCACCTCCAGTTATAGAGATTACACCTTTGAACACTTTAAAATTAATTGTAACTACATTTTAAATCATCCTGTCATCCCTCTGGTATTAATAAAGGTTTAGCTACTCAGGGTGTCTTTTTTATTAATGCTTTCAAATTTTGCTTTGATTTGAGGAGCAGCACAAATATTTCCTCATTATTCACTGTTCTTTCCATTCCTAAGATGTCAGAAGTTCTATTAGTGTCTTAAGCACCTTTGAAGACAGATTCTCTTGAATGTCAGAAATGAAGCATCCTAGAAGAGCAAACAAGCACTGACAAACAAAGGAAATTTTCCTTTTTACTACCTATTTGATAAGTGTTTATTGCAACTTCAATGTGTTTCAGGTTTTTTGCCCTACCATGTGAGCATGACTCCCCAGTTTAAAGCAATATCATGTTCTTTTGGCTCACCCCTCCTGCATTACGTGTGGCTTGTGCTATTATTCAAACACAAAGAGGAACAAACCCTGTGCCAGCTGGGGAAAGTGTGCTCACTGCTCTTGAGACTGAGAGCGCTGTCTCAAAATGACAGAACAGCTGAGCCTGAGGAAGAAAGAAGCAGAACAATGAAGCCTTGGCTTTACAGATCTGAGTAGTCTAAATGACTTGTGAGGTTCTGGTGGATTGGGTGACTTTTATTGCCTCTACAATCAGAAGCTTAGATCTACTGCCACAATGCATACCACAAAGTCAATGAGACTCACCCAATAAATCCTGTGCGAGACATGAAACACCAAGACTTGAGCGAAGAATGCAAGTTTACATCCTTTAACTGCAACACTTAGAAATTACAGACCTCGCTTCCAATCTAAACTTATAGCATTTACTCTTCACTGTCCAGAGGTTCCATTGGTATGTTAGAAAACTATGAATTATTAGACAATTGTTTCAATCACTTTGGCTATATTTTAGATGAATAGAAAAGAGCTTCTTAACTCTTGCTAGAATTCAAAACTTTGTGTAACTGCTCATGTGCACACCAACTCCAATGCTATGTTTTCATCACAGATAGAGCACATCATGACAAAATCACAAAATTCCATACAAATTAACATTTTAGCAAGTGCCTGAGAGGTTTTTTAGAAGCATTGAACCAATTAATGAGGGTCATAATGTTTCAAGCTGTGTTTCCCTTGACCATGAGAAATTGTAACACGATCTGGCAAGTTTTAAGAAAAATGAATCTGCACATCATTCAAATACAAATATAAACCAATATGCATACTTGTAGAATGATAAACTTGGTTTACAGAAATCAACATGAAATTAGGGAGAGGTTTGAAGAGTAAATTCATTCTTTAACTGAAAATGAGTATTCCCAAATACTTCTCTGTTATAATTGTGTAGCACTACTCATTACTGCCCAATTTTGATTCAGTGGTAGATTACAGCTTGATGTGATGTTATGCTGTTGAAATCAAATCTTATCTAAGCAGTTTGCTTCTCTGTTTTCTTGCAAAGAAATTTTTGATTATATCACATAGAACCTCTTCAATTACACTACTGCAGATATAGTAGATTGACTTGTGTTGTCTTTTGTTGTGCTCCACACTTCTACCCTTTAGGTAACAATGCTTCATTTGGAAAAACCTTCTCTCCTTTTTATATGGGCCACTGCAGCAGAATATGCCATCAAAACTAACAGTGTGAGGCTCGCTTTTGGGATTTACATCAAAACAGCCTACATCAGGCTTACTTTGGGGATTCATTTCTATTATCGAAGTATTTTTTATTTTAATATACAGTTTAGTATCTTAAGCATCAATCCATTTCTTACATATTCATAATAAAACAAAGACAGCTCGAAAATTCTAGCAGCAGCAAGAGCAAAATTTAATTTTCCAGCAAGCTGAAAATTTTGGGTTGCAAAGTTTTGTGGTGAAGACAGAGTAGGAGGAGAGCTGAGAGAGGTGAGCAGAGTGTGAGGGGAGAGGGGGAGGACATGGGGAAAGCATATGGGAAGGGCTTTTCTCTCTTCTAACATATTTCTTGTCTCCTCCTATCATCACAGCTCCTGACAAAGTAAAACCTGCTGCTGTTACTGTTGGGGGAAGAAAAGTGGGCTAGATAGACCTTCAGTCCCACCTAATAGAGCATTTATCAGGTTCTCAATTTTTTCTGACTAGAAATTCAAAAAAAGGTATTTTTTCTGGAAAACATGGTAAAACAGTGAGAAATATATACATTTAAACACACATGTGTTACTTAGATAAGTGTAGTGCTCAAAGACAGAGAGCAAACCACAATGAAAAAAAGTTATCAATCAAAGACAATGATTTATTCAAATGCCAGCCTATTGCCACTACCAGATTTTAACCATAGGATCTATGTTCCCATGCCTGTCTGCAGCCATCTCTGATCTCCAACAAAGGACTATAACGACTGAGATAAGAAGAAATAATAAAGTCGATAGCAAATCCTAAACTGGAATTAGCACAATGAAGGACTTCAATCCCTAAGAGAATATTCTCTAACAAGCCGTTACATAACAAGTAGTTTTTACCTTCTCCAGTTTTCATTATCATTCCCAGCAAGAACACAAGAATTGGATAAAGTATACCAAGAGTAGCTATGGCAGCAAAATACACAAATATAAACTTCTCGTACTTACTTTATCCAAACATACTGATATGCATTAGTCCTCCCAAGTATACTTTTGGAGGAAGGCCTGTGAGTCTCAGTTTAGGGTCCCCTCCCTAGAAAACACTGCTCACATTCCTGTTCTTTAAAAACTCCTTTCTATTTGACAACAATAAACTATTTTATTTTGTTATGCCAACTAATAAAGAATCCAGATGGTTTTGTGGCAAGGACATGTCTTTCTTATTACTAATTCACAAACTTCTGTTTGACAATCACTTTCAAACTTTGTCATCTATGATTTGGTGTGCCCCTTCCAAGTCATGGATACTAAATAGTGCATAGGCAATGAGCAATTACTTTATTCTCTCTCTAACAACTCAGTTTGTGGTGTATTTTTCAGACTTATTACCTTGCTCTTTAATGTGTGCTACATGGATTTTGTTATTTTTCTCTCTAAATTAAAAAGTAATATTATGCTGTACTAGTACTACTGTCAAAATTCTTTACTCTTTAAAAGGTTCTCAAAGATGTGTCACTGAGGGGGGCTTTTTCCTTCCTTTTATCCATTTTCGATGAAGTAGTTCTATTACATTTAACACTGTAATTTTCCTTTTCTCTTGGTTTTCTTGGTCTTCCATTTCTACTCTTAACTAATATATAGTTTTAAAAATAATGTTTTCAATTTTTTTTTTCTTTTACATAATAAAATGGTCTTAATGTGACTCCCAGAAACGTTTGCATTTTCCCTTCTGGTATTTTTTTTTCTATATTATTTCGATCATAGTCCTTTTCCATAATAAAATCATATCTAATGAAAAGTTTTTCCTACACCTTGGATAGCCTCTTTTGACAGCTGAATACATAATCTATAATTTTAGAAATTCTAGTGATATTTAACTCTTGCTAAATATTCTAGCAAACTTCCCAGAAAGGGACCTTTTGCATAAAATGTCTCCTGATTCTTTTCATCCACTAACACAGCCCACCACCTCTGATGCTATCATTCTAGTCATATGAATCACACTATCAAGCTTCATTAATGTCATGTTCCTCATATATGTGCTCATAAATGAGCAATTTCTCAGGCTTTGGATTACAGTCACCCCAAGAATTCCACCAATGAATTATGGTTCCAGTTCATGTAATCTCTGTGCCAAAAATTTGAAATAAATCTTTAATCTTTCACTTTTGCATTGTGTTTCAACGTCTTCTACCTCCACAAAGCACTTCAATATGAAACCACAGCTGGTATAAAGAAGGCCCTGGACACTAATAGTGTGCCACTCCTTATCAATGCAGTTTAAGCAATGTTTTGCAGTCTTCCCATGTGATAATGGACTTCTCACTGAGCTCGCCCAGTACACTAAGACCAGACTCCCTTTTCTCTCTGAACCCATGTGTCATTTCATGATTGCCAGTTATGTTAATTGTGTTTGGCTCCTGTTGGATTTTTTTCCACTAGGATGCCTCCACAGTGCAACATTAAAAGCACAAAAAGCATCAGAAATGGAGCTAATGGGATGTAAGTAGACTCTTAAAACCATATTTTCTTCAGTTAATTTTCTCCAAAAGTACCTTTCCTTGCTTTCATATTTATTTTGAAGCTTAAAGTTTAACCTTTTCACACCATGGCCTACACATTCATTTTCACTGCCCAAATCAGCCTATTTGTAGACTGTTTTTATCTTTCTGAATTGATACAACCAAAAAGACTCTTGCTTAGCAGTTGCACCCTATCCTGTAAAGTCTGTGCAATCTGAGTGACAGTTTTCAACCAAAGCAGAAGTGAATTTAATCAACCAATTATATCATCCTGAGCATGGATATTCATTTGATAAAGTGTTCACTATGACAGTAAGGGGGAACAATGATAATTTTTATGAACCTTGCCAAGCTGTCATAAGAACTTAATCATAAAGCCTCAAATAATGCCACAGTACGTCCTTTTCTTTTTATTCATTCATTTCTATTTGGTGTAATAATTATTAATGTACTTCTATAACAATTAATTCAAATAAAAATTTGCCACCCCTATTAAATTTATAACTAAAAATTTTCCGCAGGATGATGACCGAAAATCTGCTGATTGCCTAGTTGCTCCATGCTGAATTCAATCACCTCTTTTAGCTAAGTAATATTACATGGGATTTATTCATACTTAGGGCATGGAGAGTGCTCCTGATGCAATATCACCATTTAAAATATCAAATGTGTTTGGTAATAATACAGTTCTAACACTCTGTCTTCTGTAGTTGCAAGGATACTTGAAAGCAATGACTTGACAATATGAATTAATGAGAAAAGTGGGATCTAGATGATAAAGTCACCAACTTTTATTCTCTTTTCAATTTTACCAGAATTTTTCAGTCAATGTCTGCCTCTTAATAAAAAATGCTGCCTCTTAAAAATTCTTTACCAAATTAAGGAAACAGTTTGTGGAGGGAAAAGTAAAAAAGCCTCCAAAAGTAAAAAGGAAAAAAAAAATCAGAAAATTTACTGAATATACTATTAAGGTATAGACAACATGTACATTGGAGCCTGACATTACAGTAATACAGATCAGTACAGAAAATGGTCCTCAGGATCATGGGATGCTTGTAACCATCATTGTCAGAGAAGATATGTACATCTCCTGATGCCTTGGATCTGCATTAACCCACAGTAAATGAATCATAAAACACAGAAGTCACTGCTCTTCTTAGTGACAAGCACAGCACCAAACTTTAACAAGTCAGGCTTTGATCCAACAAGATCCTTTCAAATTTTGATTAAACACACACAATATTTAACTGGTACTATCTCACTACATTTTTTTTAATGTTGGAGGACATGATTGTGTGAACTTAATTGGATTTCTATGTCTAAAAAGAAATTTCATATAACAGTGAAAAATATTTACTTTTCATATCATTCTGTCAAATGCCCATATTTGCAAATGAGAAAAAATGAAATAGAACAAGCTCTTCCAATCAGTAAGTGACAATCAGGTTATGTGACCTGTTGTCAGAGATCACAGAGTTCTTCATAATATAAAATCAGGGAATTGTCTGCCTTCATCAGACTAAAATAAAATTTCTACTATCCCATTCCTATGGAATTGTATTACTTCTGCCAAGACAAGGGAATTTTAAGCACCCTGGAGAAGTCAGAGAAGCTTATTCTAAGTACCCATCATCAATACAAAACCCTAATGTCTTCACACTATCTTCTCTCTCCCCTAAACAAAACCACAAGTGAAGAGCCATCAAATTCCCAATCCTTCTAGACAGCTAGACTGCAGTAACTGACACTCACATCCAATCAATGTAAATGTTATTGGGTTGTGTGTTCCATTTTTCCTGTTCTAGCTGACTGGATTGTTGAGTTAGTGCACTTAAAAGCAATGTGCTTTGGTTTGCTTTCAAGGACTATGGATTACCAAGTGACAGAGTCATTAAAACAATTCCTAAGGAGAAAAAAATACAGTTGACATTAACATTAATCTTGAAAAAAAATCCTACAAGTTAAGTTGGCCACTGACTACATGTATTTTTAAAAATTATTATGAATAAAATCTTCCAGATAGGAAAGACGGCAAGAAACAAAAATATAGGTGCAAATGATGGAATGCAGAAGAACACATACTGTATTTTGGGAAGGTAAATCTACTATGAAATAGTAATGCTAGTATGGAGACTGAACATGAAGGGAAGGGAAAGAGCAGCAATTTCAACTCTTCAGCAGAGAGTAACAAAAGATATTTTACAGGACAAAATGACAGGATTGAAAAGAAGCCCAAATTCTACCATGTATAAAGGAAGGAACTACAGGGCACATTTGTATCCAACTGTCCATGATCCAGGGTTATCTTTATGCCAGAGTCCAACAATGTGTGCAAATGCAAGTTCAGTGAGTTGTTTCAGATTTCAAATCTGTCATTTGCCCATCAGTTTTGTTTGATCCTATGAAGTTCTATACAGTTTCCCTACTGGCCTTTTTGATGACATGACCATAACCCCTTATTTAAGAACATCATTGCTAATAGTATGTACAGTGCCCAAAAAATAGAGAGACAATCCTTATATCAACCCCTATGGGATCCTGATAGTACAAACATCATAACAAAATAAAAACAGCTGCTATTTAAAATTAAAATGAGACTTGTGGACAACTGCTAAAAATATTATTTTTAAATGGTATTTTTCTCTTCTTGTAATTTAATATACAAGATCATATTGGGGATAATCCAAGATTTGCAGACAATTTTCTTTTGAATAAAAAGATAAGAACAAAATATAGCATTTGACCAGATAGTAAAAATGTCTCTGGAAACAAATTAGCCACCAATAATCCAATTACTTGTTGCTTGCAGAACTTCAATCTGTTAATTATCTTCATTCATTCTGAGTAACTTCTTCATTACTGAGATTCATTACAGGTCCATTCAGGTCTCTGAAACTATTTAATACCTTTTGTGTCCAAAAAAGTACAGCATCATCAAGCTTTCAACCCTCAAAGGCAGGGTTTTGTCCTTGGGTATATTTATGTATTTCCTATTACAGTCAAATAAGCTGAAACACAATAACTGAACCAACAGAGTTTTACTACTTTTTCGCAGTTTAAAAGATTCTTCATGCATTTTTATGATTTCTATTATTATCTGGAGAGTACAGAGAGTTTGATCCCTGTCTACCTAAATACCTGAAAAAAAACCAAATCTAATATCCACATACAATCATACCTTTTTGATTTCATTACATTGGCCCCTCAATATGGTTCAGTACAAATCCAGGATAGTTAAGTTTTCACATAAGATTATTTTTTGAGAATGTATATCCATGTAACTATGTAAAGATTCAGATTTGAATGGAGGTATTCTAACAGACAGTATGAAAACTGCACTCAAGAGACTACAATCACTTTAGAATGTAAACACAATGTAAAATTTAGCCACTGAATGTCCAGAGGAACACTAGGATCTTTATTGCAACACAACAATTAGGAGCAACAATCGGGCATAAAACAAAAAACAATTCATTCCCACAAAATATCAAACTGAGCAGCTTTTTAGGAAGTATTAAGATCTGGGAGATGCCTAGATCTATTCCGTCAAAAATATGAGAAAACATAACTGAAACTAGAAGGAGATGCTATCTTCATTTGGGATTCACAAGAAGTGAAACAAATTTAATCATTTTGACTTTGATGAGAGATGTGAAAACAAATTACCTTCATTACTTCAATACCTGACACAGTCATCAGGGATGAAGAAAATCAGGGTATTTATTTAGTAAAATGGCAAGTCAATGGTCAATGGGAAGCTGAATATCAGTCATTGTGCCCTGGCAGCCAGGAGTGCCAGCTGTGTCCTGGGGGGCAACAGGCACAGCAACACCAGCCAGGCAAGGAGGGGATTATCCCACTCTGCTTGTTAAGCCTGGAGAAGAGGACACTGAAAGGAGACCTCACAGCAGCCTATAGCTTCCTCACTAGTGAGGTGAGCAGTGCCGGGACCCAAGGGAATGGCCTGAAGTTGTGTTAGAGCAGGCTTAAGCTGGGTATTAGAAAAAGTTCTTCACCCAGAGGCTGTTTGGGCACTGGAACAGGCTCCCCAGGGAAGTGGTCACAGCACTAAACCTGACAGAGTTAAAGAAGTGTTTGGACATCACTCTCTGGCAGAGTGATTCTCTACAGGATTCTATACAGGACCAGGAGTTGAACTTTAATGATCCCTCTGGGTCCTTCCAACTCAGAATACTCTATCATTATATGATTTATGTGTATATTATATATCATTTTATCAACAAAACATGCATTAATCTTTTCCCTGTGTTTCTGAAGCAACATACCCTTAAAGGTGGCTCTAGATTTTAAATACTCTGAATTATGTGTGGAATCATCTAACCCATGCTTGTATATTAACTCAAAATGCTTCATCTTAAACAGATAAACACTGAAAAAAACCATCATCACCCAATTGTTTGCAAGGTTTTATGAGAAGTCTAAAGTTGCAATCAAATTTGTCTCAGTACAAAAAGACGGAACTGAACTCCATTTGTGCATAACACAGAATTATCCTAACCATGGGGACAGAAGCTGCCTAGGAAGGTAAGTGTTGTCTTCTTCATCTGTGTGTTGTAAAGACACCCTTTTTTTGAGAAGGCAGACTCAGTAAAATCCCTGAAGTATTATAAGTCCTTACTAAAGGCAAAGAGTACTTCATTCATCATGAAAATATCGCTGCACATTTTAATAATTAACCTCTTCATACACTCTATCATCTATACATCTGGAACTGTGTAGGCAATATAACCTACTCTGCAGTTGGATACTAACAACAATAGTGATACTGTTATTTTCTAACAAATAACTTAGAAAACAATAATGTAGGCAAAACAGGCTTCTTCAGTACTATAATTCTTTTACATCCCAATTTTTGAAAGCACTGGCCCTGTTATTCCAAAGATGTCTGGAGCTTTTGGGGTTTTTTTAGCTAACTTATTTCACCTATTTTAAACTGTTTGAAATAGAGAAAGCTGAATTGCCATGCTCTGTATCTTACTAACACCTATGATAGTGTGTGTCAGGTTAAATGAAACCAAAACGACTAAGACAAGTTTGCTTTTAGAAATACACTGCAGAAAAAAGGAAATTTCTCTTTTTTACCAGTTTGTCTGCTTTATCTTAAGCAACACCAGGTAAGTGGCTCTACAATGCCCTCTGTGTACTTCAGTGTGAACCTTCACTTACAGCCCTGTTCATAATCCTTGATTTAATTGATTACCATGTTGTTTTTAAGAGGTTAATAGATCGGAAAACTCACTAAAATGTTTACTACATTTCAGGAGCTCAGAAGAGAAACATTTCTGTGGGAATTTTAACTTCATTAACAAAAAGACATTTTAGAAGGTTTTCAGCTATGCATTCATTACTACATTGTCTGATTTTTCCAAAGTCACAATTGAAGGTTTTGGAATTAGTACCTTAGATTTCTCAAAAATTCATTCTGCTAGAGAAATATTATTTTGCTCCTATTTTCATGCGAATTTAACTATTGAGAAAAGTATTTGACTGTCTAGAGATCAAAGCCTTTTTTTTCCAATATGCAAAAAGAATGATACAAGTAACAGCAGCTGAAACATATCTTCCGTAATACTCCTCATCAATATTACTGTAGTCTGTAAGAGGACAGTTTTTACTTCCCTCACTTCCAGGAGAATAAGAAGATTTGTGCAGACATCATGGAAATAGAATTTGGCCATTGAATCTTTAAAATCAGTAAGTGTGAAACACAAAACACCATGTATGAGCAGCAGACCGCAAATTACATCTGTAGAATTAAGACTCATGAAAAAGAAACCCAATTATAATTACTCAAGAAATAAGCTGAAAGAACAGCAGATCCCTTCTTCCTGAGATAATCTTCTGCCTACAAATTGAAGACATTTGGTCTGAAAGCTTTGGAACATATTGAAAAACCTCACATGACTCCCATGGCTGTTTTTATATTTTAGAATAATTACTCTCCCATAGCATGCAAAGCTACTGATTATCTCCGACACCGATTTCCACAAGAACCTGAGAAAACATCCAACCCAATATGGACTTGGTCTTTCCTGCAATACTGTCACATAAAAAGATGGAGAGTTACAAAAAATTTTAAGTGCACCAGAGATACATTCACGCTGCGTTGACAGCCACAAAGATGCCTTTCCAGGACTCTCTTGTTACAGTAAGTTAGGAGGCAGAGCTTACATTTTTCACTTACACTATGGTTTGACAGATATGATGATGGATCCTATTCCAGTGTTTATGAAAAACCTGCAACATGCCAAGGACGTCTTGGAGCTTTGGTTGCATAACAGGCAGCTATGAGCTGTTAGTGTGAGCTATACAGAGTACCTTCATGCAGTTAGATAGCTTACTTTAAAAATTAAAGCATTTATATGTAAGAAATACTTCTTTAAGATTGAGGAACTGCTAACACCAAGATGGAAAAATGTTTACTGGAGCAAATGCATTATATTGATATGAGAACAAGCTTCTAAACTTAGCTCCTTGAAAAGGATGTAATTTCCAATAGCTGATCAAATCAAATCTATTTTGAGATATATTAGTCAGCCTTCTTGGAAGTCTATAATTACTGAATCATTAGTTGGGTTGTTATATGCAAAATCTGATGCTAAATAGTTTATATTTCTTACATTTAATTTTCTTTTTCTAAGTCATACTACGGAACACAAAGTGAAATAAAGCAGTGTATGTGAAATAAAAGACTCACTAAAGTTTCAGCTCATTATTTTCAGTGCCAAGAGACAGAAAAACAGAGCGTGTCATTTCCAAATGGACATATGTATATCTATTTAGGAAGAAGGACATGAATTCACAGGGTGGCAGTGTCAGCTAATAAAACATAGGAAGAAAACCCTATTAATTGTCTTCCAGTTCTACCTCAGTCCCAAATTCTTTTAGCCATTTACTTCAACTTGCACAGCTGTAGCTGAACACAGATTTGGTGTTAAAGTCACTGCAGGTTAAAGGGTGGTAATTAGTCTCAGGGGAACATAAAAAAAAAAAAAAAAAAAAAAGGGCAATGCAAGGTGTGTAGAGTTATTGTCAAAAAAGGGCCAATGTGAATTTGTTTAAACTGTATAACCTCAGAGGATGTCAGTGTGAACTTTCTTCATTTGTGCGGTTGCCTTTGATAAATCCAGTGAGGAGTCTGACAACCTCATGCCAAGTTACTGGACTGAAGCTGTCCACCAAAGATAACATAAATGAAAAGAGAAAGGAAAGTAAAAAACCCAAATAAAGAATGTAGAATTTCTCAACTGTATGTTAAAAAGCATCTCTGGGAATCAATAAAAAGTTGAATGTGCAGTGTTATATCCCTGCCAGAGCATATTATTATCCTTGTCAATTTATTGTTAAGAGAACAGCACCAAAGGCATGCACACATCTACTAGTAAATATTACAAAAGATTTAAGCACTCTGCTATTAAATTATAACTTCTAAACTTGTGGGGAAATGGTATTGCCTGGCATTTTATAAACTGCTAGGCCTTTATCAGTGAAAATCATTCATATGCGTGTCCTTAACCTTGTGTATATCAGCAGCCTCTGGCTGTGCTCAGTTTCAAAGGTTCATTGTCCTTCAAGTTACACATCTGAGCATGCAAAGAAAGGCTCCAGGCTCACAGGTGCCTGAGCTCACACCTGAATCTAGAACAACCACATCTACTTATCTGCTAGCAAACATTTTCCCCTGGTTATTCCCAAGGAATGTTTGACCTTGCTGGCACAGATCAAACCCCACTCACACAATGTGCTAGGAGCTGTTCCTAGTTGTCACTTTGCATAGCAGAAACATCATTTTAGGAACAACAAGGCAGTTTAAGAACGTAGACAAGAAAAGCCATTCGACTCAGAGCTGAACACTTTCTGGGCCAAATTCTAGAAGTACCTTCAAATCTGGAGCCCAGTGATTAAGACTGTTTTCCAGGAGAGAGATTTTAGCTCCATTAGGCTAACTGAATTTTCACTTTTTTGTTTAACAGTTGTTGCAATTACTGTTATAATAAGGAAGGTAAGAAAACATCATCCCCAACTACAACTGCAAAGATTATCTTGTATGTAGGTATAAACATTTCCTAACTGTACACCAGAAGCAGAGCAGCATTTTCTTGCAAATTCCTGAGCCCTGGGGCACAAGGAAAAGGGAAGGTTGAATAGGATCATGCGGTTATTAGCATCTTGCTTAAAGTTGGGGTTTAGTGCTAGTTTATACAGAGGCACTTAAATTCTTCACACACTGACCTGGCTTCTGATTCCAGAAAATCCCTGAGAAATTAGGCTTTAGTATTTTTTTACTGAGAGTCTACGCCAAAATATTTCAAGTGCATTGAATCTCTACTAAATACCAGGTTTGCTTTGAATTTGATTGTGTAGGAATTCACTTCTTCAAACTCACTCACCTTGCAGCTAGTATAATTCTTCTATTTTAAAAAATCTGTAGATTTCACAGGGAAAAAAATGAATAACATACTTTGAGGTTTTCTTTAATATTAGTCTAATCTTGGAGAGTGGCAGAAATTTATTCATTTTAGATTTATAAAAGGCACACATTGGACACAATGATGTAATTTACTTAAGTGAAAAACAGAATAAAGATCACTCTAAGCCTTATCCTCTCATTATGTTACCTCTGGTGCTAGAATAAAATGGAAACGATACATAAGATTTACAACATATATTGAATGTAAGGATTAACACAGTCTTCCTTAGAGCATCTAGAAAAGCTGATTCCAGTGTTAGTGACTCTAAAGCAGGACACATCAATTTTGCATATTTTCTTGGGATTAACTCATAGGTTCATTTTGTTGTCATTCAAGAATGAAGCAAATAAATTATGCTTCAGTGAAATTGGGCTGGCATAAGCAAAACATGTGCAAGAGCCAGAATATATCCTGTTTTCCACTTGTAATTCAAGACTACAAGCCCTCAAACTTTGTAGTCTATGGAATATCTTTCTGCATTATCTGTATCTCTACACTACCTGTCTCTAGAGATGCTTATAAATGTGATATATGAGCTCATAAGGTGGCTGCTTCAGATCCTGTGCAGTTTAGGATCAGTGTAAATGTTGTATAAAGCAGACAGCAAGAGTTTGGCAGTCACCCACATGTGAATAATTTTTAAAATGAGGGTCAGAGGTGTAAAGCAGAAAAAAAAGTTATTAGATCATAGTTTCCAACTTAGTGAGTTCTCTGTCCCTGTAACCTTCAGTCCTCAGATTGCTGAGCTGCATGAAGAACAGCACTCCTATAAGGGAAAATAAAATCTTTTAATTCAAATACCATATATGCAGGATATTTCAGCATAACTAAATTTAACACAACAGGGCATGTTGGCAAACACAGAGCACCAGCTGTCAGCACCCAGAGCTGACATGGTTACTCTTTGTTCAGTTAATTATCTAGGTTGGTTCATTGCTGTACTGCAGCCTAATTAGAGTAGAAGTTATGTGATCACTTCTTTCACTGATCCTCAGGCTCTATGGGTCAAATCTTTGTTTCAGAAGCAAAATTCTCTCATTTGTATAAATTTTGAGCTCTAGGTTACAGAGACAAGAACCAGGGCTAATTTTGTTATTCTTGTTCATAATTGTAGAGACAGAATTTTTTGGGTTTTACACTCTTTAAGACTATCACTTCATTTAAGGTCAACAAAGTTATATGTGGTAGAAGTGAAAATTACACCTTTGACTTCATTCTAGAGAACCAAATGCTCTGAAATACTTAGGTCCCAGGAAAGGAGAGATTTTATAATTGATTTTTCGAATGTAGGATCTATGTAGCTCTCAACTCAGCAATCACAGAGGGGACAGCCTCAAACATCTCTTTGAGCTTGTTCACAACTGGAATAGTATGTAACAGGCTCTTGAAATTTGACAGGGATTGGAAGGTTTTGACTCAATAGGATTAAATGAGGTTTTGTGTTATCAAAAGCCAGCCCAACCCACACAGACCATTTTTTTCTTCCTACTGATAAGGAATGGAAGCTTCATGAGAGACTCTACTAATGAAGCAAGATAATAGTGAGTATTATTTTGGAATAAAAACCAAGTTTTCATAAACCCCAGTTATGGGAAGTATATTTCACATACTCTGTATGGAGAATCCCACCGTACATGTTCGTCATGCGGAACTATAAAACTGAAAGACACAGATTTTTCTTAGAAGCTTTGGGCTTTAAGTAATCACTTTTTACCTTCAAATTTCTGTCATTTTGTATGGATTTCAAAACAGTACTGGCTGTGTTATTTAGTCTGGAAAGTGCTGGGAAGAAAAATGAATGTGAATATACTGTGAAACCACTTTTAAGAAAAGTATTTACAAGGTACTTTCTAAAAGTATTATGGAAATTTTGAATGTTTAACAGAAAGGTCATCACTTGGATCTAGTTTTGCACATGCAGAGAAATGCTGCTGAGACACCTTGGAAACTTGTGTTTGTCCTTAATGAACTAAGAAAAGGCTTTGCTACAGACACCTGTACTGAACTTCTCTCTAATGTGGCACTGCACCACACATCAAGTAGTTATCTCTTCAATTTATAATATAAAAATCCATTTATAGCACAGAATAATGGGCATATTTCATTTCCAATGAAGATTACTCATCTGTTCACACCCACTAAGATTTCTACTGTGCTTTTAATTTATCATTGCTTACTTTAATGCACCCAGTTTAATGACACTAGCATCAGGAATCAGATCATTATAACCAGAGCTGTACTGAACTAATTTAATCTTCTTGGGCGTGAAAAAAGAGAGTGTGAGAGAACATTTTAGATTCAAACTACTTGGGCTTTTCTTTTTGTAACACTACTTACCATCTCACTTCATATTTCAAAATAGCTTAAAATTATGAGGCTGGCATGCCAGTTTGACTATGCTGACTCCAAAAAAGTGTCAGCTCTCCATCCAGAACCCTACAAAAGGAGGCAGATATAACAGAGAGAGTTAATTTGATGCCGAGTTCATAATCAACAACAACAACAAAAAGAATTGTAAAGACGGGAATAAAGTCCATTAAAATTCATTGGAATGTTCATATTTTCTTTTGCACTTTTGCATATTTCAAAAGCACCACAGAATTTTTTCAATGTCTGTGCATTTCTGTGCAAGAGAGATCCCGGCAATGTGGAAGCTTGGGACTGAGATGTTCTGACAAAGCTGCCTCAGAAGTATAGGAAAGTTACTTTAGAAACTTGCTCAGGCTGAGATGAAAATGATTTATTGAAATAGTAGAGAGCTACAGATAAGAATTACTACTGTTTGTGATACACAGGAGAGGTGAAGGAGCATGAGGCCTGACTGATCCTTAGGGCATCAGTGAATCACAGCTGAAGGATCCCCTCTCACAATTTTCTGCTGTAAAGGCATTTCCAGGACTTTAGTGTCATGGTTGAAAGATATAATTTTAGAAGTAAACACAATTTATGGTTAAAGCTTTTCTGCTTGCTCATTTAACACCAAATCTTTCACTCATGGAAACAGAAGACTCATGCTTGTTTTCTTTGTAAGAATTATTTTGCACCGTGTAGGGGAGATTTATTCACCATAGCAGTTAGTCAGCAAGAACTTCAATCAGTAGAGAAGAAAGAAAGGTTGTTTTCCAAGGTGAATGTTTTAGGCTGTGAATACCCCCTGGCCTAGGAGACGCACTGTTTAAGGTAATTAAATGCATCTTAACAGCCTACAGTGTTCCATGTAAGTCCCAGGCAAGGAGCGCAGAGCAAGGAAATGTTACTGCAATGACACTTGACTCGGTATCCACTTTGAACAGCAGTCAGCGTAAACAAACACGGCCTTCAGGATCTAACCTGTGCAAGAATAACCACTGATGAGCAGAAAAACTGTAAACTGGGATGGGATGATATGCTGACCTCCATCACTGTGAAACCTTAATACCAGTACCAGCTTGACTCATACACATCTCTGCGAAAAACTCCTAGCAAAGAAAGAAAGAATGTGAAGGAGCCACATCCATCACCAATGTGTCTCAAAGGCACAGAAACAAAAATTCAGAAAGTGTTTCAAGTCAACAACAAAATGCAGCTAGGAGTTAAATACAAAAAATAAAAAAAAAACCACAAACCCAACCACAAAAACACCAACCAACAAAAAAAAATAAATAAACACAAAACCCCAAACAACTAAGGTGTGCTACAAAATGTAGAAATGTCTACTTTTAAATACTTTCAAAAGAGCGAGATAAAGCAATATGCATAACACTGCAGCTCATGTCAGGACATAAGTAACAAGTATATACAAGCAATTTTCATTAGAAGAAATGATACTTTCCTCACAGGCTTTGTGGCACTAGTTGCTTGCTATATATCAGCTTGTTCCTGTACGGGCAATGAAGCTTCTCCTGTCAAACACAGTCAGCCTTCATTACTTATGGAAATGAACAACATAGTTTTATCATTTGTCTCTTCTTAATTTCAAATGCCTCTGTATAGGTAGCAATATACTTCTCTCTGTAAAGCACCCGTAATTTTCATGCCAGCTTGAAATACTTTTTCTTGTTCATCTGAAGTAGATTAAACTAATTTTTTTTTTTCTTGCAGGTGTTTTACAAATAGCATTCTCTTTATGGGTAAAAGATTGTAGGAATATGGACACACATCTGTCACTCCTACAAATAGTTACCATTACCAATATACAAAATATCCCTATAAATCCTCAGATTATTTCTGTATAGATTCTGAAAGATTCCAAGGAACCACACACCAGATATACAAGTGAATGAACTTTCAAGTATTTTCTAAAAATATGTCTGCCTTCTTATCAAATGCCTGTTAGGAGAGATTTTTTCCTTTCCTACAAAGCAGGTAGAGCCATCTTGGTCTTTTCTATGTTAAATACATTGCAAGGGTTGAAAGGCACCTTCCTGCACTCCAAACCCATTGTTATTCTAACAAAAGAGTTGACACTTGAAGTTTCCAGAGATAACGTGGAAAGGCAAATCCTATCCAAATACCACAGGAAAGGACTTTGGAAGATAGAATAAGAATGAGAAAATAAGAGAATTTAAATAACTAAGTTCAAGACAAATCAGCATTCTGCAATGAACTGATCCTTCTACATTAGCTCTGTTTGAGGTTGGAGCACACTGGTAAGCACAAGGGAGATACGAGAACCAGGTGGGGGGTCAGTTCAGAACTTGATTCTGCAGATTTGTCAATCTGGCCTTTTCACAGAACATGAAATTAATTAAATAACAAGACCAAAGCATTCCTCTGACTCAATTACTCCATTTTCCCCTGAAAGTGATAGAATATAATTATGCTCACATATGTAAGAAGCTCCTGCAAAACACTAAATATATTAATCAGTTAATCAGGTCACACTTCAATAGAAACTTTAATGCTGTACATCCAGGGGTGCTTCACCAAAAGGCAAATTAGAAATTCAATTAATTATGAATTATTTAATAAATTACTTGTAAGCCTGGATTTAAAGGACATATATGTATGCCAAAGTATCAAATTATCATGAGTATGGGAACCCCAAAGCTATCATGAGCTGCAGCTGGAAACTTCAAAAATAGAGGAGACTATGGATTGGTTTAATCTGAATCTAGAAAAAATATGAAAGCTACTGAATTTTCAAAGATTGAATCCCTCAAGTCAAAAAGGAGGAAGAAGCATAACGTATTAACCATGCAAACTTCCTAGTGATTACCAGCATGCCGGATACTTTCAAAATTCCAAAATTTACTGTAAAAGAAAAAAAAAAAAGATTGGGTTCAATGGCTATGAAAAAGAAAAGCTTACTACAGGATTTAAGCTAAGTAGGTCACTTCATACATGTTCTGATATAAACACAGACTAAAGCCAAGTACCTGGGTGAACGTCAAAAAAGCCTCGGCATCTTCCTTTCCAGCTGTGAAATAACTGTACCATGCTGCCATGCCCAAAATGTGAAGCTGTTGCTGTACCACATTCCTGTGAGGACTACTGCAGATATTGAATGGTGCCTACAGATTTAATAACAATTTTATTTTAATGTAAGCATACTGTGTTGTCTTCAATGTAATTTTAAAAAGTTGGTTTTAGGCTTTCTATTGCTTGAATAGTTATAATTTACTAGAGGCTTTGTTCATTTTACACGAGAAAAAAATATTTTAAAGTGCAGTCTTCATAATTCCCTGAAGTACTCAAGACAGCTATGCAGTCAAGGCAAAATGTTGTGCAATATCATTATTTAAATGAGAAAGAAAATTATTTTACTGTCTGTGGTACTTGGGTATCATCAGCTTTGTGTCTTTTGGTTATATTGACATCCTCAGCACCACACAGTCTCACTGCTGTCAGCCCTGCTTTTAGCCCTCAGTGCCTCCTTACCCTTTCCAAGACAGTGAGCACTTATAAAAGGCTATGACATCTTCCCATTGCTCTACTTTGTCTGATAAGGTGGTGAAAGCTGCCCCAGGCATGTGACCAGACTTTCAGAACACAGGAAAGTATGACTCAGGAGATGTAACACCATTTTTGATGGGAAAAGAAAAAAAAAGTAGAATGGAGAAAAGGAAGGTGAGCAAAATCTGGGACAACTTAATATTTAGCTGGATGTCACAGAGGCATAGAGCCCTCTGTGAGTATTTCTCATCTAAAAGATTTTTAAGGGGAAAGATTCTTACAGCAGCTTACATTAAAATATCAGTCTGTCATCTCTTTAGACTGTAGACTCAAGTGAAAAATCATATTTTATCCCAAAATTGTTCCATTGTTTTTGGAAAATATTTTTCCCAAATGCATTTTTTTTTCTGGTTAGGTAGTTTCATAACATGATATACTACTGTGCTCAACTGAAAGATTTCAAATAATCACCTAAGTAATTGTTTCATCATTGTAAGTCTGCTAGCCCTGGGTTGCACATGAAACACATTTTCCTTTTCTACTTTCATTCATGTAATACCTTTTGGTTTTTACTAAGTACTTTAACAAAGGTACTTCAACTACACATTCTTCATTTTTTATCACCAAATTTGCCCCTACAAAGTGGAAAAGATGAGCGACTTATGATCAAAAATCAGAAATAAATAGCAGGCTTTGTCAAAACAAACAGCAGCTGCAGTAGTCATGGTATATTGGTACCAGCCCATGAGAGAATTGTTACACTGTTGAAACAAATCAAGGACTCAAGGGTAGTAGTAGAAAATGGAAACTGCTAGAGGGTGTAGAAAGAAAACAGACTTGGGGATATCAGGAAGCAAGTTACATTTGGAATTTATTATGCCCATCTGGAAGAGGCTCAAGAAGAACCTAAGTCCTGAAGATTTTCACAACTTCATTTACAGGGCCATTAAAAGTTTAATTTACCTCAGGCAATGGTTTTTAAATTGCAAATTAGAACAAGGCACTGATATTTTAAATTTGTCCCATTGCTCTGCACTGATCAAAGGTGGTATTAAATCTCCTGAGTCCTTTGCAAGATACAAATACCCCCATTTTCAAAGAGCATTCTTCAGAAATTTACATGTACTTCTGGTTTGCACATGATGACGGGAAAGATATGAGGCTGCATAACACAAAATGTAAACACAAACCTGGATTTTATGAAAATGTCAGTCTAGCCTCAAAATCTGAAGTAAGAATGGTTATCCACTCAAAGCATTCAAACCAAGAGATAAAACTATAAATGTAATATATATTTATTACAATTAGTATTATTATATTTGTATACTTACGTATTTGTGTAAATATTGATATATTTATGTAAATATATATTTATGGAATATATAAATATATTCTATAAATAAGAACCAGAATTAATAACATATACATTATATCAAAGCACAAAAAATATTCAACAGTATGGCTTAAAATCAGCAGCTAGTCAAGTTTGTTCTTTGAAAGGCCATTTCTGAGAGTTTCAATACATGATAAATTGCAGTCAACAAAGTATCCCTAGTGGTACACCTTAAAACACTCTGATCTCTCACCCATCTACTGAAATTCTCTCATTTACTGTTCTTAGTCTGTTCTAGTTCATAAATGACATAATCAGCAGCCGCTGAACTTCAGTTCTAATAAGTCACTAGTGTTTGCAGCAAACTTGTGTCAGGCTTTACATAATTTTGTGACATATAAGTTTTATTATTTATCATTACTATTCATTTATTTGCAACAGTATTTTCTATACCTTAACCATGTACCATGCTGTTTAAGTCAAAGACCATTATAGGAGCATAGTTCTTAGTTTTATATACAGTGCAATACACAAACAGGTGCCTTTTCCACCACTGCCTTGATCTTGAAGGCCTGTCCTCATTTGTTGTCCAGAAGCACTCCTAATCCTTCAGCCTTTTGACTTCCCATCACTGAGGTCCCCAGACACCAGATATGATTTCAAAGTTCATCATGCTACCAATCACTTACTGACGATGACCTGCAGCAAGAAATCTCTCAGCCTCGAGGAGTGACCTTGTGAGTTGCCCCCACTCAAGGGAGATCCTGGCGTGCAGCCTGCTGATGTGCTGGAGAGCTCTACAGGCCCTGGGCTGTCCACTGTTCATAAAGTGAAATGATTCATTTGTATTTTCATACTGGCCAGACATCTGGGTCACTGATCCAGACAGCCCTTGGCTGCCGTGCTGCCATCCACCCCCCAAAGTCCAGAGTAAGCTGGATGCAGCAATCACTGCCCCACTGGTGGTTATGGCTTACACAGGGCAGTGGAAGGCAGGGCAGGCACACCATTGCTGCCCCTCTTCCTGAAGCTGTTCCAGGGATAAATGGGGTAATTACAATTTCAATGTCCAACTGAGACTCAGCACATGAAAGATGATTAATGTGTAGGCCTACATCCGAGGAACAAGGAACTCTCAAGAGAGTGGGAAGCTCTGAACTTTTTATTGTAATCAATACTTCTTATGAAATAGTTTGATAGCTATTTGAGAAATGGCTGGAATTTGTCTGCTGTTGAGACCAATATGCTGATAGCCCAGGGAAAGAAGCAGTACAGAAACACAGATTCCCCAGAGTCATGCTGTCATGGTTTACCCCCAGCTGGCAACTGATCCCCACACAGGTGCTTGCCCATTCCCCCCCCCCTCCATGCAAGGAAGGAGAGAACTGCAACAGCTAAAGTGAGAAAACTAATGGATTTAGATAAAAAGAATTTAACATGTAAAGGCAAGCAAAGCAAACCAAGGAACTCACTCACCACTTCCCATGGGCCGGCAGGTTTTCAGCCACTCCCTGGAAAAGGGATCACACATAACAGCTCCTGGGGAATACAAAGGCAGAGTACTGTTGCTCTCTGTTGATCCAAGTCCAAAAACTCATTTCGCAAAACTGATCACAATGTACAAAAAATGAGATTGTTGATATGGTTTGTGTTTTCATCTTGTGCTATAATTGTTAATATCATAAATTCATTTTCTTCACACCAAAAATGATAAATTAAAAAAAAAAAAAAGCCATTTGAGAATTAGGAGACATAAAAATGTTCAGAAATTCTATACACTGCAACTAATACCTCCAAATACAGGAACTAACAAGCACCTAATTTCTGCAATGCATTTCTACTAAATCCAGTAATCTGAAGGATCTTTTTGACATTACCTATTACCTGTTGAAATCAGTATGCACTGGCAAAACTAGCACAAGGAAAGAATGTTTAAGTGGTCTGAGATCATAGATACTTTTTACTTTACTACAGAATTAAACAGAAAAATTTTATGCAATATGAATATTTACCTAAGCAAACTGGAAAGTTGCTTTTTCTACCATTTAGTAGTTTGCTTAACTATAGCACAGTTTGGAAAATTGTCATATGTTCTTATCTCTGCAGGAAATGGGAAATCAAAGTTGAAAAACACCATAAAAAAATCTCAACTTTTTTTTTTTTTCTTATTTCAATACCACAGGACTAAGCTGTGTTATTCATTGACAATGAGAAGCTTATACTCTGTCAAGAATAAGACAGGCTGAATGGTTTTTAATAAGCCAATGTTTTCCTGAACTAAAAGTATCAACTTTTAAAAATTTGGAAAGATAATTAAACTTCAGAATAAACTCTAATTTAGGATGCATCCAAAATGCTGAAAACAAAGACTAGAATGGATGTGGAAGTCTTACAGCTTTGTCTGAAACATTAGATATTGGATGTTATTGTATTTTTTTGACATTACACATAGACACACTCTCACAAATAGAGCTTGGGTCTGGTTCAGCACAGGAAAAAAATCCTTGGTTTCTTTTTACCTAAAATGAAAATTGTTTTTACATTCATTTTATATAGAAGTTGAAGAGAACTTGAGATTATATACAAGCAAAATAGGAATAGAACTAAATAGGACTATTGTACAAAATAGGATTTTTAAAATTTTCTGTAGTTCTATTTTTCCTATATTTTGTGAGATACATATGCTTGCTATAAACATGGAAATTGTAGTTAGGTATATTTAAAATAACAGGCACTTAAAATAGCTTTTGAAATGGAAAAAGCTAAAGAAAAGTAGATATGTCAGATTAATAAGGCAAAATAAACGGATTCAGGCTTGACTCTTCTTAATTAATTTCTTTCCAATTGGGTGCAATCTACCTGTACTCTCTTCAGGGTTGTGAGTAAGATGTGTCGTTACAGCATTGCTTATAAATAAGAACCTATGCTACCTGCTGATGGGCAGTACACCTTGTTATTAAATTTTCAGCTTAACTGTGTACAGTAAGTAAGGGTGATTGAAATAAGGATCTCTGGCTGCCCATCCAGCTTGAAAGAACTTGGATTTCAGAGTTCTGAAATGGCTGTTTAGCTCTTCTCTAACTTCTGAAGCCAGAAACTGAAGAATGTTATTTACTTAAGAAAATTCTCTGCCCTGAATAATGACTTCCACATCAGTGCTTCTCTGTAAAGCACAAATATTTCTAATTTAAATTCATTACATTAAAAATTTTATTTAACATTAGATAATAAATAAAATAAATTCATAAATCACAACTTATGTAAAATGAAAAAAAAAAGATTACTAGATAGAGAAGCACAAATGCAAAATTGAAAGACTTCAGAAATTTTTCTCAGATTCCTTGTACTTTCTGTGAATTTTGAAGCAGAGCAGTTTCAAATTCTTGATTTATAATAAGGTGTTAAGGGCATCAAATAATTCACTAATGGCCTGATATTCTTTATTGCTATATCTCTGGAAAAAAAATGAATAGATAGGAATGAATAGAAAATCATGTTTGAAGCCATCTGCTGTGCACTCGTCTAAAGATCATTGCTCTAGGAAAATAATCAGAAAAGAATTTCTGTTACCATAGTGGCACAATTAAAGACTTTTTTTTTTTTTTTTTACTTCCAAGACACCACTTATAAGCAAAGTAAATAAAGATTCTTAGAACACAGTCAGTAGGTACTTTCTTACTCAGATACAACAGATATCTTAAAGTGTACTGTGGCTGCATCATTGCTATCATTTCCTTCATGGGCTTCAAGAACTTTATTTCCTCTCATCCAGCAGTAGAAATTGTTCATCTTGCCTCTCCAGAAATTCAATGAGTTTAGTGCTTGCCCTTAAAAAGTGCTGGGAACTGCAAAGATTAATACAAATGGAAATTATGAGTATACTCTAGTAATTATAGATGAAATACAGAAATGTATTTCCTTAATTCTGCCTTGTCCATGATACCTTCAAAACAGATACCATTCCCTCAAGGCCAAAATTAATACTTGCAAGGAACAGTGTCTATAATTCCGTGAAAATAGTAATTCACTTTTATTTTATCCCCACTTTACCTGCATGGGAAAAAAAAATTCCCTCAGAAGGGCATAACTATTATAAAATCAATGAACTATAAAGCTGGATTTGTTTTTGTAGTTTATCACTGAATGTGAGAACACAGGTTCATAGTCTTCTTTTTTATTTGGCATGCATGAAGTCCTTGACAAACAACAAGAAACTATTGGAAATTAGTCAACTTTTAAGAAATATATAAGTTTGTAAGACTAAACTAATTTTAATAATTACTAAACATGAAAGCCAATTATTTGATTTTTTTTTTTTAATTACTATAACCCTGCAACTTTCTAATGAGAAATAATTCAATCCATACCAGATTCCCTTACCATTTCAGGGAAAATCATACTGAATCCTTTGACTAACTGATATTTTTCTAATTTTCAGCTGACTGGTCATTCCAACACACATTCTACCCCACTTTAAACAAAATAAGGAAATTTTCGCATTTGACCTTAATAAACTAGTAAAAATGAAAGGAGAAAGAAACCTGGGATGTACTTTAACTAACTATGAAAAAAAATTGAGATAAGGGTGAGAAAGGATCTCTCCAACCGGGGCTATTAGATATCTCATTTTTCAGAAGTTTAATCTTGTAATGCAGACTTTCCAGAAAGAAAAAAAAAAAGGAAAACAAAGAAACAAAGAAAAACCTAAACAAACAAAAAATTCAAGTAATTTGCATATGCAAAATAAAAGACATTTGACCACCAATGATAATGAAAAAATTAAAATTTATGAATACTAGATCTTTTAAAAATCAGTAGTAAAAATATCAGTTGAGTTGAACTCCCATCTATGTTTGTACTAATCTATATTAGTACAATCCTGATTACTTAATACCATTTAATTCAGTGAACTTTACGTAATTTTTTCACTGATTTAAGATATATTGAACTTACATAAGTGACTCTGAAAAACATTTTGCTCCTGACTACACTGGTATAAATTAAGATCAACTTCAGAGAATTCAACACCAAGATCAGATTTAAAGAAGTAAGCATCAAATTTATGAAGCTATTATTAAGAGAAAATTCCTTTTAATTTCTTGCCATGATTCACCATTTAATGTTTGGATGTCATTCACATGCAGAGCTGAGATGTTCATCAATCTCTTATTATTATTATATATTTAATTACTTTTGATGAGAGTTCCAGATGGATAGTGTGGTTGAATTAAATTTCTTTATAATGAGATGTACATGCTTAAGTCCCCAAAAAGTTTAATGTCATCTGTAATTTATTGTCAAAGCACATGACATATAAGTTCAATCATTTTGGTTTTCAGGTTATACATAGCTTTCAAAATTTTTGTGAATCCTGAAAAAAATCCTTTACCGCTCCATGAGGCTGTAAGCCATCTGGTACAAATGTTGATAGAAAAAAAGAAACCAAAAACAAAAAACCAAAATGAAACAAAACAAACACAACAAAAATGCAAAAAACCAAACAAAAACAAACAAACACCCAACAAACAAAAATAAAAAACCCATTTACAGGGAAAATTCTTGAAAATTCTGTGAAGATCAATGCTGTTCTTATACTCTAAAGTATAAGGATTGAAAATTGAAGGTCTCTAAATGGTCATTTTACTTTGGCTCCTCCTTTGAGCAGTGACCTCCTTATCTGTTCTCATTCATAAATAATTTAAGTTGAATCTTTAAGTCACCTATATAATAATTCCAACCACCTTATGGGTAAATGCAAAGTGACCCTAGTCACTTCATCTCATTTATTCTAGTGTTTAAATTGTCCTTCAGCTTAAGCAGTTTTCTTCATCTCTGATGTTTATCTTGTGAGACACTCATAGTGAACAATCATCTCCCCTCTCAGCTTTACTTGGTTGAAATCACATTATTCTAGTCCATAAAACAGGTTCTGTTTTCTCTTTATTTTTATTTGCTCTTCTTTGAATTTAGCAGCTACGGCCACTTGCTCTGGATGCATCCTTACTAGTGATTTGTACAGTGGTATCAATATTTCTCTGCTGCTTCATAAACTATTTTGCCTGTTACGGTCTGAAACTATATATGATTTTTCAAAATAGCTTGCTTTTGACAGATTTTAGTCCTTCCTAACTGCATTCCCCCATGTTTGAACACACATTGTAGAGCAATCTTATCTGACTATGATTAAAGACTAATAGGTCTGAAACTGTACTAGCATGTATTTAAACGTATGTGGTATATGAAGTTGTTAAACAGATTCTCTTTAGCAGAACAATAATGTACCTAAATTAAGGTGTTTATTATCACTGAGACAAAATTTGCTCAACAAACTTGGCACAGCATGTAGTGTCCAGCCTCAGAAAAAATATTGAGTGGACGTGTTTTATGATTTTTGAACAAATATTTTATGATATTGCTTTTTTCCACACAGTTTCAGCCCTTCTGTTAGCTACAGTAATTTGGATCAAAGTATTGCAACATTTTTTAACAATGACTGTTAACCTTAAAGGAAGCTTGAGCGATCATGGTGATTTGCATTGTCCCAAATATTGTTCATGTGTGGAGCATTTTTGTCACTCAATTTAAATCTATTTAAAACTGTGCTAGTGCTCTACTCTGTGTGATCTCATTAGGGCTCTCTGGCGAGGCTGGCAGATCAAAACATTAGGTGCTGAGGATTCAGAATCCACAGTGACACTACAAATGGGGTTAACTTTGGATTGGCAGGATGACTGGCACAACTGGAGCGCTGCAATGGGTGGCTATACATAGAGTTGAGCATTTCTGGACAGGAATCAGGAGAAAGGCCAGCAAGGCAGATATCCCACTGGGAGTCTGTTACAGACTGCCCAATCAGGATGAAAAGACAGATTAAATACTCTATAGGCAACTGGGAGAAAATCTCACCAGTCACTAGATCTTGTTCTCATGGGGGACTTCAACATTATCAGATGTCTGTTGAATGTACAAGAAGGCAGAGAGAAACCAGTCTAGGAGGTTCCAGGGGTGTGTGGCAGACAACTTCCTGACAGCTGTTGAGTGAAGCAATTTGGGAACGCGTCCCGCTGGAGCTGTTATTTGTGAATAGGGAAGGACTGCTGGGTGATGTGACAGTTGGAGGCCGTCTTGGATGCTGTAATCACCAAATGATGGACTTTTTCCAGACAGCAGATCTTGTCCTGTTTATGAGACTGGCTGACAAAGTCCTTTGGGAGACAATCGTGAAGGGCAAAGGAAGCCAGGAAGGCTGGACATCCTTCAAGAAGGATATTTTAAAGGTACAAGAGCAGGCTGTTCACATGTGCCAAAAGATAAGCCAGTGGGCAAGGAAACCAACCTGTCCTAACAAAGAACTTTGGCTAGAACTCAGGGATAAAAAAGGTTTATAACAGCTGGATCAAGGGGCAGGCAACTCAGGAAGAGTACAAGGATGCTGTGAGGTTGTGGTGGGCCAAAGCCCAGCTAGAATTTAATCTGGCTGCTGCTGTAAAGGAAAACTTTTTTTTTTTTTTTTTTTACTAACACAGCAGCAGCAAAAGGAGGCCTAGAGAGAATTTCCATCCCTTACAGGATGAAGGGAAAATCCTAGTGACAAAGGATGAGGAAAAGGTTGAAGTACTTAATGCCTTCTTTGCCTCAGCTTTTAATGGCAAAACCAATTCTCTTCAGGTTGCCAGTCCCCTGAGCTGAAAACAGGGACAGAAAGTAGAAGCAGAGAACAGAATGAAATCCGCACAATTCAGGAGAAAATGGTCAGCAACCTGCTGCTCCATATAGACACACACAAGTCTATGGACCAGATGGAACTCACCCAAAGGTACTGAGGGAGCTGGGGGAGGAGCTCACCAAGGCATTTTCAATCATTTACCAGGAGTCCTGGCTCACCAGAGAGATCCCAATTGACTGGAAGTCAGAAAATGTGATGCCCATTTATAGGAGATGTTGGAAGGAGGAGCCAGAGAACTAGGAGCCAGTCAGTCTGACCTTGGTGCCCGGAAAGGCCATGGAGCAGATCATACTGAGTGCTGTCACATGGCATATGCAGGACAGCCAGAGGATCAGGCCCAGTCAGTGCAGGTTTGTGAAAAACAGGTCCTGCTTGAGCAGCCTGATCTCCTTCTTATGGGAAGGTGACCCATTTAGTGGAGGAGGAAAGGCTGTGGATGTTGTCTACCTGAACTTTAGTTAAGCTCTTGATACCATTTCCTTGAGGAAATGGCCTCAAAATGTGCCAGGGGAAGGCTACATCGGGTATTATGAATAAAGTGCTTCACTAAAGGGTGTTGAGGCAGTGGAACAGGCTGCCCAGGTAAGTGGTGGAATTCCTGGAAAGGTGCTTAAAAGACACGTAGATGTGGCACATAGGGATGTGATTTAGTAGTGAGCACGGCAGTGCTGGGTTAATAGTTGGACTTGATGATCTTATGGGTCTTTTCCAAATTTAATGATTCTATAATTTTGTGACCTCAACGTGCTGTATAGGAAAAACTGAATTTTCTTCTCCACAGCACAAGCCCCAGTGAAACTTCGATGATCAATAGTGATTGACTTCAATAACTGTTAGTTAAAGCATGTGCTGTGTGTACTGCAGAAACTTGTATGACCTTCTTTGAATTGATTAAATGTGCCACTGACTCAAACAGATCAGGATCTGTATCCTTTTGCCTAACAGTTGCAGAAGAAAACAAACCTTCCTAGGGAGCCACAAAGCAGGCAAGCCAGGAGACAGGCTTTTCCTTACAAAGCATTTACTTAATTTAAATCTGGGGTGAAAGTAAGGTTAATTATCATTATGCCAGCATTTTGTTTATGTGTACCTACACAAACAGATTGTGGTGTTTAATTGCACTTTACTTAATTTAGTAAAAGCTTATATAATAGAGTAACATGGAAGGGATTTTTTTTCAGAGAATGGTTCTTGGAAAAAACTGTCATATACATATTCATATATATATATGTGTGTATATACTTTTAGTATTTAGGTGTAATATATACTTTTGGTAAACACGCGCATTTCTATTGAGAGTTGAGGAACCTGCCATAATCTTCTACCTTATTTTAGCTTGAACTAAGAACATATGCAGTCTAAATCATTGATTTACTGTTCTTTTCACCTCCTAAATCTCTGTTTCTCCATCTGTAAAACTGCATTGCAGGTAGACATGGTCTTTCCACAACAACTTAGGGAACACTTGGGACCTATTTTAGCACCTATGTATTACTATCTATAAAACTGAGTACATATATTTGAGGACATGATTTTGTGGGAGAAAAGATTTACAAAATTGGACTGATGCATCAACCATAGTAAAACATAGCTGAGCAATGAAATGGCAGATTGTTATAGCCTCCTAGTTTTAACACCTATTAAGAACAATTCCTGATGAATGCCAGAAAATACCATGCAAAATACTAGTCTCCTGCCACATGAAGCTTAGTACAAGGACACTGTTTATTAGTGGGCTCAAGCAGCTAAAGGCAAAGTGTTTTTGATACTGTTGGCAAAATCAAAGCACTTTAAGCCACTGTGTTCATACAGAATGAGTTTGCAGACACCAATTATACTGCAAATTATCACTGCTTGTATCCCTGTGATAACTGACTGAAAGAAGCCAGTTATAAAAGGAATTCCAGCATTTTTTCCAAGGCTTCATTCCCTCGCAGATAGACAGGGAAATGATGGTAAAACCTTAGAGCCCAATTAAGTTAACAGACTCTTGGAGCACAGGAAGCAGAATGAGGGTTTGTTCAGAACACAGCTCTCCATAGGATATCATCAGTGGTTGCCACTGCCATGTGGGTCCTTCTGCTACACTGTGCCACTGCCTCTATCAGCACAGCGAAGGCTATACATGTAAAAATGAGCTGGTTAATTAATCTTACTAAAATATTAACAGGAAAGAAAAGTTCTGGTGCCACTTCCCATAAGTATTAGGCTGTGCCCATTTTATTCTACTTTTTTCCCATCAGTTATGAAGCAGTCATTATATAAAGGATTGGAATAAACTAACTCGCCCTACTTCCATTTATCTGTGTGATGCATTTACTTTGGAAATGGTTGATTACAAATAGATAATCCTGAAATTATACAGGAAATCTTTGTGGTTTGATTTTAAATACACATTTCACCTTTTCATATCTCAAGGTACCTGTTCCATAATAATTTTCCCCCTCCTTGTGTATGAATTTCCTTATGCAGTTTACAAGTCTGTTTGGTATAATAAACCCCATTAATCTAAGATAAGTGCAGATAATATCAAATTTATTCAAATAATGGTGTGAGGGAAAAGAGTGGGCAAGGGGATTTTTATCAGTCAAAGGTACTGAAGATTAAAAGTCCATTCACTTCACAGCAGGATCTTTGAATTCACCCAAAGGAGTCTTTGGGCTTTACAGAAACCATTCATAATTAAAAGACAACCTATTGCTTACAGAGGAGGCTGCAAGACTGAACTACTTGCTTGATCTACTCTTTACCATTTACCTACAGTATAGGTATAAAGTGACCAATTCTGATCTCATTGCCAGCTCTGACCTCCATTAACTCACCTCAGCCTCAGTGAGAATGCTGAGCGCTGCTTAAGGTTTCAGCTACTGACTGAAGCAAGCCTGGCCATCCATCTTGTTGGTCCATCTTGTGCTTTACTGGGATGTGCTCGGTCCTTCCTAGATTTCAGCCAGGGCTGGAGGACAACCATCCCACAGTGGTGATTTCAGAACCTTTGGGCAGTCACAGCTGTAGGCTGAGGCCACAGTTTATGTTTCTTGGCATTTTATACTTCTTCACAATAACATTTGTGAAGTGAAAGAAGTTAATACTTCCCTGCTGCACATTTCTTAGGTGCTGTGATATGTCTGGTTCTGTAATGATTACCACCAGAAGGACAGATAATGTGACACCAAGAAGCGGGCAACAGAGTTATTTTTATTGGAGTGAACTCAGTACTCTGGAGAATGGTGTCTAGTGAAGAAAGACTTCAGACATGAGTGCTTTAAAAGCAGATAAAGGAGCAAATGCATAATGCATTTTAATAGGTACTTACATGTTAAATAGTGGCAGTATAGTATTCCGAGACATAACTTTGAACTTATAAATTCTTTGGATTTATATATTTTTAAAGCTTTTTGATCCTACATTTTATAATTAAAGCAATGCAGCCTAAATGCATGTAACAAAAAGTGGCAGAAAATGCCAACACACCTTTGGGAACATGATTGTGTGCTATTTCTTACAGCTTTGTTTAGTCTCAGAAAATTAATGCTAACATTGATAAGCAACACTCATAAATTCAGGTCAGATAGTCCTGCTTTCTTTCATTCAGAGAAAAAAATCTTTTCAAAGATTTACTCTGCTGTGTTCAGAAGCTTGAATAATGCCCAGGGCACTCAGACAATGGCCATTGGGGTTTCATCAATGGATCATCAAATTAAATTTTATTTTAATGCCAATTTACATGTGTACATGAAGTTGTGGTGAGAAACGACACTTTGGTATCTGTAAATAACAAATGGATTTGTTTCTTGATAGCAGGATTGGTGACTTTAAAAAAAACTATTTATCTTCCTTTAGAACTCACAGGGAGAAAATGTATAAATCTCTTATTTATTTTCAGTCTATAAGGAGCAGAGCACATGTTTCAAGATAAATAAATTTTGAATCACAAATGAATCTGACTGGGTAAACTCCAGAGACTTCTAACAAGATACAGAGCATTTCACTCCATGACACTGGTTTGAAATTAGCCCAGGTAAACAGAGAGCAGGAGTCATTTTCATATAATATCTGTTCAGCAGCCTACATAAAATGAGTTACTGGGGTTTAATGCATGCATCTCCTTGGGGTCACACAGCTGCTTTTTAGAAACCAACATTAATCAGTAGTCAGCCTGAATTATGAATATGCACAGACAACCTAGCAGTAGTATGCAAAGTAATCCACATGGGAAAGGGACTACTCTAACTATGCAGCAATGGACTCTGAAGGATCTGCTGCAATTCTGGAGAAAAATCTCGATATCAGCACTGGTATTTCTTTGAAATCATCAGCTCAAAGCATGAAGCTCAAAAGCAATCAGAAATGCAAACATATGTTCTAAGTTACTAGGAAATATACCAAGAGAACAGGAAGTACTATCATTGCAGTGACGTTAGTTCCACACCTGGAATATTATTTTATTTTTCATTACGTCATCTTAAAAATACTGGAGATCTAGAAGAGTTCTTAAAAACATTCCTAGAAAATACAAGAGTGCAATGATAATCTGAAGCTTGGCACTGATAGAAAATAGAGAAAAATTAGTTAGACAATTCCTCAGTCTGAAGGAGGATCAATGAACAGGACATATTAAAAAAATGGTATTGTGGGTGGCATGAAGAAAGAGAATTGGCATATTTATTCATTTTTTCCACATAAGAGAAGTACTAGGAGGCATTAAATGAACTCACTAGGCAGCAGGTATAAAATAAACAGATGCGTTTTCCATGCTATACGTAATTAAATTATGGAACACATTGCCACATGATGTTACAAAACCCAAATGTGTTTAGAGAGAGGCTAGAGAGGTCCATTGAAGTAAGGGCCATCAAGGATAATTAACGCAATGCAGTTGCAACCTCTTGTACTGGAATGCCCAAGCTGCTGATTACAAGTATCTTATAATATAAGCTTGGAGAAGTGTATTTCTATGCCACCATTCCATTTTTATGATTTTCAACAAGATATTTTTCTCAGGCATCTAACATTATCTCTGGCAAGAGAGGCTTCTAGACTGACTGGTGTTTCTACAACGGTCTAAAAAGTACTACTTACTACTTGCCTATTACTTTTGTAAATTTATTCAAAGCAAAGAACCAATTGTTTATTGTGGCAAAAGTGCTCAAAAAGTATCCAACATCTTCTAAAAATGATCACAGGAACCAAATTATTCCTCAAGGGCAAAATACCTTTTCGAGGTTTGTTGTTTTTTTTTTCATTGGTTGTGGTGTGGGGGTACTAAATGCAGCTTTTTTCATCATTAATTCAAAGGTGCTATGACAGTTGAATCTCTAAATATGCAAACTGAAAAATATATGGTGAATTTACTAGAGTAATAACATTGAGTTCAGGGGAAAATCTGTTTAATACTTCAAGAAAAAAAACCAAAAATTACCTTCAGCATCTTGTACTTCATAGGAAAAATATTCTATTCAAATTTAACTCTACAAATGCTGATATTTTATAAACTACTAAAGAATGAAAGCACTCATTTCAGATTATGTCCTGTAGTATCCACTATATTGTAATTTAGAGATTGATATAAAGTTCTCTTCACACCAAAATTAGCCTGTTCTTTATATAAATAAAACAGTGGAACTGTGTATTATAACATTTTTTTACCCTGAACTTTCAAAATGAGACTTCCTGGCTGCATTTGTTATAGAGGAAGTTGTCATTTCTGTCTTTGTGGAACCAGCTATGCACATATATATTATATATTCCTTCTGTACTTACTTTCCCTGGATTTTGTAGTTTCTCAGTATTAAAACCAATAACAATTATTTTTATTTCTTTGTGTGTTCTTGTACATAACCCTATCATATATAAAATGTAACCATGTAAAATGTGTTTTCAAAGAATTTTCAAGCATCTGGCATAAAAATGTCTGTGTTTTGCTTCAACAGAAAGGACATTGCAACAAGAGTTGCATATAGGTCAAGACAATGGCTGGAGGAATAGCATCAGTTTTTGTAAGTCAATCAATTCTCCAGCACCTTTCTGCATGAGGGCTACAAACACATATATATATATATATATACACATATTACTGTATTAATTTTTCTCAAAGTCTTTAAAAATATAGAATAACAGCCCACATTGAACTCTCATATCCAGAGGAATATTTAACTATGTATATGTTTAACTTAGGAATGTTTAACCTTTTATAGCCAAAATTTTCAAAGGAAAAGAAGGAAAAAAACCAGTAGTTTCACATGTTGGCAGTAGTTACATGAGTACAACTTGCCATTATTGTAGTAATCAAATTTGAATGTCTGGATTGTTATCACACATAATGGATGGAAATTTTTTAAGCGTTATTTCTTTCTATTTGATTTGAAGTACTGTTGTGCATCATGAAAAAGGATTTTTGAACCTGAAATCTGAACTCATCAGCCATTGGAAACTGTTTATCCAGGCTATTAAAATAATTTTTTTTAAGTACACGTCTGGTTAAATTCAAAGCTAAAATGGAGATTTTAAATCTTCTAGCTGTCAAGAAACAAGAGAGCTTAACCTTATTTATGAAAGCTCACAAAAAAACCCCAGAGGATCAGTACCAAACTGAAAGCTCTTCCCATAACAACGAGAAGCCACTGATAAAACCACTTTAAGGCTACCCCACTGGAGAATGAAGTCCTAGCTCGAGGGATGTAGAAACCTTACTCTCACCTCAAATAGTTTAATGGACAAACAGCAACACAATAGAGAATAGTTAAACAGCACTATTCCTTCTAAAATATGGAGATAGCTTGAGTTATCCCAAACAGCTACTGAGATTAAATTGCTTTAGAAAATTATAAGATATACTTGAAAATTTTGTGCAATCTTCAAGGAAAAAGATCCAATCAGTGGATTGGACTATCATTGACTACAGTGTTAGATTTAACTTCTGAAGAAGTACTCTTTAAAACTCCAGTCAACAGAGGCTGCAGTTCTTAAAAAAAGAGAACACAGATGTTAATGATATGATAATCTTAACCAACAGATAATGAGTACTGAAACTATTCAGTTTGAGTAGTTTCTACTCAGAAGATTGTACAAGAAAAGACTCCCAAAAAGCACAAGTCTGTGTCGAACAGTTTTTTACTAGACAATATTCTACAATCACTGCCTCTCCTTTTGTGACCTTGCTGTCTCTCTCCAGAAAATATACCTATATTTGAAAACAAATCCCATTCTGTACTTATGTTCAATTAAATTCTATTTTCACTTGTCGTAGGATAAACTTTCTGGGTGTTCTATTATGAACATATTTATCTAACTGAATAATTTGTATAAATAATGCAGCTTATTTTCTGTCTTTGCCTTTTGTAAGACAGAAAAACTCACCACATAGATTTAAGAAATTATGAAGGCAGAAAAATGAAATAAATAAGAACATCACTGTTCCAGTCAATATAACCCTCTTTCTGGGGTGCAAGGATGCTCAATAAAGAGGCACGTATAATGATGGGACAAGGGGGAATGGCTTTAAAGTAAAATATTAGATGCTGGATTTAGGTTAGAAGTGTCCAAGGCCAGGTTGGATGGGGCTTTCAGCTGCCTGGTGTGGTGTAAAATGTCCCTGCCCATGGCAGGGGGGTTGGAACTAGGGGACCTTTAAGGTCCCTTCCAACCCAAACCATTCTCTGATTCTGTGACAACCGTACAGCTGTGGCTTTGAGACCTGCTTCTGAAAATGAACAATGCAGCCCAACATCTGCATGTGTGACTATAGAACTGCATCAGTATGCAAGTCTTTCTATATTTCCATATTTTTTTGCCTTTGGTTAATTAAGTTCTTCCTAGAATGTCTGACTGTAGCAAGATAATCTCTACTTTGCAAAGATTAACCCCATTAATACCAATTAACACAGAACAAAGAAGGCTTTTAGTGTTTTACAGCAGCAGGCTAAGGAGGATGGTTCTGAGGAGGATTAGAGGGGATCACTTGTATCTGTAGTTTAGGACATCTCATTAAACAGTTTATAATAACCGTCAAACATTTTATAGTGATGAAGTTGTAAATGTTTAAGCAGTGGGATCCATTACTGCAGTGAAGAAGAGGAATTTCTCTCACACAGTTTAATGCATGGGAAAAGAGGAAAACGACAGGTCCTGCAGAAAGCAGAAACTCAAAGATGGTATCAGCAGCATCACAGGTTTTCAGAATGAAATCTAGGTTTGTTTCCCTGTTTATTAAAAAAAACAACCCAACATCTCACAAAAAAAACACCTCCAAACTAATTTTTCAGAATTAGAATTTCAAGCATTTTGTATTTTTTCATTGAAAATATCAAGCGTATATTTTGAAAAAAAAAGACAATTACATTCTTTCTAACACTAAATTCTTATAAATTTTACTTAATTTAGAATAGGATTCTTCTGTGCTATGGATCTCTACAACAATAGTAAAGAAGTACCCCTGTCCTGAGGCCTTTACGAGAGACATACAGAAGCAGATATTAAAATTAAAACTTACTATCTTATGTTTGCTGAGCAGATTTATGAACAGAAACATTTAATATATTGTTTCCTCAAACTCCGCAATAACTGTTTCTCTCTCCACTTTCCCATCAATATACTCAAACCCACACTGGAAAATAATGTTATTGGACATACTAACATCAGAACTTGTTTAATAAACAACAACTGAATCAGTAGTTTGTGTTTTTTTGAGTTTTTTTTCCCTTTCAGACATAGGAGTTAAAAATATGTCAATGGATGAATGCATACTGAAATCCTTCGGAAGTATACTTGATATTTTTAGTGCAGACAGAAATTGCAAAAAGAATTTTTTTCCTCTGCAGAAGACAGTACCTTTACAGGGCATGAGAAAAATAGAACCTTGAATATTTGATAAGAGCCAATTAATCTCCAGTCTAATGCTCTGTTCTGCTTTGCCACCCTCCTCTTCCACTGATATTTTATTCTTCCAAAGATCTGAGAATATATTGGGTATGGAAACTGCTACTCTGGCAGGTTCATGTGAGGAGATGCTGCTGTCAGACCATGTCACACTCGCAGTTATTGTATTTCAGTAACTATATTGATTTAGCAGAGATACCTGTATAAATACAGCGACCTATATAAAGTCTGCTTTGCTGAACTGACACTACTGCTGCTGTGTATTGCCTCCTCCTCCCCCACTTCCTTCCTGCTTGTTGCTAGGTAACCAGAGGGATTTCATAAGCCAGCCCAAAGCAGGTTTTTGGGTTTGGGCATGAACTTCAGTAATTTTTTAACTAGCAAATACAGAAATCAGAATTTGACATCAGACATTGGTGGTAAAATTACATCTCAAGGCTGTGTGTGCATGTGCCCATTTCTGGCCACCAAGACATTCTTTTGTCAGAACAGAGCCATGATGCCATTTCCACATATTCCACAGGGATATCAACCATAACCATCTGCTAAAAAATTGCATTATCTCCTATCTGAACACGATGTACCTTCTCAGAATTTCGAGAGGCCATTATGAACAGTGTGCTATTCAATAACTGATATCTCAAAATTGTTTTAAAACTTCAGATGAAGCAGCAGTACATAAATAAGTACATATGTTTGTATGTATATCTTCTTCATGCTTTCATGTAAGCTTATCTCAGATTATTGTGGAAATACAGAAATTATGAATGTGTCTGTAGTTTTTCACTTCTAGCAGGATCCAGGAGCACCTTTAAGAAAACAAAAAAAAAGACACACATGTGTACATCAACCTTCCACAACAAATCTGGTTACAGCATATTTTTGCCTTCATGGTATAGCCATGAAGAGTTATAATGACAATGTCAGAGTATATTAATCTCTCTGTAACTGCAGAAAGGGATAATATACAGAAATTCAATTACTCAATTTGACGAGGTAGACTTGTATCATGTTCATTAGCTTCTTCCTTACCACAGAAGTGCTCCCTTCAAAACTAATTTCTGACTTTCCTTCTACAGCACTTGCCATTGAAGTTTCTATTTGACAGCATTTGAAAGCCTGGAGACTCTTGTGTCTGCCCCAGTCATCCATGATCTACTTCAGGCATTTCCTTTAGAAGGTAAATTTTCTAATAGAGTAATAGTCCAAGGTTATCCCCTTGCTCTTTCATAGAGAAACTTTAGAAAATCATATGACAGTGCAAATTAGATAGCTTCCTGCAAATCACAGATTTTCTAAGAGGTGATAAAATAACACTGTTCACCTGGGTTTTGCTACATCCCATCATTTTAACATCACATCTCTTTATAAGAAATTCCCTTGGACTCCATTAGACCTCCTTTCTTTGCTCCCAGAGAAGACCAGCAGTGACAGAATTCTTCCAAGCCACAAACTAGCACTCGAAACATGTCACAATAATAAGGAACTGGGAAAAAAAAATTAATAAATGCTCCACCTTTGTCCTCTGCGCTCTTTGCATCATGTAAATTATAATAATGCCAAACAATAAGCAAGTGTTCTGCAGGTCCTGTGCTTGGGATGACATGCTTGCTTCCTAGCTGTTGAAATTGGTATGAGGAGCTAAAATAATCTTTCTGCACAGCTGACAATAACAAATATTTTCAACTCCCAGAAATCTGATCACACTTGATTTAACACAAAACTTACTTTTCAACAAATTGTTTTTTAAATATGCCACAGCACGTGTGATTTTATTGATTCTACCATCTCTAAGTCCTCAGTGTTTTTGAATTAACATCAGGAACAGAATTCTCTGTTTACCTAAGAAAACAACCAACCAATTAAGTACAGCTCCCCCCCCACACACACGCACCATATTTTCTCCCATCTTTGAATATAATTTGAATTGCTTTTCTGTTTTTTAGATATGACCTGGAGTAGTAAATACTGGTCTGGGAATAATGTGAACTACACACTGTCGAGGTGATTGCAATTGTCAAGGGGATTGTGATGCAGAGTTCTCTGACCCTGGAGGTGTATAATTGCAGGTACTCATAACAGACATGAATGCCTATTCAGCTTTTGATGATGTTCCATGACCTGCTTTATTATTTCATAGAAATAAAAGAATAAAGAAAAATTTAAAACAAAAACATAAAGTGGTGAGAGTGGCTAGTAATTTATCTGGAATCGCACATGAGATATTTGGATTAGATCCTGAGGTGCAGCTCCTGCGAGGTCAGTAGCCATACTCAAATCTGATTCTCTGAGAATCTGCACACAGAAATCTGTATCACCATCAAAATATCAAACAGAGAGCAACAGTATAACATTTAGAAGGTCTTTATGTCAAGACATAGTACCCAGTGCTTCATTGTGAGCAGACTCGGTCATGTTTAGTATTGCCTACCTCGGCCCAGATGAACCACCAAGCATCAAACACAGCTCCAGTGATCCCCAGGGGAAGGTTTCATTCAAAAGAGAGTGTGAAGAGCAATGAAAATAGGGAAAGGTATATTCATGTATGTAATAAACTGCTCTCGTGTTTGGACTCACATCAGCACAGGTGTTTCTAACTAGCGCAGAAACCACAGAAATCTGTCAGGAGGATGTGAGAAGCACTTTGTCAACATGGTAATTTCATCATAACTTGAGTTTCCATTTAAAATTTTCTTTCAAAGAAAGAAAATCTGATCTAAACAATATGTTCTGACTGACTCTTGTTTCCAGAAAATCCATGAATGTGAATGATTGTGCACCTCAACCCAGGGTACTTCCAAAATATACCATCAAAAAGACATTAAATATTATATATTTGATCAGCTGAAAACAAGCCTACATCTCTTTGGGCACAAATACTGTGTTATCCCATCATTTTATCTTTAAAACACTACATCTGTATGTCATTTTCCTTAGCAGATTTCTGGAGAGGAAGTATTAATCATTATATTTAAATCATACATCATGTGTTATGCGTGAACATTGCTTTGTCTATGTACTTGGATATATTCAGGAGGTGAAATTCAAGATTAAATACTGGAACGTATTTTAGGGGTAAATTGCACATAAATTACTGAGAAAAAGTAACTGCTTTTAAATTACTACATAGTTCTTAGAGAACAGAATTAACCTTGAAGAATAAGTTCATTAAATCACAAGAGAGCAGCATTTTATTTGCATGGTAAAGAACTGGAAAACCTATTAAATGGTCAAACCCTACTATAGCCAACAAAAAACTTCCAGCAAGTTAGAGTAAAACACTGATAGTACCTATCGTAGCTAGGAGTCAAGTTTGCAAAATGCTGCATTCTCAAGTACATTTTCTGAAAATTAATTTATGTAATAGAAAATACTTTGCATTTCACAATAAGAGTTAAGCCCAGATAATATGTTCCTTTAAACTGAAGCCATTCACTAGTAGAACTGTGCAGAAGAAAATAATAGGATTTGATTTAAGAACTCTTGATAGAAAAAGCTTGAAAATTGTTCAGTGGATTGTTCAAAGATGAATACTTATTTGTAGGTCAGTGAAAGTGACTTTAATAGTAGCAGGATTTGCCATCGAAAGCAAATATCCTGGGAGACAATTTCATATGCTTTTGTTTACTTTTTTCTGGTGCTGGCTCCACTGAAAGGCTGTAAGAAGAACTGCTTTCCATTGACAACAAAGAAATTAAACCAAAACAAATTAAAAACAAATAAAACAAGCATGCCACTAAAAATTCCTGATAAGCTTTAAAAGAGTCAACATGAGATGAATTTTGCATGGGGCTTAATGCTTTCCTTTATGATCTATGAAAGGGTTAGCACATCCTTCAGCATGATTCAGCTCTCATCAGGCCATTAAGATATATAAATATTGCATCTATTTCATTGCTTCTCTAATTATATTTGAAAGTACTTGCTTTCTCCCAAGAGTATGCTTTCAAAATGAACAAATAAATAAGCCCAAGATTTTTATTTTTTTTTTCATTTATAGTTAAAAGTTTGAGCTCACTAAGTGATAAAGGACTATAGATTTGCCCCAAAATCTTTATAGGCTTATTAAAAGAAAAATGTTATTCAGCACACATGCTGCACACAAGAGAAAAGAATATTGATAAGACTATTTCTGGTTTCATTGAAGACATTTATGAATGCAGTTCCTCACACAAGTGTACATACTTAACATTCAGCCTCCTCCTAAAGAGTCTCAGTCATCAACCTCAAATCAAATAAACAAGTATTACAAGAAATGACATCTGTGGGGGTGCTCTTCCTAGCAGTACTCTTCAATAAGACTCTAATAATATTAATTTTACTCAGAATCTGACAACTGAAAGAAAAAAAAACAAACCCACTTTGAAAAAAGTTTTTAAAGTCCAGTATTGTGGGAGGTTAATTTACATTGGCAATGAAAATCAATCCATCATTTATCTTCATTATGAAGCCAAACTTCCTAATAAGTTATTAATCTTATGTTAAATGAAAAAGTAATGTTTTTAGACCCACTCTTCCAGTTTTAATCAGTTATGTAAAAGATATCTCACTCCTCTGGAGATCGCTGGTTTCCATGTGCCTTTAATGCATCTCCAAGTTTGGGTTACTTGCCTCCTGGAAGAAGTGGGACACCTGACATGGTTCATGCTGTTGAATTTCATCACCTTCTGCAGAATTCTATCTACCCTCTCCCAATATTGCAACTTCACTCTGCAAAAAAAATGGAGTTAACAAATTGCATAAATTCAAAAATTTTTGCTTGAGAACATTTTTACCCTAGTTCTTCTTCAAGGTTAGGTTAACAGTTTGTCCATGTTTACCACCTGAAGGCAGCAGTCCTAGCTGGGCTTTTTTCAGTTTGGCTGCTGTTTCCTGTTCTATTTCCTTGTTAATTCCCAATATTATGGTGTTTTTCTGTGTAACATACCATATTCGTATTTGTTCTCACATACATATGGAAGCTGCGCTCTGCATCAGCTTTCTAATTTGGGCACCTCTAATCACAAACACTTCAAGCTATTTTAGCTTCAGGAAACTAAGGATGCACAAAGGCACATATAGATATACAAGAACACACATATATACGTTATTGTATCCATACATACATATATGTATATTCTGGTATGTATATATAGCAAAACTGGGATTTTAGAGTGGGATGCACGGGAAAAAAACAAAACAGTGAACACCCAAACACCAGTAACTTAAAGTATTAGAATCTTTGTTGCAGATCAAAGGCATATGCTCTGTGGAACCACTCTCTTTTCTGTAATTCCTTATTTGTTAATTTTATAATTAACAAATCAAATTAGAGAACAAACTGTAGCATATTTTCTGCAAAGGCTGGCAGTTTTCATGTTTAGCTTTGAAAAGTCCACACTTCAATAAAATTTATTTCATGTCCTTAAAGAATAATTTTTCTAAACCTTTTGTAGGTAACATTGCCATGCCAAATGGACGAGTGGTAAACTTCCTGTAGACTACACAGCACCTGCAGAGTTTCAGAACAGCCCTCATCACAGACCTGGTCTGGCACTACTTTCCTTCAAATTTCAATTGCAAACTACTCGCAGCACAGGGAGGAAAAGTAAATTGAAAACTCAGAAAGATGAAGGAGAGCCAGTTCTAATATAGAAGGCATGCGTCTTGCTCCCTGGACTTGAAAGTCATCCTGGTGTTATTTCTGGAAATAATTGTACAGCCATTATAAAAGAGAAGGTCTAACACTCTTATGTATGCAAATAAAGGTACAGATTTAATTTACGGAATTTCAATGAGACGTGAAAGTGGCTCTTTTCAACACAATTCAGAAACAGCATAATTCAATTCTTTTTGGTTATAAACATTCTCTGACGAGTGAGTTATGCTCTTCCACATTGCAGTGGAATTGATTCATTGGCAAACAGGTGCAATTTAATCACTTCTAGTCTACACAGCTTACAGCACAAAAAAGGGTTAATAATCTTAGAAGCTTGAACACATTTTAAATACAGTTTATTCAGAAGTGAGATTTCCAATCTCTTGGGTATTGCCTCACAATTCCTGTTTGTATCCTCAAATAATTACTGTCCAAAATATACTCAAAGCTAGCTCAGTCTATTTCTTTATCTACTCTTTTTGGCAGTCATTGCATTGAGGGATGCAACATAATTGTGTTATTTCAGGCAATAAAATGGTCATCCCCCATAGACAAATAATCAAGCAATTTAAAATGTGGTCATGGTTGCCTGAGCAGCCACATTCTGATTTCAAAAGGCCTAACTACATAACCTGAGCACGCTGTGCTTTTTAAGAGAAAATCCTTTCATAAAATAAATATTACCTGGGGGCATGGGGGGAAGGTATAGAGCATTTATTGTTTTTGCAAACATGTTGTCTGCTCTCTGGATATAACAACATCAGAAATTCCTTAAACTTCAGTGTTTTGCTTCTCTCTCACACACACACACACACAGAGTTTTCAACTTTTCACGTATACACACACAGAGATTTCAGAGATTTGGGATACTTTTGCGTAGTTTTTGTTGGTTTGTTTGTTTGGGTTTGTTTGTTTGTTTTTAATCTAAGACTTTGACCTGTGGGTTAATTTATTATGATACTGTAAAAGCTGTGCAAAGTAGTTAAGACCTACACCTGAGAAAGTCATTGGGGAAGGCCGAAAGACAGATGATAAAGAGGAGCATATTCTTGATAGCACAAAACTTATTTATACAGCCTTCACAGCCAGTTCGCACTGAATTCAAATGAAATTGACTGATGTCACACATACCTGTTACCAAGTGAGAATGTGCAACTTCATCTACCAAGCATTTGAGTCTCTTTGGTTAAGACTTGACTTAGTCTTCTTGAAGAGTTCAAGCCAGAGCCAGCTGTAGCAGTTAAGAGATGATTATATTTTGTTTCGGACTCTTTTAAATGAAGTATTAATATTATATCAGGTAGCACAATTCTACTGAGTGTTTTAGAACACAAAACCCATAAGGCAAAAGAAGAAAGGGCAGATCTCATCCTTCTCCTTTACTGATTTCCTTTTCACCGTTAAATCTGATTTCCTGCAGGCCTTTTCTCTGTGGAGAGATATATTTTCCAGCTTTCTAAGATGTACATCCCAATCCATTCCAGGACCTGCTCTTTGTGTCTTTCCCTTAGCCATAGGATCTGCCCTCTCAGCATTTCCCCCAGCATCACTCACACTTCAGGATATGTAGAGCTTCATTTGAAGGCAAAACCAATGTGACCCAGCATCACAGGACTGGGAAACCCCCAAGGAAATGGGAAAAAAAGCAGGACTTCAGAAATTCACTGCACAGCTTTGGTATTGCTACATATCATGAATCTCAAACTGTGATTCTATTAAAGCACAAATGCACTGTCCAGCACCAAGCAGTAAAGCAGCGTGAGCAGAGTGGTTACATCAGACGGTGCTTAATGAGATCACCTATCCCAGTCTGCAGCCCGTGACAGCTCTCTCCTTTGCATCAGAACAGTGCACAGCTTGCTCTCAAACCTTCTGCAACTTATTCTCTCTGGCTTCCTCCAAGACAAGGCTTTCTCCTCATACTTTCTAGTTGTAATGAAGTCCCCTTTTCTCACAGTTCAGTAACCACAGACAACTGAGCACTGCTCAGTCTCCTTCATGGACATTTTTTCATTAGAAGGGTTTTTTTAAATTAAAAAAAAATTACATCTGAATGTTCTTAAGTCAGCTAAATCCCCAGAAAACCATAACTATAATGAAAATAAGTCCTCTCAGATATTTTCATTTCTCTAAATTTTTCATTTATCTCAGAAAAGAAGGACCATAAAAGTCCAATTTTTATCCACATTTTTCATTGACGTTTCTATCTTAACTCACATCACATAAACAAAGACAGCAAAACTATACTTACTTACACATTTTTTTCCTAAACAATCATTCATGATGGCAAAAAAAAGTATTTTTTAACCATACAACTAATTATTCATAAATTAAGAACTGAAACACTGATGCAAATACTTTATTAGTGATTTTTTTGTCTGTTTCAAAATTATTTTTCTTCAATGACATTGTCCAGAAACTTTTATACTTGATCTTGGGAAAATTATTTTAGAGCCAGAAAAACTTCTGGCACTTTGGAGAGCATCACTATACCCCAGATTTTTCTCTAGGTTAGGTTTCTGAGGTTTTTTGGGGGGGGTTTTTTGTTTGTTTTTTTTTTTTTTTTTAGTGAAATAAGGAGCTACAGAACAGTTTTCCCCTGCTCCTGGAAATGACCAGTATTAGAAGACAATAAGTCAAATTTCCCCCTCATATCCACATCAGATTTTTATATTATGCTGGTCTGAGAGAATAAATCATTTTACTATTGTCATATATAAGTTTGCTTCATTACATCTTCTTGATATTAGAATAATTTGCTGGTAGTAGCAATGAGACAAGGTTAATCATCAGGTAAAGAAATACAGTTAAAGTGTTAATCTGTGCTGGTTGTGCAAGATTTACTCAGTGGCTCTACTGCTGATAATAATTTATTATTAAACTAAGATTTTTTAAATATTTTAAAGACAAATATATTTCATAATCACTCATACTCTTCAGCATTTATACTGTTCTTTCATACTCTCTTTTAGCCATTCTACTTTGGAAAAAAAAGAAGAGTTTCTTTTTTAGCTATGCTCTGAGCCCACACTGAACCCCAAGATCTCGGAAAATTATTTAAAATGCAAAGTAAGAGACTTTTAAATATCTTTGTGTATACTCAAAATATTTGGGGTTTTTTTTCTAAGCAGATAAAAGAAAACAGAACTCATACTAGAATTTTTACAAATCAATAGCCCTCCCCTTGCTCACTGTGCCCTTCACTCATCTCTCTGCTAGCTGCAAACCCTGCGACACGTGTGAGTTCCTAGAAAATCTGATTTTCCAACACAGAAGGGCACAGCTCAGTGCAACATCCCTGCAGGGTCTCAGCAGGCTTGTTTCTCCTCCCATCCACGAGCTGCAAAAGTCTCCCGTCCCCAAACGAGCCCAAATAAGTTCTGGAGAAAAGCCCCGACAGAGGAACCCCCCTCCACCCCACCACGCCCCAGGTGTTCGCCGCACTCACTTCACTTCGGGAGAAATCGACCCAGACTTGATCGCAACTTCCCTCTAACAGCTGAGGAGGAGGGAAATTGTGAACAAGTGTTTGTCAACTGCCTGAAAGGCTCCCTTGGAAAGATTTAGTGAAGCAATAAATGACAGCAATTCGTCCTTACCTCTATCAGCATGAATATCCACTCTGTTTACAAGACAGAGTTAAATTCTAGTTTAATGTGTTGTTTCCTTTCCATAAAGGTTTTCTGCCCTTTAGTTGAATCAATTTTCATGAAGAGAGAACACTTCACAGTCCATATTTAAGATAAGATTGAAACAGATAAGCCTGATTGTGCTCTTATTGGGCAAAAAAATACCCACAACAATCTGCAAAAGCTTAGTTATTCAAGAGAAGCCTTTTTCTGTGAGGAATACAGAAGGTATTTCCCACAACTTTTCCCAAATGAAATGTCCCCCCATCTCTGCATCTCTTCTGATTGTTTCACGCACGTGTGCCTGTACCTTTCCTGCATCCCTTCACTTTCTTCCTAGAGGATGGAACTGCTGATTGCTTTGCCCTTTCTCACAAAGCTACTGTTTGAGACAGCTGCGAGAGAAACAAGTGTGTTCCGTTATTTGCTCACATCTCACTCCATATGACTGTACTGTCAATGCCTTTGGCAGTGCTGTCACAGGTGCTCAACAGGCACAAATGATGCCATGCCCTTTAAATACCATAAAATCCTGTATTAGTTTTACTTGGAGGCAGTGACTCATTCACCCTTTCATTTGAAATTATTACAGAGGAGCATTTATTGCTTGAGAAACACAAAAGAAAAGAAAAAATTGTCCAACCCCAGCAAAGAGAGCAACAGCAGTAATGAACCAACATTCACACTGCTTTTCATGTCCGTGTTTGACAACAGATTTTGCAAATGGGGAAATTGCTACAAAAAGTGAAGTGAAAAGTTTTTTACATATTGATTACAATGACCAGTGGCAAAACCAGAATTACTACAGAAAGATATTAATTTTCTCCCACTTTCACATACATAAACTTGAGTGCTCTTTCCCACTGTTTATATGTAAGGAACCCCAAATGCTCCAGACTCACTGCACTGTATGCATGGGGTCAGCTCTTACCTCAGGGACAGGGGGACTCTGTGCACACCAGAACTTTTACCTTTGGTGAAAGCCTCTTTGTCTCATTTTCCTCCTCTGCCACAGATGCCAGTGGGCAGCCTAACCACACAAAGAGAAGTGTACTACATCTTCTCTGCATCTGCATTGCTCTCCAGAGCAGATTTGATGAAAAGCATCAAAAAAGTGGATTGATGTATGCATATGTTTGTGTGTGTGTGTGCGTGTGTGTGTCTACAACAGAGGAATGAATGGATCTATATTTGTTTCTATTCTTTGTGTCATGACCGATCTAATTCTTGTAGTATTTTTTTTAATGGTCAGTTTGCTTAAATATTGTCCCTGCCTATGGAACTAGATGATCTATAGATCTAGGTGATCTATAAATTCCCTTCCAACCCAAGCCATTCCATGATTGTCTGATTATCTGGATGCACATATGTTCTGGAAGTAAAATCACCAACTTCTTTCTTCATGCCATTACTTGTGCCATTCCCTGGAAACACCCTGAGAAATGAAATGGAATACAAAGAATAAATTGTGTCAATTAGGATTTCAGAGAAACAAGATTATTGGAAGTTTCCATAGAGGATGGAGAGAGAGCAGTTTGTGTCTGAGCAACAGACATAGAGTGATGACAATTTTAATTTTGCATAACTTACCCTGCAAAGACAGCTATCAAAAACTTTGCTGCTGCACTAAGATAGAGCACTTGATAGTAACCTAAATGAAGTTACAGAAATTTAACCCAAGGCCAAACTCAGAAGCAAGAGGTATCAATACTTATTACCCCATGATGAATATCCTGTGGTCTATTTGCAATGTGTCTGGTACGTGTCTGATAGAGTTTATACCTTAGAGTAAATGCCCAGACAGAGAACTGCATTTCTCACAGAAGACTGCTTGGAAAAAATGAACACTTCTCATGTGCTTCTGGTATACCCTTAAAATCAAAGCTGCAACACTGTCACAGCAAAGCAATGTGAAAGACTTGGTTCTCAGCCCATCAATTCTCCTAGGACTTAATTAACATTTTAAAAGAACAAAATAATTTCCCCGACTGAAGCAATATAGCAACACATGTCAGATCTCAACTTTAAAATTAAACTAAAGCAACAGACCACTACCAGTGGATTAGATGTGATGAATTTGCACAACTGTAAAGTTTTGGCATCATTCCTAGCAATGTGCTTCTATAGCTGTGCTATCAGTACTTAAAAGGCATTTAAAAAAAGACCTAAAATTATCTGCGATCAGCACAAGGAGAATCCATTTGGAAGTAGGCTGATCCAATTCTTCATATCAACTAAATGACAGTCCTGTGGCACCTCCACCAACCATGCATGAAATGTGGTTGCAGTAATATTAACTTGCAATAGATTTCTGAAATTTTAAATAAAAAAAAGCTAAAACAAAACAAAACAAAAACCAACAAACAAAAACAACAACAAAACGAAACAAAAAGGAAAAAAAACACCTCAAAACAAACAGCTTATTTTTCACTGTTGTAAAACACACTTTAGAGGAGACAGAGTATAATTCTTCTCGTCTTCAGAGGTAACCTCTTCCTGTGGTAACATATGCACGAGAAACTAATTACCCCACTCCAGTCAGGCTGTTCTGCTGACATCCTGCAGCCAAACCACAACTACCAAAGAAACCTTTGGAAAGTTCAAATTTACCATGTTGTGCTGCTAAGCCTCGAAACAAGTGCTGGGCAGTCATACTGTTCTGCACTTCCATTTACTGATGGCACTATGTGCGGAGGAAAAATTCCCGATGACCACAGAGATTGACTCTCAGTTGGAGAGCGATACAACCAAAACATGCTCTGAGGGTGCTGAATGAGACCTGATACTACCAGGAAGTTTGGAATGAAACACAGCATCCTACAACCCTGCATCATGGGGAAAATACATCATTATTAAGACTCGGCTTTTTAACTAAAAAAATATGTTGAGTGAAAATTGAAGGTACAGAAAACCACTGAAACTGTAAATACAGTCAAAGAAAAAGGCTTCTAATCTGAAGTATCCAGTTTGTATTAATTTGATTAGTGAAAGAAACCAGCATATTCATAACCTAAGGAATCATGAAAAATTTATAAAGAAGACTTATTTGGGCTTCCCACCTTTTTGTGCCAGAAAAATGGAATAAAAATAAGAGAAGAGTAGGGATACATAAATCTTGCATTTTGCGCCTTATGAAATTTCATCACAGATGCAATTTTTCTATCTTATCATTTCCTTCTATTATTCTGTAAAGGCAAGAAAAAGCAACTTAGCACAAAACAAAACAAAAAAAAAACAAAACCCAAAAATGATGCTACAAACTTTTCACATGTTTCACAAGGCATCTTTTCTTTTTTTTTGCCCCAAAATTCTAATAACAGTTTTATTAGACAGCCCAAAATGTTATCTCCACTTGAGGAGATAAAGGGGGAAAAATTGTAAGCCTCTTCTTAATTCATAATGAAAAAAATTGTATTACTGACAATAATTTCAAAGGATAAAAATGCAAAGTCCTACTAAATTAATTATTTCACTAATATCATGTTTGTCCATTCTAGTGCTTCTCTCAGGTTGATTTTTATAAATCTGGTTTTAAAATCAGCAGAAGTTAATGTTAAAAAGATAAGTACATGCAGAAATTGCCAATTGGGTTCCCCCAGAATGCAAATTTCTACTTTTGGGAAATTATTTTCCACTTGTAAAGTATGAACAGTTTACTTTTTGAAATTCCAACTTAAATCTCTTCCTATGGTAATCTTTAAGTGTCCTAGTAGAACATCATAACCTAAATAGTTCCCTCTAACTTTTTTGACCCACACAAGTCTAAGGAATGCTGCTTTTATTACTTTTAAAATAATCCCTAAAGGAGTTTCCAATGTGATGTATTTAAAATGAAATCACTGATGGGTTTAACTACGATCCAGCTATACCAGGGAACACAATGCACAAAATGGAAAGAATACCTTCACACTCTTCTTCAACTTTATCTTTTCAATATATTTTTTGTCCTCCTGTAATGTTTATTTTCTCAGGACACTTCCTTCACCATTATCACTGCATTTTATTATATTCTTCATTGTCTGGTTCAGCCCTTTATTATTTTATTGTTGTGTTAGGTGGACAAAAGGTTTTTTTGCAGTACAGAATTGATTGCTTCCCCACAGGAGTGTCAGAAATCAGCAGGGAGTTGAAAATATAAACATCCAGAGACAGTGTTTCTCCAGATAGAAACAGGAGGGAACAATATCTCCAACAATAATTACTCATGTCCATCTTGATGGAAACACTCCTGACATAGGAAATAGAATTTATTAAAAAAAAATAAAAATAAGAGAACAGAACAATATCTGTCAAGGAAGTTTTAGCAAAAGCCATGGAAGCTGTCAATTCCCCTGTTTGATTCAGTCTGTTAATGTCATTATGACTTTGTTTAGGCATTTGCTTTCTGTGAATCTTAGAGCATTATTTGCTGTCTTTTTTATTTTTAAATATAGCTTTATACAATTAGTAATCCTTCCATAGTCTTAATATTCAAAGGCATTGATAACTCTTTTGTGTCTTTATAATTTGATCAAATTCTTGATTTAGATCTTTCTTCATAAAAAATTCCAAGAGGGAAAAAAAGACTCTTTAAATGTGGAAGATAGTTAATTAATGTATGGCATGTGATCAACAACCTGAATATTATATACAATATTCAAAACATATAGATTATTTATGAAACTATTTTGCATTATCAAATAGGAATGTGTTGTTTGGGAATTAGTGTGTTTAAACACCAAGTACTGCAGAGCTTTGCTTAGGAGCACAACACTGACCTGTCTTTGTCTCAGTGGCCATTGGAATTCGCTGGATGGGTGGCTGCCTCCAGAAGGCAGTTTCAGAAAATGATCATTGAACAGCTCAACAGAAATGGCAAGCCCAGGAGGGCAAGGAAAAGCAAAACCTGCTTGATATCACATGGGTACTGAAAAAACAGAATTTAGCTGTCCACCTCCATTTTTAGACAATTAACTCTCCTTTTGAGGAATTAAAGGAGAAAATTGAATCAAATTGAATTACATCTTATGGAATTAAATTAGTTATAGGGGTTGGATTAATTCTGTGCTCCACTAACTCCAGTTCTGTTTTACTAGATTCTCTCTTGGCTCATTTATTCTCCCTTATATATTTCTTCCTTTATTCTTTTAATTTCACTGGTAGAATCACTTTCTGAATAATACACATATACAGGCCCATCTGTATGCAGAGCATTCCAAGTTAGTATATCTTTTTTTTTTTTTTTGTAATTTAGTTGCATTTAATTGAGCTACTGTGAAAGAAACAGTATTTTTTCATGTCAGTAAAGTTCAAAATGTTTTACTAAAATAAAATACAACTGTAGTTTATATTTTAAATTTGATGAAAATATAATCCGTGCAAAACTTCTCCAAACTAAGATATTAATCATGTATTGCTATAATAGCGGAGAATCAAAAAAACGAAGGAATTTCTCACTGCACAAGCCATTTCAAGTAGATTGAAAAAAGCACCAGAGAGCATCAGACATGCACCTCCAATATGTGGAGTTTGGATGGTTTAAGAGAATTTCCTTTCATACTCTGTGTGAGAACTTGTTGCAGAGCTGAAGGCCCAGATTTTATCATACATGTACTGCAAAATGCAAGAAGAAAACAGAAAAGTGTGGATAAAGCAGTTAGAATTCTTGCAGAAGCTAAATGATACACAAAAAAGTAATAATTTTTGAGTTTGCAAATTGTGATGTAAGAAAATATGTAAAAGTTATCTGGGATATATAACTTCCACTTATTGCCTTAAACATTGTATCTTACTGTTCCTTTCAAGTCCAATAATACTCTAACTTTTTCTGGCTTGTTGGGGTTTTTTTCTGCTAAGAATTTCTATCTTAACAAAGATTTTCTTTTCAAAATTCTCAAAAATGGCAAAGTATTTTTCCCTTTCTTATTTTACAAAAGATTACCATAAAATCATCTGATGATGTAGTCAATTCAGTGTCTCCCCCTCATTCCAAAATTTCATACTTCACTGGAGTTACATTACATGAAAGATTTGTCTCTAGTGAAAGTCAGTCAGGATTCACTGATTTGGCCCTTTGGAGAGCAATCTGATTACCAGGCAATCTGGATGTATGTTATAAACATGAGAGCAAAGAGTAAATCTAAGAAAAATTAAACAAAATATTTCCTTATACATTTCTCTCCAAACAAAATCATGGTTTATTCTTATTGAAATAAATATCATGTAACTATTAAAGTACAAATCTCATTTGTCTTAATAGAGTTAATACTGAAAAAACTATCCTTGAGTCAATCAGACCAACATTCATGTTTTATCAAATCATGATTTTGCCATTTGTGTAAAACTTACACTGTAAATCCGTGTGATTTACATGACTCTTTTTATTCTTCAAGTTTTCCATTGTTTAGTGTGCATTAAGCCTTACAACCTACTTGTGATTAAATGTGATAAAAAAATTAAATTTTTCTCATTCCTAATCATACACTGCATATCTGGACCTGAGCTATTAGCTGTTATGCAAATGACTTCTGCATCTATGCTCTTAAGTGGGGAGCAGTTGATGAAGTTATTCCCAACCCAAATCTCTTCTGCCCTGCTGTCCTCCTCCAGCTGCAAACTAGACACATCCAGTGTTGTCACAGGGCACCACCATAAATGAAGTTGCAGGACCAACAGGAATTGCAGATTTACCTCATAGGTTTCCCAGAATTTCCCCAAGCCCATCCCTGGCTGATGAACCTTTACTATGTCAATAGTGGTGGCTCCACCTGTTAGTTTTTTATAATACTAATATATAATATCATCTCTGTAATAAAATATCCACCACCACCTTTAGACTAAGTGCAGATCAAAGTTTAGAAATTAGATTTTTCTTGGCAACACCTGCACAAATGAGAAAAAGTTAAAGAGTTCAACCTAAGAAAAATTAAATAGTTCTACTGAGAAAAACAGAAATTCAGGCACTAAAGTCTAACTGCTTTAATTACATCTAGAAGATAAGAATAAATTATTTCTTCATTTACTTCTTTTGGTATGAAATTGCAAGGTAGCTCCTAACATTTCTTAGACCTTCACCTCCTTGTCTTAAAAACAACGGTTAGAATTTCAAAAATTATGTATTTAGGTAATGTAAAAATGGGATATAACCTTTAGAGGGAGGTGCAAAAGTGGAAGAGATTTTCCATACCCCTCATTGAGGAGACTACACTAATGGTCATACCTTACATATAAAAGTTTGTAACAGCTGTATGAAACATTTTCATAAGACTACTAAGCTGGTATAACAAAGTACGGTATTAATTTACTTGTCTTTTCTCTAATTCTGTGATGGACCTGCATCAGTGGGGACAGGGAATCTTGAAATGATTAAATATAATTTTTAATATGTTAGAATATTTTAGCAAAAAAATACAATTAATCTATTACTTTTCATACATTTAGCCCTTTTCGAAGGAAAATAAAATGTTCATCTTCTATGATGTATTGAATGGAACTCACTTGGTTTGCTTTTCACATGTTATTTCTTCATATGGCAAGATTAGCAAGACTTGATGAAAATTCCGGAAAGAAAATGCTTTGCAGTTTCTATTTGTACAGAACAGCAGATAAACATCTTCAAACTCCATCAAATGAACATGAAGAATAATTCATCATTTTTCATGAGCCTACTAGAAAGTGATAATCATAATCAATAACACATTAACACATTTTTTTTTTTGCGCAGTTGTTTTACATCACACACAATGTGGTCACCTGCAAGGGAAATTTCATTAGAACTTTCTGTCAGTTTTTCTCTGTCATACAGGAGATAGAGGCTTCCTTCTTAACATTGTTGTCTCTGGAGCGGTAACAGGAGGCACTGGCATGTGATTTGAGCATCAAAACAAGAGAGCCCAGCACTCTTTTCACTTTATTACAGAGCTCAGTTCATAATTTAAACTCTGATCTTCTCTAGCTCTGGCATTTAATTTGCCTGCAAAAGTACTGAGTGTTTTGTAGCAGTAGGAAGGAATCAGAAATAATATCTGTGGTTCCAAGAAGGATAGGGAACATGATGGGAAAATCATAACTAGTATGACTGACATGTAACACATATATACTTACCCAACTAAACACACACACATGTTTTTCCTTTACACTTATTGTGAGCAAGCAGAAATATCTGATTTTTTGATTAGCCAATAAAACTGGATTAACACTCAGTAATAATAAATATATTGTTTAAAACAGCCACTGATATTTTGTATTACTGCAGAAAGGATCAGAGATTGTCACTGATCCAATGTTGCACTTGATAATAACTATTCCTGTTTCCTTATAGGTCTCCTACCAACCTACTTTAGGGGTTAGTAAAATACTATATGTTTATAAAACCATGTTGACCATAACTGCTTTCACAAATATTGGTAGCCAAAATTTGTTAATATAAACCCATTAATTATATGTTTAAATGGTCCAGATTTAGGTTTCCTGAACTGATTTTTTTTCAGTTTTCAGATTAGCATTGTCCATGGACAGGCTGTTACTTGCCAGATGGGCAAAGAACACATAGGAATGCATAACTGTAGTAGTTTTATAAAGAATCTATCACAATGCTTAAAAGAAATCACCAATGAAATACTTGATTGTACTTTGAAGAAACAGATAAACATAGGAATCAGAGCTGCAGTATTTTACATTCAGGTCCATCTTTGCCCTCTATTAAAATTCCCTTTGAGTAGATATTATTTTTCATGTAGCACATCAAAGGATAATGCCTTGCCAAATGTTTCTTAGAGATTGTTATAGAACTTTGGGTTTCATTCGGTATTATACTTATCAGGCTCCTTGCAGGGTGTGATTCATTGTCCCCTATCTCCACTGTGTCCTCTTTAAATCAGGCCTTTGTAGCACAACATTCGCTTGCAACCTTGAGAACTATGCATCCAACAGGAGATGTTTACCTCTTCAACCTATTGGAATTCCATCTTAAACTTACAGAACAGAAGTATATTTTTCAGTGGGGTCTTCATCCTGCATGCTGTTCCATACTAGGAAGTTCCAAACAGATTTTGCTAAGAATATTATTTACCTGGCGCAAGACCCCAAAACCTCAGTAAGGTTGGTTAAGAAAGAAAACAGGTGAAAAGACATTCAGAAATTATATATAAGATTCCTTTTTTCTCCTAATTTAAATCATCTTAAAATGCTTCTGTTCAGCCGCCAATGCATAAAGAAGTTTAATTTGGCAGAACTTCTGGTTGGAAGAACACAATGTCCTGAAGTGGGTTTTCTTATGGAAAGCCATCCTTTTAACTTTCAGCATGCACAATATACACCAGTCCTGTACCAATAAGCTAAATCCAGAGAATGTATATAAACAGAAAGGCAAAGGGTGTGCATTTCCCATTGATAAATGAGTCTGAGTTTAAATTAATGGAAACTGGGTTCTCTCCAGGGAGTCTAATTGTCATGCAAATTACAGTAACTTATAATATCCTCTGATTTGCCTTTGTTCTTTCTATTTTTTAAACCCAAATCCTCAGATTTCTTCCTGTGATTTACTCCATGAACAGCGTTTTGATTTGATTTTGCACATAGGGATACAGCTCTTATTACAGGTATTATTATGGCTAAAACTCTTTCATATTTGTGCCTAGAAGTCCCAGAACAACTGAACTGGAAACGACTAGCTTTGATATACAGTTGAATTTTCTTACTGACAGTTGTAGATACTAAAAAACAGAAAAAAAGTTTTCACTTTTGTCTAATAAATTCAGTGACAACTGAAACTTCTTTCAAAACTTTTCGGGCATTATGAAAAGCATCTTGTGATATAATAGAAATAATTGCAAACACCATTAGAAGGAATGATGTCAGTCTTGCATTAGAAATCAAACACCCTTTTTTGCCAGTATATTGTTTTCATAAACTAAAATGAAAACTGTAATATCCTTCAGTAATGATCCAAAATGGTATAATTATTCTCTTTAAAGTGATTGTGTTTTGGACCATCAGAGCAACTTATCATAAGAATTTTAACAAACTTTTGATGTTTAAAGCCACACTAAGAATGAGCTATATCCAAGTACAGAAAAAAACCAATATTTTATTTATAATCTTAGTTTAGTGTTTGAACTACAAATTCTGGTTCTAGAATTGCTTAAAAGATCATGGGTTTTATAGGCTTTCACAAGTAAATTAATTTTTGGTTTGTTTTTTTTTTTTTTTTTCCATTTTTTCACAGAATGGTGGTTTTGGTAAATACAGAGCAAATCATTACATGGAGAAAAAAAGGTTTACTTGTTTTTCCCACTTGCAAAGTTACTGTTATTACTCCATTCTCTGTTGAATAATTTCAAAAAGGCATGAGAAAACAAAAGAAAAAAGAGAAAGTGACAAAATAGACCGAATCTCACCACTAGAATTCACCATAAAAATTCCCAAAGTGTAACAGAATTCTTACAAAATTTCCTAGATCAGTTCTTTTAGGGAATCAAGATCTTCTATGAAAAATATGGCAAATGGGAGTCAGGGTAGGTTGGGCAGGAAACTGGGAACGAGGAGGGTAAATAACTGCAGCAAAAACAGGTTCTGAGGAATACACATAATTTTGTCTGCTTTAGATCACAATAGAATTTTTAATAAATAAATTTCTTTTTCTTTGTAAAGACACTTTTGAAACAGTAGATTTAGCCCAGTCATTTGTGTCATTTGTTTTATAAACCATCTTTTGTTGTCCCCCCACCCCACCCCTTAATGTCATAAATGTTTTAGATTTGAGTCTCTTGAACATTGTCTTTCGAGTTCATTCGGATCAATAACGGTTCATGCACTGAACTGTGTATTGAATTTATTGTGTTAACTGTTGTTGTGTGGTTGAAAGGAGATTTATAAGAGTTATAGTGATTTAAGTGCTCATGCTCTATTGCTGGCATGGGCAAATGACTCTCTATGGGTGTGTCACCTGTAAGCTCATCATCCACATTAATGATCTCTACAGTCCGCGTTGGAGCGTGATGGTTCTGCCGGTGATGCTGTTTCCTCATTTTGTAGAAAATTACCAGCATCACAGCAGCCATGAGAGTGATAGCCACAAAACAACCAATTATGATTTTGGTAGTCTTCATAACCTCATCTATTCCTGGGATCCCGTTGTTTGCGTCCGTCACAGGAATGGTGAACGTTTTTTCTGTTGATCTTGTGCTCTGTGGAGTGAGTGAGGTTGTCATGTTAATGGTTTCCCAGTTGGTCACTGGCGTGGGCCCAACCTGCTCTGTGGTCTGTGCCTCATCCTGAGAAGGTTCCACAGTCTCTACCGTGACGGTTGAAAAGTACGTGTAACCAGGGTTATCCAGGGCGGTCACATTCAGCGTGGCAGAAGCCGTGGTATTCCCAACAGAGTTACTCACCATGCATGTGTACAAACCCGTGTCTTGCACAGTTACCTTTGTAAAATTTAATGTGCCGTCACTGAGCACAGCAATCCGAACTCTGTACGCCCCATGCGTCATTACAGATCCATTTGGAGTAATCCAAGATACGGAGGTCAGGGAGGTCGATGCCCGGCATTTCATCTCTGCAGCCATGCCTTCTGTGACGTTGAGGTCTGCTGGTGGCTCCACTATGACGGGAGCATAACATGTGAAGTAGTTCAGGTCCAGCTCACCGATGTACCTTCCTTTTAAACTGGGAGGCGTGTGGCAACGGGCACAGCATGCAGTATTGGAGGGTGCCTTGTCTTTAATCCACCAGCTGAGCCAAAGGATATCACAGTTGCAGTTCCAAGGATTGTGATGCAAGTGGATCCTTTCTAGGCGGAGTGGTGTGAACAGGTCATGAGGCAGTAGCGTTAGATTATTGTGTGCCAGGTTGATCTCTACAAGTGACTGAAGGTTATCAAAAGCATTCCTTTCTATCACTTGAATCTGGGACTGTATCATCCACAATTTCTGAAGATGCATTAACCCTTGGAAAGAACCTGGCCGGATGGCAGTCAGGTGATTCCCAGAAAGATCTAACTCATCCAGTTTTACAAGCGGAGTAAGGTTAGGAATCTCTCGAAGATTGCACATGGCAAGGTTCAAATACCTCAAGTTGGACAGACCTTCAAAGGCACCTTCTGAGATGTATGAAAGCCTTTTCAATTCCCCCAAATCCAGCCTCCGAAGAGAAGGGATTCTGTTAAAAGCATAAGAAGGGATGCTTTCAATGGGGTTGTTTCTCAACCACAGTTCCTTCAGTTTTGACAGGTATACAAAAGCCCCATTTGGGATAGTGGTCAGACGATTGTCAAAGAGTTCCAAAGTATTGAGATTGGCCAGACCATTGAAAGCCCCTATTTCAATTGTTCTGATGTGATTCCTGCTGAGCTGCAGGATTTCTAGGTGCCTCAGATGCTTGAAGCTATTAACTTTAATGATTTGGATCTGGTTCTCATGGAGATTGAGTAGCCGGGTGTTGGTGGAGATGCCGTCTGGCACGTCTCTAAGATTTTTCCGTACACAAATCACTTTACTGAACTGGTTGCTGCAGGAGCAGACAGAAGGGCAAGTTTGAGCCCTCACTAGACCAGCCACAACAAGAAGCTGAAGAGCCAACAGCACCACAAGCAGGGGGTCAAATAGGGCCCTGTTAAACCTAGGACCTATCATTATCTGCTGTGGATGTAAGGTCATCTTGTTCAACATTCATAATTTATTTGGTGTTGGTCCTTCTGGAGTTTGAATTGTCTGGAAGAAAGGAGAAGGAGAACATTAAATTAATCTCAAATAATTGTGCTCTCCCAACAAGGGCTTCTCAAGTCCTTTCAGTCAACTCTACCAATTGCTTGAAATTTGATAGTGAGAACAGGTATAGAATTTCTAAAAATATTTTTCTGTACAGACACGTATATCAGCTGCAACTGGAAATGAGATAAGAAATAGCCATACATCAGTTCTCCTGCACATTCCAATGTACAGTGCACGTAGGTGGATGGCAGATAAGAGGTTCAACCACAATGAATACCTAAAAGAAATGCAACTCAGGGGAGAGTTGAAAGAAAGGATAAGCATCTCAAAAGGAAAAAGTTAGTAACATAGGAATCTGCTAAGATAGGAATTACCAGAGTATTCAAGGTTTTAACCTTTTTTACACATTCCAAGACAAGACAACAGATAATACGAAAAGCAAGTGAAAACTCCTGCTGGTATGGGTAGAAATCTTTGTCTATGCAAACATGATTCCTGAATCAGAGTTTAACTAGAAATAAGTCTCTAAAACTGAGTGTCATGTAGATGACAGGGCAAGATCATGCCTACAAGAATAAAAAAATTAAAAAAAAAAAAAAGGAGCATGCTGAGCATCATCCAATTTAATGATATGCCCTCTTAAATTCTTTTGTTTGGCACCAGCAGCAGAGAAACACTCATTAGCAAATGTGTACTGAACACAGAAATGAGAATAGCTATTTATTAAAATGCTGAAAAATATCGCTGTAGCTGCAGGGTTGGAAGTTACATTGGCACCTTGGAAAAACTCTCAAAAAATTCTTACTGCAAAGGGAAAAAAGGCCTTTACACTACAAGTGATCATTACCATTTTAAGAACTTCAGGACTGATTCATGTGTGGCAGTTTTTATAGTCCCTAGCCTTTGGTTCATTTTCAACCTGCTGCTCAGTTCAAGATTCCTCTCTTGCCGAGATTAATGAAATTTCTTACAAATCAGCCAAAAGTGAAGTCTTAGAAATTACAGTAAGCTTAAAGCATATTTATAATCTAGAGCACCCAGATGGATAGTACATATATATTCAGTAAAACAAAATACCGTAAGGCAATAGTTTTCCACTCCAGGCTCCAAATTGCTTCATTATGTATAAAAAAGAGACCTTTCTTGAAAAAAAAAACAAAAAAACCAAACCCAAAACTCAAAAAACCCCACCAAGAAAACAAAAGAAAAAAAACCAAACCCAACCAACCAACCAACCAAGAAAAAAAATACAACCCAAACCAGGAAAATATATTAACTTCCATCTCACAGCAATTCATTTAATTTAATGAAGGGCTTTTTTTTTTTCTAATTATATGGTCAGACAATGTGTTTTTGAGAATTCATTTCTGCATTTTTAAAAAACCTGTAATAAGGGTTCAGAGCTAGCAAGTATTCTCATCTCATTTTTAATAATCTACTGCAGAGAAAGCCAATATAATTGTTAAAAAACTGTGAAGGGAAGTAGAAAGTCGGGGCTGTGTCTGTATGTTTGATCTCTCTGTATGTGCTATTTATAAAACATCATTCTTGTTATGAAAGATTCATGAAACTAATGTGTTTTGCAACCTTGAGCAAGTCACTCAACTTCTCTCTCTGCAGCTTACACTTCTCTCCCATGGCTCTGGAGAACCCTGTGGCCGTAGTGTTAGATGTTACTGCTCCCACCCCTCCATCCCTTCCCTCTGCCAACCGTACTCCTGAGCACCAGCTTCATGGGTTTAGGGCAATGCACTAGACTAGATGAGGGGTGGCTGCTCTACACACCTTCCTTTTCACTGCAGGCTCACAAGGTCACTTATCTCTTCAGAGGTGCTGAACAGGATGTATGGAGAAACACTCTAAGCACTAAAATTCAAGTTCGCTTGCAAAAGTCCAACTGTAGTAAAACTATCTTCAAAAAGCAGGTGAACAGGTCATAGTTCCCATCTTTCTTACACAGTTATGAAGAAAAACCTGCCTTTGTGGTCAAAAGAATTTTATTAGAGCCTAATATGAATTTTAGGGTCCTTAGTTAAGATTTGTAACCCGCGAGTTTTGCTGCTGAATAGTAATTAACCATCATCTGTGATAGTCAATGTGATTGTATTAGCATTTTTGTCACCTTTTTTTAGGTCTTTTTTGTGCAGTAATTTGTTTTTCCTTTCTCATTTTCAAAATTCTTCTAAAACTTATACTCTAAGGACTTGGACTGAATAATGAATTCCATTAACAAGTAATAAAACTGATATAGAAACACAACAAACCAATTATTTTACCATTGCACTGGTGCAATGCTTTTGTCTTCCCTGAAACTGGGATGAGAACGCAGCCTGCTAGATCTGCCTTCAGAGCTGCCAGTCATCCTTGTGCACAAGGCTGGTGAGGCACAGGCAGCACGTGGGGCTTGCAGAGGTACTGGAATCTTCTCAGACCAACTCACTATCAAAGGCCAGCTTTGTAGGACGTCATATAGTTTCTCTACCTTTCTTTTTGTGACTGTCTGTTCTCAGTCCTGTACCCTGGTTTCCCTGAAGGACCAGGAAAACTACAGCATTTGTAGAACAAAAAGCACCCAGAAATAATAAAGGCCGTGGCAAAGCAAGCACCCTCAACATCAGACCGTGTATGCACCAGGTCCCTTCAGCTGCTCTTTTCTAGCCTCCATAAAGCTGATGATCCCAAGCCATGCTGCAAGCACTCCAAGGCACTTTCCTCCTGTTCCAGTTACTTGAACCTGATGGTATCTCTCAGCAGTTCCTTTACCTAGTTCTTCATCCAGCGACTCTTCCCTTTTCATCACTACACACACTCCATGGGGAAAAAAAAATCATTTTACTTGAATACAGTACATCATTACAAGAAATAAATTATCCAGTTATGAGACTGATCAGTAAGTATTGTCTAACCCAAACTAAAATGTTTCCATGCCGCAGTTGCAAAAAAGATTTTTGAAAGAAATGCTTTTATCTTCTTAAGATAAATTCCTTATATCCTTCCTATTTTTGGTTATTGACTGAAACAATGAATCATTCACATAGAACAGCTTTTTCCTTGTACTGAAGGTCAAAATCGCCTGTGGCTTTTACATTTACTGTTTTCCCTAGTCTTGTGCAAGGGATGTCTCAATCAAACTTATGCCTCAGTACAGTGATCTATCAAAGACCTCCAGGGAAATCTGGCACTGTCAAAGTTTCTGTAAAATTCAAATCTGTGCATACTTCAAATACAAGTTTGGTTACTGAATAATTGATAGCTTCTCTGAGTCTATAATTTTGAAGACAGGATCACCATTTTGTGATACATGAACACAAAGTTCTAGATATGTTTTCACATGTATTGGTATGTTTGATCTTTCTGTGTCTAAGCCATATCTTGTTTAATATATAAGTACAGAATATCTATATTGCCGTCCCTCTGCAACATTTTCCAGGAGGCAGTGAGCAAATCTTAGCTTTTTCAGCCACCATTTGATTTAACTTTGGATTTATTTATATTACTTGACTTTTTCTCCTCTTCTTTGGCAATTCAGGAAGCAAAATGCAGTTTTTAGGACAAGACCACACTAAATGAACTTGGTGCTGCTAAAGTACAGGGAAGATGGTGATCCAGAAAAGTGACCAACACCAGCAGAAAATATACTAGGCAATACTTTGCTAGTCCTCACTTCCAGCTAATGAGGTTTGCATGAGGTTTGCATGAGTAATTATTACGGCAGTAAGATTCCTAGTGGCAGGAAGAATGTGGTAAAAAAGATCCTTTCTTTTATACTGGGAGTTTTCCAGAACTCAGAGCTTAAATATTCAGCAAGTCTTCATATCAGGGTAATTTTTAATCATAAATATCTTGGAAATATCCTGGAAAAAAAATAGCCAGTATAAAATTACTGTGGAAAAATAATTTTAAGCCTTGAAGGGTGTTAAGGAAATATTTTAATGGGTTTTACATAAAGATCCATCTGGAGTTCTGTACTAGAGTAATTTGCTATTCAATAACTATTTATGCTAGAGACACATAAAGGTTTAGCCTTAAAAACCCACACAAGGAACGCAGATCATCAACCAACTTCTTTAGTCTTTGTTGACACTTCTTTGTCTTCTAAGTAATTTTTCTTAAAAAATATTTTTAGTACCAAAATAACAACTCTATGGTCAATTTAATACCACTAGTGCCCTCTGCTGTATAGAATAAAAAATCGGTTTAAAACGTTAAGAATTTCCTTACTGCACAGTCACTTCCTTAGACACAGTACAATTATCAAATGTGTTTCCAAACAGACCTTAAGTCTGTCTGTGGCACCGCTCTAATTACCACAGCATATATACATATCTTTTTTTAGCACGGTAATGTATATTCTCCTTATGGCCATGGAAACATTCCCAGACATACATGGAGAGTTGTTTGTTTGGTTTTTTTATTTGCACTGAAATTTAAAAAAGTCTTTTTTTGAAATTTACATTTGATATGCACATTCTCCTCTCTGTAGCTTATCTGACTCTTGTTACTCTCAATGTACTACACATTTTCCTCTGAGCTAAAAGCAGTGTCCTCTTAAGATCCAGTGCAGAAGAGGAAGCAAGGAATGACAGAGCTAATCTACCTCTGCAGCTAAGCACAGTGCAGCTCTCCTTAGGGACAGCTTGAAGGATGCTGTAGCTACCCTATCTAATGTACCTTTGCCAAATGTGTATGCAGAGATGCCTTCCTTATGGGCATTGCGATAGGACCTCTTTTTTTTTTAATTATTATTATTACTATTTTTGGTAATTAGGTCTTGGGCCTGATGTGCTTTGTTCTCCCTTAGCTATACTACCAGGAGAAAGTGACTATGCTCACTCTGATTGCTGAAGGATTTTCCTGTAATGGGGGGCTTTGATAACAAAAGAGAACTTCCACACCATTTCCCAAGATCTGCCTAATGAGGTATGGCAGGTGGCAAAGATATTTCCCTAAGCTCCAGTGACCCTTAGCTGGATCACTGGCAGTTTAGTTGCTGTTGGCAACTCATACTTTGCTTTCTGCCTTGTCTGTGGTCTATGAATAACTGTCTCAGGAGCAGAGCTGGGCAGTGCAAAGGCCATGGCTTTATCACAATATATGGGTCAAGATACAGTACGATCTAGCACACTGGTTTATGCTGTACAGCTGCCATGAAAAAACTGAGACATGATAGGTACTGCATTGAAAATATTGAAAAAATTTGTCTAGTATCACGTGTTTATCACAGTAAAATTATATCATCACAAATACATCACAGTTAAGTCTCAGCTAAAGAATTGTTAAATCACAAAAACTCTCCCTCAGCCGTGTTCCAGAAAATTTCAGGATGAGAAGCATTCAAATCACTTTTTTCAATTTTTTTCAAGTTGACAAATATGCGGATGCATTCAGAAAATGAATCTTTGCTTCACTCTATATAGCACAGTTATGTATGCTGTACCTAATACCCTTTTGAAGAGGATTTTGAAGAGAGAAAAACCCTTTGCAATGGTATCTGCATTTTTCAGAAAACAAACAACTCTCCAGTTGCAAATTAAACAGCAGATTTCTAAACACGTGAAGAGGAGCTAGGTGCGTCAAACAACTAATTATGCTGGGGAGTCTCTTCCGGTAACATCAGCACCAGAGAATTGAAAACAGTTTCTGTACGGAACAGAGCTTAGAGTACAGAAATAAAAATAGGTCCAAATCCCAGGATGACATTATGAAGTAACTCTTTTGACTCTCTTTTCAGGAAATCTGAATGCTCCAGGGGCCTGAGACTGATCCCCTATTGGCAGCAATGCCAGCAGAAGCAGCCAAGGGAATTGCAGTGTAGAGACATGCACACAATATGCTTTAGCTACACAAAGTACTGAAACACATGAGGGTTAACCTTCGTCCCAGAACAGAGACTGAACTGTGGGCAGGGAGTTCCACCAGGGTCAGAAATCCTCCACCAACATCTGCTCTGCAAATGCTCCAGCAGCCTCACATGTGTGTCCCCATATGGCTGTGCACGGTTGGGCCGATGGAACCACACTGCCAGGGGTTCACTCACCATAACCTCCTGCCCACCTCACCTCCCCCCGTTCTCTCTGGAAATACCTTTCCACCTGGCTGAACCCTCAAGGACTTGAGCTCTCAGTTCAGGAGCAGTGCAAACAGTTTGCATGCTGTTCCCTGCCCCTACACAGTGCAATGATACCATTCTCTTTTTCTATGGGATGCTTTTGTCACTAACAAAGGAACCCATGCTGTGCTCTTAACAGAACTACAGTGCATCATCATGCAAAATCAGTGAAATGGTTTACACTAGATCCCATATCCTTCTCTTCCTAATCTTATTTTTTATTTCTTCATGGATTGACTCCTGACAGAGGTGTTTGGCTTTTTAAAACCAGATTGGTTTACAATGCAACCCCATGTCTGTGAGTATAAAACTGGGTAACTACATTCTTAAAAATCAGTTTTCCCTTCTCACTGCTGTAGGACTTTAAAAGTCTCAACAACAGTTAAGGGAGACATTGCGATAATGTCTAAAAACCTGGGAGGTTTCAAAGCCCAGCAGTTTTTTTATCTCTTTGTTTTTTATTTTAAATACAGTGGAGGCCAAAGCAGGCTAGATAGACAGCCCTGCAATGCAAACTGATTACTCATGAGACCAGACAAATCAAAACACTCACGATGCAAATTATTTTCCTCTTTACATGTTTCACTGTTTTGCTCTGGGACATAGTTCTGTGGCCCCTTGAAGCATTTAAGTGTAGGAGACAGAGTGGATATTGCTGTACCATAGATACTTCCCAGTTCTCTCCTGCAAGCCTTCTAAGACTCAGCTGAAACACTAAGACACTGATCTGAAAGACCTAAATGTGATTGGACACATTCAATCCTCCTGAATCACCATTGATTTCAGGGGAGTTCAATCAAGGGTGAGTTTGACCCAGTCTGCCTTTTTCTTCTTGTCTTTCATTTTGTTATACAAAAAACAGCTTTATTTCACCCACCTAATTTTCCAGCATGATTTCATGTTTTCTCTCTCATTTCTTCCCAAGGTTTAAAATTTTCTCTTTAACATCAGTTAAAATAAATGAACATGAAATAAACTTTTAAAAATGAGAATTTGAGTGCACATTGGTCCAAGCAAAAATATTTACATTTCAGCTAGAAATTATTCTTGATATTTCACAGTGTTTAAATCTCAATCAGTCTGGTATTTCTCTTTATTTGCAAATATAATTTTACTCCTAAGCATAATTTGCAGTTTGTATCCTCAATAAAACTAATTTCACAGGAAAATCATAGAAAACATCAGATGATAGATAATGAATATTTCTTTAGAACAAACTTAGATTTCTTTAAGAGGAATTATATTACTTCTTTGTTGTCCTCTCTTTGGACATCAGTCCAGGGAGTCACTCCAAGGGTGATGAGGGCAAAACAATCCTAACTTCTCTGTTCAGACTGTTCACAGTGGGATGAATAGGAGCAATCTATGAATTATTCATGATGAACTAAAATTCTTTCATAAAAGCCACCACAATACAGTTTGATTCTAGTGCACCCAGAAACATTCTAGAATTTTAATTGCAATTAACTTTTAAGTGGGTTAATTCTATTGCATTAAATCTTAGTGTGGACATTCTTATTTAGAATTTAATTTAAGCTAAATTGAATCAAGGCCACTGTAACTTCAATTAAGAGTGTCCATAAAAGGATGTAATGTAGTTTAGCTAGTCCCTTTTCAAAGTTAATTTGGATTCATTTTCTCGAGACCCTGTATAGACTTTAGGAACTTTTGTTTTGTATTGACTTGGGTTTGATTCAAACCAATTACATAAAGGTAAAAAGGTTTTCTACCTCATCACTGATCCCCCTTGGTTACTGAAGTTCCATTTTGCTTCATTAACTCAGTTGATAAAATACATTTTCTCTGTCATTTTGTTGTTTGTTTCATCTCATATCTCCTTCTGGACAGATATTTATTTAGGGGAAAACAGGCAACTGAACAACAGAAATTTTATGATAGCCTGATAATAAAATTCTCTTAATTACAGAAGTCTGTCATGGCACTTCATGTGCCAGCCATGATATAAAGGGGAGTCATACAAGCACCTTTAAGATTTCCCTCTCTTATAGCAGAGAGCAATAATTAAACTGGACAATTTCTATAACTATGCTTTCTTAATTTTTTTTTCATTTATTATCAAAATAAAATCACAGATCCATGTTAGGAAGGCACCTGAGAACCACAAAAACATTAGCATACAAACAACCCTTAATGAAATTATATGCTACTCTAAAGACAAAACTGCAGGTTTTAGTCCTGTCATACTAAGGTAATTTTTTTGAAATAGTATGGCATTTCTTTTTTGTTTTAGCAGTGATTTAACAACATCTAGTTAAATATAGTACAGTGATACTTTATTTCAAACAAACTAGTTTTGGTCTGGTAGAATATTATCATTTTTTATACATGTAAACATTAAATTGTAATTAAATTAAATTGCAAATTAACATCCTTTTCAAAAATGTACTAGAACATTTCAAACCTGTAGGTAAAAATCTGCACTTTTAGTATACATAATATGTAATATGTATATTTAATATGTAATATTAAAGTGTGTGTCTTTTCAAAAATGGAAAGACAAAAATGTACAAGGCTCATGGAATCCAAAGTATTGGACTGATTTCTTCCAGAATTTTCTCACTATTCACAAATAAAGATGATAAAAACAGATGTGGGAAATATCAGATCAGAACAACCGAAAAATGCATATACAAATGTAGCCAGTATAATGAGAAACAAACAAACAAACAAAAAACCAAACAAACAAAAATTAGGGTATATACTTGCACTTTAGAAAGTTTCATCCTACCTTAGAAAATTGGAATCTAGTTTTTTAAAGTCCAAAACATAATTTCTTAAATACAATATTTGCACTTGGCTACTGAATGGGCTAATGCTGAATATCCTTGTCACCCATAAACATCATCCTCTGAGCCTTGCTGAGCTCTTGACCTCAGCAGATAACACAGGGAAAAAAGAGAAAAATATTTTAAGTTTGATTGACATTTAATGCAGCAGCAGTTTTCTATACTTCTTTACAGTTTGGCAACAGAGACACTCTGGTAAAATCCAAAGTAATTTTAAAAGATTTGAAGATTACTTTGATATTAGCAAAGCAGAGAAATGTCCATTTCAGTGGCTTGAAAAGATCAAGTTTGTACCATAACAACTGCAGTTTTTCCAAATACACTTCGTATTATGTAAAACAGGAGAGACTAAGGGATGAAAGTAAATTATATTAAAGCAGCCATGGAAAACCTGCATAATTTTTTTTTTCTTTTTTTTTTTTTTAGTATCTACAGTGCGTTAAACGTTGCNTATCTGCCTAAATACTTCTGTGATGTATTTATCCATGATGATGTTTCAGGTGTTCTTCTGTTTTCCTTTCTTAAGTGCCAAATTAAATGATGCTAAATTGGAGAATTGCTTGGTAGGTATTTCATAACCTTGGTAACTATAGGCTATATTGTTAGGATGTATTATTTCAACACACCTTCTGGGAAAAACATACCCAGCTAACAACACACTAAAGCACCAGAGTCCATTTTGCATCATTGCATTTGTAGTGGCTAACTGAGTCCAAATTACTCCCTCATTCTGTTAATAAACAAAGCAACAAAGAGAAAAAGAGTCATGAGTTAAAAAGTTAAGGCTGCAAATAGCCTCGAGTCTGGCAAATGATGGTTAAACTTCTTGTCCTTGTAACTATGGAAACCCCTTAAGGTAAGAGTGGAACACAAGCACTTTGTGGTCTGCAATTTACAAGCTGTTTATTTAATTATGAAGGAATATGAAACTGTTAGGGGCAATGCAATTATCCTACTGTGATAGTGTTTTGAGAGAAAAAATAGGTACAGAGAAATATAAGAAGTTAATTTTTTGGAAAATTACTTGGTTTAGGACTTCTATAAAACTGCAGCACATTGTTTTTTACTGAAATCTGTGACTTTTTTTTTTTTCCCCAAAGAGAGTGAGGAGCCAAAATTAGTAATACGATAGTTTTTCATAATATCCCTCAGTAGATTCATAGTAATTATGTCCATTCTATGCTTCATGAACAAAACCAGTGTCAGGGTGTATTTCAATTAAACCCTAGGTGTTACCAAAGTGCAGTACACCAGAATAGCAAGCACATTATTACCAGCTCTATCACTGCTGGACAATGAACAGGTCACAGGTGCTCTTGCACACAGCATTTGTACACCTTTAAATATTACAAGTGGGAGAATGTTTCAATTCAATTTAGGAGGCAGCTAGTGAAATAAAATTAAGAGTGAAACTATGTGGTGACTCAGGGGAACTATAACAACTACTTACAGGTATTTTCCTGGATCTGAACAACAAACTTTGACCTTAAATTTCTGTTATTGGGAATTGCATGAATGTAGTGACCCCAGGGCTCTTTGCACACAATGAGAGTTTTTGGTGTCAATCCATCATTCATTGGATTGTTGTAATTAGATGTCAAACATAAACACACCCTCACAAGGCCTCTGAGAAAAAGATAGGTAATAGTATTCTCATTTACAGCTGAAGAAACTGAGGCAATAAGGGATTAAATCTGTTGCCAAAATTTAGCATCTGTGTATAAGACACTTTGCAAACATGAGCTTCCTGCTCCACACTGGCCAGATGCAATACATGTACTATCAAGTATCTGCTGCAAGTTGTTGATGCTATAAATGGCAAATCTGAAGAAATATTTTGGGAGTTTGAAACTGCAATTTATAATGCTATTCCCACTTGAAACTTGTTGAACATCTCTTCTACCCAGAGAACAAAGCACAGACATCAGTCTGAAACATCTGAGGCACAGTCCAATCCTTCCAACAATGATAATGATAAAATTACTACAATGATACAAGCTGAAGGAAAATTTCTTCCATGGGATTGTATAACTGGCAAAATGTGACATTCATTATCATTTGAGGCAATCCAACTAAGGAGAGGTAAAGCCCTTGAAAAAGAACAGCAGTTCACCTTCAGGGAGTGAGCCTCAGTAGCTGAAGAAGGAAAGGGAAGACCAACTGGATTTAACTGCATTCAGCATCACTCTCTATGTCCAGCCATCTAGCCAGGCTTTTACCCAACAGTGTTCACCTGTCCACACCATAGGAAGCTGGTTTATCCAGGAAAATACTTTAACAGTGTCAAAGACTTTACTAAATTCCACGAGGACAACATCCACAGCCCTTCCTGCATCCACCAGATGGGTCATCTTGTCATAGAAGGAGATCAGGTTAGTGAAGCAAGATCTGCCATTCCTAAACCCGTCCTGGCAAGGCCTGATCCCCTGGTTGTTCTATACTCAAGGTGATCTGCTCCATGACCTTCTCTGGCATGAAATCAGACTGCTATAAACTCCAAAAATCTCATTTTCATCAGCTATATTCTCTCAAGTGTCAATTCTTCTCCGACCAACATATGTTTCTGACCTGGTAAAGGGGTGACGCTTCATGTATTACAGCATTGTTGAAAGATAATGTTTCAAAAGCAGTTTCATTCTAAAGTGACTCATTACTAAAGTTTTGATTTTTAGATACCAATAATTAGTTCATTTACCCACAAATATCTTTGTATAATGCATAATCATAGGGTCACGCATGCACATATAAGATGACATTTGGATTTTATGTTAACAGGAAGTAAACATCCTTCCCTTTTAGCTAGCTTAGCTTACTCAGGCACTGGAAGCAAAAATACAGAGACAGAATTATGTCCAGTTTTATACCTGTGTCAACCACTTTAACATGGCAAAATAAAATAATTATGTATTTTTATTTTAACCAGTTTTAATTTTATTCAAATGTTAAATTAATTCTGGAGTAACTTAACATTGGAGCGTTGTGTTTCTATGTGTGCTGAAATATGACACTAGCAAAATCCCTCACCAAAGTGTTTTCTTGAGGTATCCAAGACATAGTGCATGTCTTTTAGAATATATCATCTGATGAAAGAATTGATAATATAGATCTGCCTAGCAAGTTATGATTAACAAAGAGAGCTTTGAATGCAGCTTGGTGAAAATCCAAGGCTTTTAAGGAATTTGTGAGAAAACGTGGCAAATTATGAGTTATTGTCTCTGTCCGGATGACCTATAAACCCAAGAATCAGAAATTACAAAGATAGAATAGATGTTATCACTCTTGAACTCTGTACTACAGGAAGTCTTATAGAGAAAAATAATAGATTACTTTTCATATAGACATGGTTTTAAAATTGATGAATACATCTTTATTTAATGGAATAGCTTCTCTATGTAGGCTCCTTATAGCCTGCTTGTCAAAACCACTGGCCAAATTAAAAATATTATTATTACACCAATGTGAAATTCATATCAGATCCAGGAAAGCTAGTTCATAATACTTTAGCAGATGGTAATTTTCACTATGGTGCTGTATATCTGCTTCAAGTTACCAACAGGCTCTAATGCCCAGTATCAGCTGTGCTGCCTGCTTGTTCAGCTGTTCAGACTCTTAAATGCTGATACAGTATTCTATGTTCATGAGCTCACCATACACTTGCTTTTTTAACTGGTTCCACGAGAGTAAATCATAGGTAAAAATTTACTCCTACAGAAACCAAAGGGAGTTTTGCATTTGGTTTCAGTGGAGTCAGGAGTCTATGGCATATATCAATATGAATTTGCTATATAGTGCCAATTGCAAATTATTGCTGATGTGAGCACTAGGACTTTGATGACATTCTTTTAGGATAATTTTCTGGGAGATGGAAATGTAATTTTCATTTAATTAAAACTGTCACAGAAGGAAAAAATAGTAACTGAGACAGCTAAAAGAGAGTTCCTATATAAAAAAGTTGACCATAAAAAAAAAACCAAAACAATATTTTAAAATATCAATATATTAATGCAGCTGATTTGAAGCAGCCGTCATACTTTATGGCAACAAATAGCTCCCAGAAAAGGAGAACTTTACTGATAAAGACCCAAGTAATGAATTTAGGTTTTCATTCTCCACATTGAAAGGTACAGAGTTACAACAGGCAACACCTGATCTGGTCAATAGTTAAAGATAATAATAAAACACAGCATAGTAGCCAGTGAAGTTTTCATTAAAACTCATGCATTTCTACATGCATAGCTATACCTAATATACCTAAAGACACCTCAACACTATTTTTAAAAAGCCACTTATTTGTTTTCTACCAAGAAAATTCTTTCTGAATTTTTGAATTCTAACTATTGCTCTAGCCTGAGCACATCAAAAAATACAGTTGAAGTACAAAAGCGCTAATGTGTCTAGTTCTCTTTGGCTCAAAATTATTTTCCGGATTATTGTGTATACTTCCTACTCCAGAAAGATGCATAAGGACAAGGACATTAAATATTTCCAAGATGTCATTAGCAGGCACCCATGTAAGTACTTATAGTGGACATGGATAATGCAGTCCACCTGTAAAGTATCTGAAGACTTTTGGCATCATCAGGCAATCTCTCACCAGATTATTTCACACCAGTTCCATGTGGTTGTGAGCTAGTAAAAGCAATGATAAATATAAGTGCTAATTTACAATTGAATATCAATGATATACAGCATGTATATCCCCAACGCTGCCATGCCTTGCAGACCTGCATCACATAGTGGACTTTTTAGACTGGAAGATTACACAATTCACTGTAGAGTGGATTTTGCTATCTGCCTATAGGCAAATACAGTTATTTGCCTGTTTCTGAATGTACCCACTTGCACAAGAATGCCTAATGGCAGCTATTACCAAATAAATGTCTGTCATTGTCTGTCTTTGATCTGCAAGAATGGTTTTAAAACTTGGGTTCAAGCATGTTCAGAAAAGCACCTTAATTTCTTTATATTGCTGTTCATATGTTCAGTAATTAAGAAAGCTCAGAAAGTGACAAAATATAATCACAGCAACCAGAACCACCAAAGACTTCAGTGAGTTCTGTCTCACATTCTTCACATAGACGCACAGAGATTTCCGCTACCAGAACTGATTTCCGATCTGGGATCTAAATCCCAGAAGGATTTCATGGAAGACAGGACAGCTGCTGTGTATCAGAGATAAGGAACATGCACAGATTTAAGAATTTCCTCTAGCACTGCAGCCATAGATCTAAATCTAAGCTATGACTAGCTGGGAGGGGATGATGGAAAAAAAAAATTATATAGGAAAAAGAAAATGATATACATAACACTTTCCTGTGGCTGCTCTTTATAATTTTTTTTTTCCTTTTCAGCAGAGCGAAGGCAATATTTTTCTCTGTAATTCTAGGAAATTGTCTGAACTTAGTCCAATTTCCCAGATGGGATAAACTGGATTTGTTTCATTCAAGTCAATGAAACCAGATGATTTTTATTCCAGTTGAAGTTTGTTAACCTTGGTGCCTTCTAAATTAGGCTTATCCATTCTTGAAAAATAAGCTTTCTTGGGAGACCTTAGAGCAGCCTTCCAATACCTAAATGGGGCATACAAGAAAGCTGGAGAGGGGCTTTTTACAAGGGCATGCAGCAATAGAATGTGAGAAAATGGCTTAAAAATGAAAAAAGGCAGATGTATATCAGATATTAGGAAGAAATTCTTTGCTGTGAGGCACTGAAACAGGTTGCTCAGAGAAGCTGTGGGTGTTGTTCAAGCAATGGAGTTGTTCAAGGCCAGGCTGGATGGGGCTTTGAGTAACCTGGTCTAGCAGATGTCTCTGCCCACAGCAGAGGGGGTTCGACTGGATGATCTTTAAGGTACCATCCAACCCAAACTATTCTATAATTTCATGGGTTTATGAATATCAAGTGGCTCAGACAGCCAACAGCTATGAAAATGGAGCTTTTATAAAATAAGCATAGAATGGTAAAGACAAAACTAACAGTTCTGATTGCTGAAATGCTGAAACTTTCCTTTTTCTGGATAATGAGTTATTTCCTTTTTTTTTTTTTTCTACTTTTTTCTTCCTTAGTGCAATAAATTATAGGGTTGCAATCGAAACTATGAAATGAAAACAGCAGACATAATTCACATCAAGGAAAGGGCAATTCTTATCTCCTCCTTTACAATGTTGTCTGGAATTTAAGAGGTTTTACACTGACTAATAGACGGCAATATAGAATTATATATTGACTTTTATCTAGGTGTTTCCCTGTGAGTTTTAAATCCTTCACTGAAAAGCATCCATCTATCTATCTATCTATCCATCATCCGTCTATCTATGTCTGTTTATCTATCTATCAATCATCGATCTCTCTATCTCTCTATCACAGTTACTTTATTTCCCACTGAAACCTAAATATTGCTGGAGAGACGCATAGCAGGTTTTTTATAGTTTAGTGTGTTATCTCAAGAAATACTGAAGGCTGCTCTTTTCAACTGAAATCAAAGGCAAACTTTATAATTGTGGGCTATATATCCATGCTCAAATTTGACATAAAGCAATTAGAGTAAACTTCCCAAGTGTTTTGGAAAATACATATTTGGGAAGGATTTGACTCCAAGTGGAGATTTCTCATTCATCTCTATCACATTAAAGAGCATTTATTTCTGCCAGAAGAGCACTAGACCACTGCTGTATAATTAGATTGGGAGAACAATCTGCTTTTATGAATTTGACAAAATAGTTTCTTGCAACTTTCTATTTTGTTCAGCAGATGCAATGGATCCTTCTTAGGAGAGACACAAAGCTGGGTACCCAATGGGAAGAGACTGGTATGCTACATCCTTCAGTTAATAGTAAGCCAAGCACAGTGATAATCTTCATATCAGCATTTGCAGAAGCACGTGCCAGACAGCGTCTTCTCCCTGGCATTTGTCCTGAGTGAGATGGTGTGAGAGATTACTTGGGAAACAGCCATGAATTGTCTTACCTCTTCTCAGAGAGTAACCATCTTTTGGTGGGATCTATTAACATTCAGTGTCTGCTGTCCAGATTGCCCTGAGCAACATCTGTTACTTAAAACAGGTAACAAATTAATGTTCAGGGGCAAATACTGTGATTTATAGTCCACTCTATAGGTAACCAAAACAAGAGAACAAAGCTATACTAAAATCTTTTCATAATTCTTTACAGCTGTTTAAAAAGGGAAATTTTTCTGCTACAAAGCAGCCCAGCAAGACTTCAGTATACTGAAGTCAGCAAAACAGCTTAATAGCTTCTTCTCAGTGTATAAAAGTAGCATAGTAAGGCACCCTTCAATTTAATTAAGGGTCTTCTAAGAACTGACAAAATTCATTTCTCCTTCTCAAAGAATACTAAATCCTTCTTTTAAAATTTAATTTACCTGCAGTCTAGTGTCCAAGTTGTCAGCAATTTCTTTTTTTTCTTTAAGTGTAGTACAAATTGCTAAGTTCAAAATTATATAGCAGCGAAAAGAAATCTTTCTTTTAATGGTTTGGGGTGCTTTTCTTCCCACCAGGATCCCTCACATTTATACTAAATACAGCTTCATTTTTCAAAATGAAATTTAACAAGCTATACTTAAGAGTGAGAAATGCACTTACTAGACCATATTCAATTGCTTTTTGATGTTATTCTCTATCTCCCAGTTTTTACTAAAAGGCAAAGTAAGAACATACTGGGAAATGAGAGGAATAATTTTTATTAGTCATTGCTGAACAATACGAATCGACAATGCAAAACCATCAGACAGTTGGAAGTTGGTGCAGAGCTACTGCTGTCCTCATGAAATTGTGATTTTTTCAGCCTGTTGATTCGAGGACTTTAACTGGGATTTACTTCTCCTTCCTTGCAGACTGCAAGGAATAATGACCAATTCTATCTTCAGTCCAGAGATCCTTGGCCATGCCACTCTGCCCATTATATAGTGTCACAATCATCAAAAAACATGAATAAAATTCAAAGATCCATACTTCACACTACAACTAAAATGACCTGACTTTTTATGCTCCTGAGAAAAAGGTCCTTTTTTTTCTGAACACATGCTGAATTTTGCTATTTTTGGAATGTTCTCTCAATGGGAAGTTTTAATATCAATTCAGTGCATAGCGATCACTTCATTCAACACCAAATTAGTTATGGATGCTGAGCCAGTGCTCTATGTCATGAAAAATGCCTGTAGAAAGTCCTGACTGTGCTGTAATAGTGGCTACTGTTAAAAATAAAATTCACAGGCCAGAACCACAGCTTGTATAAATCAGTGCAGCTTCACTGGCACAGGGTCTGTCTCACTGCATCCATTTAAATAGTTTTTCAAACTCCTGATCCAACATTTTTGTCCAAGTGCTGGTTCAGGTAACTTCAGGCCAAAGTACATACACTTAAGAAAAGCAACAACAAAGGATACCATCTCTCTTTGTTCATTATTAATGAGCAAGAATGAAGATTTCTTTTTTTTAATATTTGCCTGGTAATTAGATCATTATATTATTATGGAGATTATATTTAATGCAGTATTTCTCAAAAATGTTTCCGCCAAATCAACAGCAGGGTCATAAAGATCCTCTACAACAATTTGTGTCTCTGTCCTTTACAATGACAATTGGATTGCTGTCACAAGGAATAAACAAGGGGAGGTTCCTACAACATGTGCATGACAGTTATGAGGAATTCAGCGTTTGTTATGCATGAAAATCTTTCTTCTGGAGTGAAGACATTAAAAGGTTTAGATTATAACTACTTAAATTTAAATTCCATTTTCACTCCTCTTCCAATGAGTTATGACTTGCCAAAGCCATGCCAAAATTAACAAACAAATTCAGAATCAAAAGTCCCAAGTTCAAACTTTCTTTTTTAGTGTAAGCAATGTTCTCACAATAATATTAGATCCACCTTAGATACCCTTTCATCAACTGGTCCTAAATAATCAGCTATTCTGAGCTGCAGAAACGAAACTAATAATTTTATCTCCTCTATTTGCCCAGTTGCCTCACTCAAAAGATAACTCCTGTGCCAATGACCAATGAACTGATTAAAAGGACCTGAGAAGAGTATTTGGAATGTTTCCGTGACATTGCTGTTTCCCACTTGTCCCTTCAGGCAAATGTCGTGCCCCTTAACAGTATCCCATTCTCCCTTGCAATATGCAGAAATATCAACTTTCTGTTTAAAGTTACAGCCTTCCACTATTTTGAATGTTTGATCTCAGTAAAGGCCTCACAGCACTTCAGTTGAGTTAGAAAAAAAAAAAAAAAGCAGAAAACTATCAGCCCTGTATTTAAAAAAAGTACCCATAATCTTTGATGCTGATTCCTTGCTTACTCACAAGTATGAGCTATTATTTTTCTCCTACTTAAAGCAGCTGGCTGCAAAATCCAGAAAGTGCAAAAAGGCTTTGCAAGAGAATGAACTTCAAAAATTGTTCCATAGTTTAAGACCTGTAATTTATCGTCCAAAATGCATTTAATAGTGCAATGATGATGTATCTTACCGCATCACCCAAAATGTTGATATAGAGAAAAAAAAATATTCATATTCACTTCACAGGGTAGAACTCTAGGTTTGCTGGAAATGACAGCAGCATTTATCCGAACAAGTCAGTCTTTCAGGGATTTTTTCCCCCCCTATACTTCCTTGCCTATATGTAGTATCATACACCTGATGTATCTGAAAGATCAGTCGTCACAAGTTAATCTTAAACCTGTTATAGAAAAACAGAATTAAAACTTGGCTTTTGTAAGCAGTGTGGGTAATTTTTACCCTGCCCCTTGTTCATTCACAGTAAAGCTGAGTGGTGTAGGTGACATTTGCCATTACTTGCAACTCTTAGTTGAAGAAAACTGTGTCCTGTGCTCCTGTGCTACAGCTAATGGGGTATTTCCTGTAGTACACGTAGCAGAACTTTTGTGCTGCAGTACTGAGGATTATAAATTTACACCCTGCTGCTAAAAGATGCCGTTGGGGTCATTACTCAGTCTGAGCTAAAGCTGATTTGATCTTGAAACTCAGCAGAGTAGCTTCCTGACTCAAGATCATAGAGCTATAGAGTCTTTCTCAATAAAGGGTCAGATTAAAAAAAATATAAATAAAAAGAAATCACAGGGGGGGAAAAATCAAGAAGCTCATTTCAGCTAATTACTACCACCATATCTGGCTCATTAGTGCCACTGACTCATGTGGTGTGAAAAACCAACTGAAAAGGTTGCACACCAGCAAACTAAACATGAAAAATACTCTTTTGTAATTATGAATGAAATAGAATAATTGATTTATGGTCAATTAGTGCTCTGACCATCTGATATAACTGAAGTTTTAAATAGGTAAATAATGCAAAAACCATAGGACTTGTGAGAAAAAAAAAATAATTGGAAAACATATCTTCTTGATAAGCTGCTTTCTTTTTATTTTTTAAATTTTTTACTTCATTTCTTCCCCTCATCCAAAACTATTGCCAACAGAACTTACTGAACAATAGCCTGTTATGCAATACCATGAAAAGTACACAGTGGTTTTGATGATAATAAACTATTCAAAAGCCTGGAAATACTTTTTTTCAGAGCCTGGGGATAAACATCTAAAGAATTTAATTTCTACAGACTTTACAAGAGAGTTTTATCCATTCTACAAGATAACCCCCAACCACTATCTAACAGAAATAATTCTAGTTAGATTTTGGGGAGGAAATATTGGCTCCAGTAAAATAATTAGAAAAATAATTAGAAAAATAATTTCTTCCCACAAGAGGTTCACTACACTCTAGATATTTTAAGAGGAGAAGAAATGCAGTCAGTCCTGTTCAATTTTTAGAAGATCTCTACTCTTTTCATGCCTGTTAAATGCTACATTGGGTCCTCTCTCACTCATATGTATTTTCGTGTGAGTCATTTAGAGATAAGCACAAATACATGGAAATTTAACAGACTGTAGCCAGCATACTTCATGATAATCAAATCTTTAATTCCCAAAGTAGGAGTAAAGTATCTACCTAATTTTGAAGATCTGAGCCAGAGCTACTCTTTGCAGCTCGTTTTTGCATTGTTTGTAGTAATTTTCCTGGAGTTTTAAAAGCCTTCTTCTGTTGGGTTCAGTTGAGTGATATCCAGATCATCTGTTTCTAAGCCAGAAAAAGAACCATGTTGTGATGTCCTCTATCCCTAATTTAGGTCATCCACTGCTTTTACTAGTGCATGCATTCCGGACAGAAATAAGAAAAAATTATGGAGGGGAGAAAGTGCAGAATTATAGTATGCAGTGGATGTTTATGCAGAGGATCTGAAACCATTACCAGTCCTTTGAGACAGTCCTGAGAGACTAGGATTCAACAACCTGAATATTGTGCCATGCAAATGAAACTGAATTGCTTCTGGGGAGAGGTAATGAAATGGGAAGATGAGTGTCTTCGTTGCCATTTTCTATTTCATAGAATAATCATGCCTTAAAGCTGCTGAGACCAGTTCCTCAGATACTTGTTTGCGGCATGGGGTTCCAGACAAACCATGACATTTACAAGTGCTGTTTCATCCTGCCAAGGATGTTAGCCCGGCTGACTGTCTGTTCTGTTGTTAGTTGAGAGGTGAATATATAAACATACCAAAACTTATATATTTCATAGTCACATGCTTAAAAAAGAGATAGGGACTAGAATTAAGGTCTCAAAAGAGGAAATTAACTCGCTTGCCTACTGACTCACCCTAGCTTAGCCTTGTTTGAGGATAGTCACGTGATCCATTAATTTGAAATCTAATTATGCTCTACTACTAAGCGCAAATGCAGGGAACTGCATGTACCCAAGGACACTTTTCAAAGAGCTTTCCTCTGTGGAATGTCTGCAATACCTATTTTTAAATCAGGACCCAAGATTTTGCCTTAACTGAAATGGAGCTAATCTCTGCACAGTGAACCAAAAGAGCATTCCCTTAATTAGTGGTGTCTGAGTCGGGCCAGACACAAACATAAGAGAATTACATTCCAGTCACCAGAATTACTCAAAATCTCCTTCAAATGTGTCTTGTTGAATTGGCAAATATGTGCTCTTTTGTGACTAAAACCCTCACTTTCCAAAAAAAAAAAAAAAAAAAAAAAAAAAAAAAAAAAAAAGTTGGTAGCTCGGTGTTTTAATTACATTAAATTTTCAGTTCTAGTTTATCCTTTGGACTTAACAACATAGGGAAACAAATCTATCAGCACAGGAAAGGATCTAAAATTCACCCCAACTTTTCTAAGATGGATTCATGTGGGAAATCTTCCTTCGTTGAAGACCTGTTTCTTTTAAAAAAACAGTTCTTGTAGTGTAATTGGAACCCTTATATCCTTATAAAGTACTATAGGTGCTGGATTAGGTGTTTCATTTGAAAACACATCCAGCAGCATAATAGAGATGTACAGCTCACTGCAGCTGGGATTCAGCATGCATAAAGATGACCTCTTAGAACTCTGCATCATCAAAGATTTCATCTAAAAATTTGTCACCCATGGTTTTAGTCCTTCTGAAACCTGAAAATCAAATTACGTTAAACACAACATTTTAGTCTTATTATCACGGTCAGCATAAACAATTCAATCAAAATTACCACAGCCATTAAAAATAAGCAACAATCACAGGTTTTAAAAATTATCTGATCACTAGAACAAGGAAATCACTATCAGTTTCTAAAAGCAGCTGTGGATGGACTGTGTTTTTATAACCCATTAAGGGTATCTCAATTTGTACAGTTATCAGGGTTCCCCTATTTCACATTGGTGCTTCAGAGGAGCTTTATCTGAACACCGTGTTCCATACCAGCAGCCCTGCAATCAGCAATAAAATATAATGAACCAGTGTTAACAGCACAGTGTGCTAGGTTTAGCAGCATGTCAGTCAATGGTTTTGTTAGTTTGGCCAGGAAAACTCCAACTTGCCTGTAAATTCAGGTGGGTAGAAAATACCTTTTTCACCAAGTTTGTGCTGCAGATGTCATCTCTGGCTCTCACTGTTTTTTTACCCAGACCAGTTAAAAACCGCTTGTCATTATTGCTAAAGCATTCCTAAGTCCAGCTCCAGACGTAGAAGGGAGTCATGGCTTTATGGTTTGTTATGGTATTAGCTGGGTTTTCAATTCCATAAGCACTCAGGGCCAGTAAAGTAAACGCTTCCCTTCTGCCACACACAATTCTCCAGTTATATTGTTAGGTGCTTTCAGCTTCATTTGAAACATTAGGTGCTGGTCATTGCTTAAAGCAAGATGCTAGATGTCATGGTTGTGTGACCTGATCCAATATGGTAAAATCTCTCCCTGCAGGAAGCAGACATGTCTCACATCTCTCTAGATAACTGCGGCTGCTGCTGTGGTGATCACACTGCGTGCAGTGCCGTGTCTGCAGGGGGAATTTATGGGCACACACTGCAGGCAAAGGAGGCTGGAAAGCTGGGGGCAGAGCAGGAGGGGTGTGGAAAGATTGTGGATGGCCAGCAGGCCCCATCGGGCTGTACCGCAGTGGAAAATGAGAGCGTGAGGGAGCTGCTGACAGCCCACACACTGGATGATGGGTTTCGTTCTGAAATGAGGAAAGTAAAACAACACTCAGCAGTGATGAAAAGACGTAAAAGAGCAGCCCTGAACTATCACTTCTTTCAGTGTTGCAGGGACTGGCTCTGTGCCCAAGGCAAAATTACATCTAAACTCTCACATGCAGCTGAGCAGCTGAGAGGGAAATTGTGGTGTGTGCAGAGACTATCTGAGTCAAGTTCCCATTTCTAATTGATCCTAAAAGAAGCTGAAGATTCCAACCTCAGGATTCAGCCTAAATGTTATGAATGTCTTTTTTTTGCAGTCTTGTGCAGCCAAATGTAGAGTTGTGAAGTGATACCAGAGTGTCCCTGTAGGACGCGTAAAAGTCCTTATTCAGGAAAGCTGCAGCTCACAGAAACATTTCCCCAGTGCTGTGCTCTCACATCTGCACTCCACTAAAACCAAGGAACCCCTATAAACACTGATACCCTCCCAAAAAAAGCAGCTGGTCTCTGCTGTTCACCAAGAGGTATCACCAGGGTAGAGGCTTGTCTAGATTTAAATGTGGGGGTCAAGGGTGTTTGTCAGTATTGTGAATATCTCAAGAAGTTTAAACCCACACCTTTACTGAACTGAATAAAAGAGCTACAAAGACCTGCAATTCAGAGCATACGTTGGTATATTTATTGGGATTAATTTAAAAGAAAACCCCGTTACACACAGGTTATTTTATAACTGCCATCTGTCAAGGAATTCTATACTTTCCTCTAGAGCACTTGTACTGCCCACTCTCAGGGATGGGAAAAATGGAAGAAAATAATCTCTAGGTTGAGCCAGTAAGGCAGTTCCTCAACTGTCTCCCTGTATATGAGGGGACATATGAGTGAAGCTACAGATGGGCCAGCTCCCAGACAGACAGCTATTTCATTTTTTAAATGACGAACAACAGATATCATTGCCAGCCATCTAAAGCCATGTTGTTAGCTGTTCTTTATGCTGAGTTAGGGTCACTGCCTGTGAAATCAGCTTGTCTGAGAATAATCAACATACTGTTCTCAACTATTTCCAGGGGAAACAGGGCTGGTTTTGTTTCCTGTCATTTCAAGTTTAATTTTCTCTTCTTAATCTGAGTTTTAAAGGACCTCACAGAAGTGTCAACTCTGTGTTGCTTGATGAAGGAATTTCATTAGTCTAAGGTGACATTTTAGGTTTTGCTTAAATCATTTCTAGTGTTACTGCTTCCTGCAGAGAAGGATTCTTTTAAATCACCAACACATTGCTGTGCACAGTGGAGACCTCCCTTGGCAGGATATGAAAGAAAAATCACGTACTGATAGCTATTCATACTCTAAAAGTGGGCAGAGAGTAATGAGGAAAAAGGCAGTCAGAGAAACTCTGAGCATGGACAATTTTTGCAGAAAGAGTAATTAGAGGACAAGGCATGTTCCAAAGTTGTTGACGAAAAGCTTTTCACATAAAGAAGCAATTAAAACTCCCGTGACCACAGTTCAAAAATAAATCTATGGCATTTCCTTCTGCACCACACTTTAAACTATGTATATGCATAAGGATAAAACATGAGTGAATGCATTGCAACTATTGCATCAGCAACATCCTTTAAAAAGAATTAGAAATATTCAGCAAAATATGATATACAAGAAATGCAGAAAACTGTCACAAAATTCTTTAGACCACAGCTGTCAAAATCTGTCCCTATATTTTCCAACTTACCTAGCATTTCTACAAATTTACACTTACCCCAGCCAGCTTGACTTCATTAGAATCAATGTCCAGGTCCCAAATACCATGTTATTAACTCTTCTTAAGTTGACTCTGAGAAAGCAAACTCAAGTGCCTGAACTTAGCATGCTCAAAATGTATTTTATAGCTGTTTTATTGATGGTTGCTGCAAATAAAATTTAAGCATTCAAAAATTTAGCAAGGTACAGAAGTTATTGATAAAATAATTTTTTATATCTCATAGCTCCCTGTCTTTTCAGCTCAAAGACAAAGCATTTTTTTAATTACTTGTTTTCATAGATCTCTCTAAAACTTAAGATCTAAAATATAGTTTTCCTGCATACAAAAATTAATTTTTGTTTATTCGAAAGATCTTGAAGAGAAATATAAATTTCAATAATGAGATTATCAAAACCATTTCACACATATTTAAATGTGCATTCTTTAGTTATTTATATTTCCCATTAAAGAAACAACTATTACAGGAATGTACTGTCAACAAAAAAATTAATTTAAACACAAAGGATTACTTGCTTCTTTTCCACCTTTTTTTCTTTCTATTATAACATTTTCCTGCAGAGCTATGATCACAAATAACAGAATTGTGTTGGCACAAGAGCGGCAGAAACAAAAATTTATTGATGTTTATTCATTGTCCGCGCTGAAGAAAGTGCAGAGTGCAAAGCACATGAGCATTAGCTATAAAAATTCTGTCTGCTTTAATAATTTATGCTATTATTAGTAACACTATCTGAGCAGGCATGTTTCCCAGGATTCTCTATACACAAGGCAGAGTTCAAAATTCATGTATGTCCTGTGGTTAGGCTTTATTATTGCATGAAAAGTAATAAATTAGCTTAACATTTAAAAATATGAATGTTTCTATATAGACCTCCTCAAAATGAGCTGCTGGTGTTTGTATTTCCTCAGGATGCCTTAATCTTTTCTTTTTAACAGAGCCATTCCTACTTCTTCTCTATTTAGGTCATGATAATGAGTTACCTGCTTTGGTGAGTCATTGTGCTGCTATTGACAATTCTTACTATTTATAATGAGGTATTATTTTTAAGTGTCAAATTATTTTACCATCCTACAGTCAGACACGATACTTTCTGGTCTTTAAAATGACTATTGGCCACAGAGATATATATTGGAATTTGCTGTAGTCCATGTGTAAATATTCACTGGGGTTTTTTCTGTTTTTAGTAAAATAAAGCCAGACTTCCCTGAGAGTTAATGGTCACCTCCTAGATTTGATTTTATGCTTAGCGGGCTGAATAATAAGATTGGTCAGGAATTTTACAAGACTTTTTCTTCACAAAATCCTTGGCAATAAAACAAATTTGTCAGAGCTTCCAGTGGAGTGGGAAGTCCAGAAAGCGTGTCAGCCCTATTTAGAGACACTACCTAAGACCATCTCTCTGCCTGCTGCAGACTGAGGGACCTGGTGGTCCTGGAGCTTGTTCCTTTGAAGTTCTGTAAGTCTAGCTTAAGCTGATTCTCCAAAATTCTTGTTGTCCATCTTTGCACCTAAGCTTATGTAAGAAGGAACACAGGTTTCCAGAGCAGTTCAAGAATCTAAACGTTTATTTATTTTTCTCACTTTAGTTTGCTTGAAACTGTGTCTTAGACTTCCTAGCGCACATGGAATTTGTGAAGTTTATTCTGAAATCCATTTTCATTCTACTTTTTAATCTTTTTTTTAAATTTTTGAGCTTAATGACTTTTATCATGCATACGGTTTACTGCAGAAAGGGATAGGCACATGTAGGAAGAACAGGATGGTCAGAGGATGGCAAGGACAATTCAGATAAATGCATTCTGTAATGCAGCTGTGCAGAGGAGGATTATGATGTAACAGTGGTTAACTCTACAGAACCAATTTTATGGCAGTCATAAAAGCATATTGACATCAGGAATTATTAGGGAAAGAATTAAAAAAAAAAAAAAAGTTATGCCATTCCCTCTTCAAATGCATTACTTCCACAAGGCTTTTGACACTGTCTCCTGTAATATTGTCATAGGTAAGCTCAGGAAGTGTGAGCTGAATTAATGGACAGTGAGGTGGGTTGAGAACTGGCTGAGTGGCAGATCCCAGAGTGTCGTGGTCAGCAGCACAGGGTCTGGTTGGAGCCCTGTCACTGGTGCTGTCCCCTGGGGCTCAATACTGGGCCCAGTCTTGTTTACCTGATTCATCAGTGACTTGGAGGAAGGGGCAGAGGCCTCCTCAGCAAGTTCCCTGCAGACACAAAGCTGGGAGGAGCAGCCCATGCCCCAGAGGGCTCTGCAGCCCTTGAGAAGGGCCTTGATAGGTTGGAGAGATGGGCAGAGAGACCTTCTGAAATTCAGCAAAGGCAAGTGCAGGGTCCTGCTCCTGGTCAGGAATAACCCCCTGCACCAGCACAGGCTGGGGGCTGAGCTCTTGGAAAGCAGCTCTGTGGAGAAGGACCTGGGGATCCTTAATATGAACTGAAAAGAGTTGTAGACTGACAAATGCCTAGCTAGGGAGGAAGTATAAACAGTTGATGAGCTCTAGGTCTTTGGCATGTTCATATGATTCCTTATAGGAAAAGAGTACCTGAGCCTGTATCAGCACCCTCATGTTGAGACATTCATCGTGATAAAAGCAGTTAGCCAGCTGACCTTGCATCAAAAACTGAGAAGACAAGCTAGCAGAATGACAAACTATAAAGCATATCACAAAAATAACATCCCAACAAAGTTTTAAGTTGAAAATACTAAAGAGTAAATAAATACATTATTCTTATGATTATGATTATAATTATTATTATTATCATTATGCTTCTGTTATTTTCCTATAATTTTTCTATATAGCTACTGTGTGCTACTACAGGAAAACTATACTGAAATACATGACTTTTAGTCTGACTTGGAAAGACGTTCTTTTGTTCCTGTTAGGTATTTGGAGACCAGAAATATTAACAACACAGTGTATTATAAGAAATATGTTGATCAGATGTTTCAAAGGGCTAATTGTCCTAAGTGAGAGACCTACAGAAAGGAAAAAGGGGGTAGGACATTGATATGAGAAGAAAATGCGAAGAACATAAAATGGACTTTGTTAGACATGGGGAGGTTTACCATTTTGCTTTTCTGCAAGAATTTAGAACTTAAATATGAAAACAAGTGTGTGACTAAAGCACAAAAAAGAAAATGCAGAACACATCCCAAAAAGTGTGAGCAATATTCAAGAAAAAAAATCTCTTAAATACTAAGCATTGGTGGCAGTTGGAGCCAAGAGAACATAATTAACCCTTTTCTTATTGGATTGATATCTGCATTTCGTGTGGGAGTTTTAATGCTGTCAGTATCAGCTAGTTACATTTATAATTTCCTTTTCTTAAGTCCAATATTTAAAAAAATAAGAACCACAAACTTCAAGATATCTCTCTTAATTCAAGCAGTGTATAAATTTGTTCAGTGGAGTTGTTTTTCAATGACAGAGCAAAATAATAAACAATTCTACAGATGGGCTAGAAGTCTGAAAGAAAAATTCTATCAAGTATTTCCAGTGGAACTCTACTAGACAATACACCATGCTGTACCACAGTACAAACAAAATACTTAAGCAATAACAGGATTCCTCAATATTTACCAGGAATGCAGACAGAAATACTTAATTTTCCTGGTTTTGAACAGTTTACATACTGCAAATACTATACAGTAAAATTAGATAAATAGAAAACAGTGAATTCCTTTCCCTTCTAAGTGGTCTTCAAATTAATATTCATGACAAGAAAACACAACAAAAATAAATATTTGATGGAAGAATGCTATAGACACATATATTCCAATGTGCACACATTTGTACTCATGCATACAAAGCAAAACCTAAAGATACAGAGAGAAGCCTGAAAATAACTCACTTTTTTCCCCTTAGCATTTATTTTTATTGCATTATTGCATAATGTGGCCTGCTCATAACCTCACAAGCCAAGACGAACCTTGATCCATCCTTATTCCAAATTTATTGCAGCGAACACAGGTGAGGCAATTTCTGATTGTTTGAAGGTGAACTTCTGTCTCTTTCCATCCCACTGTGTCAGAATTTTGCTAGTAAGTGTTTTCTAGTAAATGGTCATGGGTTTTTTGGTTTCAGTTTGGTTTGGTTTATTTTTCAGCTTTGTTTTTTTACCTACTGCTATTCATTACAAACTCAGGAGCATTTTATGAGAGTGCTGCATAAACACTAAACTTCATTAAATTTTGACTCAGTATTAGCCTAACTCTGGTGTTAGAGAAGTCAATGAAGCAGGACCAAAGACACTTTCAAATATCTTTCTCCTATTCATCATAGACATAAGCAAATGATAATTGAAAACCTTAGAGTTTACATTCATTGAACTAAATGTCTTCTATGTTTTAGGGTTAAAATAATTTTAGTTTCATGCTCCAGAGTCATTTAGGCATTTTTGTGCACTCACATCTTAATTACATTGGTTTCTCCTCTTTTCTTTCTCAAGGATCTGCCACTAAGATTAAAATTGTTGTTCAAAGCACATCTAAGCAAGAAGGTGACTTTAGGGTTCATTATCTAATTGATCAAACAACCTGCTAATTAAATGTATCTGGGCCTAATCAAAGTAGAGACATAATGCAGCAATACAGTGAAACTGTCAGCAAGGTGTGTGAGACTCGTACCATCAAGGCAAATGGAGCTCACTTTGCGGCTTAATTACATTAAAGCTAAGATTTTCCAAGGAGCCTAGCTGAGAAAATTGGCTGCGTATCTTACATTGCTCTGGATATGTAAGACTGTGGAAGTGCCTGAGTCTTAGCAATAAGCTCTGCTTCACATGACTGCTCTTGCCAAGCTTGCTCAGCTCCCACGGTCTTGACTCAGCACATTTGAGGCTAGTGTAAAATCTGGGCTGAATGACTGAAGTGAATGGTCTTCCTCATGGTTCCACAGTCAAAGCCAGGCATATAGATCTGCTAGATCTCTAGTGTTCAATAAACCCCTATCATTTAAAAGTAATGAGCTGCAACGAGATTTACACAAACTGCCTTGTGCTCTCCCTTAACTCTAAAGCCAGTATTTTATAGCCAGGCCTATCCCCACTCTTAAAATAAAAACAAATAGCTGACTAATATCTATAAATCTGCTAATGCCAATGACTCATCTAAAAAAGAAAAGGAGATCGGGGAAAACTATTCTCCACACTTCTTCCTACTATAAGAAAAAACAGCAACTGTATCCATTGAGGAAAGATTTAACAGTCTAGATTGATAACATAGGTTGGAGGCAGATTAAATATATTCTTAGATCTATCTGAATTCTATCTGAATTCAGTAGGTCTTACTGACTGAAGGGTAATGTACACTTTACACTCAATGTTTCTTTTGCAAAGGTGAACTATGATTTTTTTATCATTTATTGCAGCAACATCTGGAAGAGCAAATCATGGCGGTAATGCTGAAAGAATCTTACCCCAAAATTGACCTTAAAAGTGAGAACAGAGGCAAGATTATTTGTTTAATCCCATGAAAAAATAAAGAGCACATCTATAATCCAAGCTCTCCAGCATCAGTCTTCTGCTCAAACTTGTGGGCAAAACTCCAGTTGTTTAATGATGTGGATAAAAACTCTAAAGCATAGCTCTGCCTGGTGTCACTCCTGGTTAGTGACCAGTTGTACACTGATGCAGTATAGAATGCCCTGGAGCCAACACAGTTTCCCCATTATTTTATAGAGTGGCATCTTCAAAATGGAAGAAATTAGCCACTAATTATGATCACACACTGCTGCCACATATCCCTTAACTGTTTGAGTGTTTTCAAACTTCTCACTACTGTGAAAGATACATAGCAATAACCTCCAACAGAGAGAAACACTTTCTGCCAAAGAGATACTTGCAGTCATTTGCATGGGTAGAGATTTCCAGCTATAATTCATATGGAAGTGTTCTTGTAAGTCCAAGAATAATGGTTCTCACACTATGCCTCTAAAAAACCAGAAATAAAAAATATGGTTTTATAAACCTGATATAAGTAAATGCTAAGTTTCAAAGTAAAGTTAAGTTCAAAAGTAAAGATCTAATGAAATTCACTTCACAGTGAAGAGAATAGGAGGTAAGGATAGAAGAAAAAAAAGAAAAAATAAAAGCCTATATTTTTACACAGATTTTGCAGCCAAGGCAGACTTCAGGAGCTCTACTTGTAATTATATTCGCAAACATTGTAATTGTTCCTGGGAAGCATCAGCTGGTTTTAAACCACTTTCCTTCTGAGATTAATTCAATATGTTTACTACTAGTTCCCACAACTTGACTGATATAGTCTGATTTGAATCTTAACCATTGTGAGTATATCTAGGCACTGTAGTTGAGTTTCCTGTCAAATCCAGTGTTATTTCATAAGCTCCAAAGGCTGCTACAGCAATAGAAATTGCAACATAACACTTTTAATTGAAAGTATTTTAGCAATCAAAAAAAATGTTGATGGAAAGCTCATGTGCATGTCAGGAAGAAAGCATGCACGTATAGTAATATAAGTTTGAATATGTATGTGAACTAAAATATGAAATTCTAGTTTTGTTATCAAAGAAATTTCATACGACTTGCAGTTCTCAGAGGTAGCAGCCCATTAATCATCAGTGCTACTCAATTCCCAGCAGTCCTTTCAGTTCTTTAGTTTTATTTTTGAGTTATTTTTACAAGGAGATCAACCATTTGATTTTGTCTAAATGCAAAAAAAAAAAAAGCAACCAAAAAACCTCAAACCAATCACCCAAAACCAAAATCCATATCCCAAAAAGTATTTGCAAAAAAGCTTCAAAACAATGCAAATCTTGCAGCTTTTGTCTAGATAATATCCTAGCAAAAAGAAGCATTAGTTCAGAGACAGAAGTTGTCTGCTGTTTAAAAGTTTAGTACAACTAGAAATTTCACTACTAGATGGTGTTAAGGACACAGGTTTGGGGCAGGAGCTTCATTGGGTAAACCTGTAAAGTTTCAAAGTCTTTAGACTGGCAGATACTGAGGGGCCTGATGCAGGTTCAGCCAAAGGACCCTGTAAGAATTTGTCTTTACTTCACTATTAGGGTAGTCAAGGAAAATTCAAAGAATTGAAGGACATTTAAAATAAGCAATAACACCAACATTAAGAGTCAAACAACAGTCTTCACACCCTAGAATCTGAACTATTTCTTTAGCAGGAACAGTGGCTTATCTTTTTAATGTTTTGCTATATATGAGACAGAGGAAACACCTCTGTTTCTCTGAGTTCTGCAGTGTGTTTCTGTTCTGTAGGCAATCAGCAACTTCGCTTGTTACAGGAATGTCTTTTGCAATGTTTAAAATCTCAAGAGTTCATTAGAAAAAAAGCCAAAGAGAAAAATAAGTTTTTCTCATTTTGATTACAAAGGATTGCCATTTTGGGGTTTCTATCTCCCTAAAAGCTTCTAGAATTGAATTTTATAACTTTCCTTCCAGAAATTTTGTTCGAGAAAAAAACATTTAATCATCAAGTACTACATAAATATGATATTTATAATATTATCTTATAGAGTGAGATTTTTTTTTTTTTTAAGGAGTTAATATAGACCCATGGGTGGCAACTAGCAAAGATGAAGTCTGAGCATTTTCATTGAAGCCAACAACTTACCGAAGTCATTGTCTAATGAAAAAGACTTTTGATTTGACTTTTTATAGACTTCCAATAACACAGAGGAAATCAAGAAGGGAAGAGCACATTTGTTTCATGCTCGCAGTCTATGGCTTTGCCAAAATGCCACCTTCCTTCCTGTTATGAAAAGAGACATCTACCCCTCAGATTCTGGCTTTATTAAATTTTACAGCATTCAAGTGAGCACAGGTATTTATTGCACCAAAATGGCAAATGCCTAGCAGCCTGCAAATACACAGAAAAAGTACATTTACAGGAGCAAGGCAATCCTCCTTACACTCTGCTACTGAAATGTGGGCACTGCAGCAGAACATTGTCATATTTTAAAACCTATTGGAGATGTTATGAAGGAAAATAACAATAGGAGTTCCTGGAGGTTGGAGGGAACACTTAAGGGATGGAAATAACACGTTGTGACTTCAAAATTATTTACTTGGATGTTCTTTTGAAAGGGGTCATTGGCTCTCCTGTTTCTAGCCAAAGGGGACCTCAAGCAGGGAAAGGTGGGATGCCTTGGCATAGGCACATCAGTGGCAAAACAGGGAGAATTCAGATCTTTGACTTACAGCTTGATTTATTTCCTCTACAGCATATTCATTATTTACTAAACGGGGAGTTGATTTATCCAGATCAGTGAGTACTTGGACAAGTCTTATTCCAGAAACCTGTATTTTACATTTCTTCACAGTTTTAACAAATACAGTGCAAAATGCTCAGCCAAATGAGAATGGTTTCCTTTCAAAAACCAAATGATCCTTGCATGATTTGCAGTTGCTGTATTAATTATGAAAATAATCTATTTACTTATGATTTTTTTCTAAGCTACTCCAAAAGTAAAACCATTCAAATGTTGATTCAGTTTCAGTGCCCGAGAGAACTGCCCCCAAGGAATCCCAGCCACTGAATCACTTGAAAATGCCCTTGTAAATTAGCAAGCATTGCACAAACACTGCTGGCAAATTCAATCATTTCTGTGTCATGCTGCATTGTTATCTCCTGCTCACTTAGAGAGCTGAAGTTCATTCTGCCTTGATTCCATGTAGGCTAGTGAGATGATACGAATGACTTTGGTTAAGTAGCACTGACTCTATTAATATTTAAATACAGAGAATAATAAAGCCAGAGCAGAAAGACTTCGAAATTAAACTACCATTGCACAGCATTTCCTCATGTTCTCTGTTTTTTCAATACCCATCATCTCTTCAACAGTATTTTTCCATTTTAAAAATTTCTTTGTATTTAATGTAGAGCTATTAGAAAAAAGAAATGCAAAAGATCAAGGTTTAAGCTACAGTGTCTCTAATGTCTCTCAATCCCTAGAGGCTTTCACAGCATTAACCAGGGTCAGAAATTTGAAAACAGATTCTTTTGCCTAAGCCCAGACAGCAGCACCTTTTAGAGATGTTGCTATATAAGCACTTTCAGAAATCAGAGCCTTGATACAATAAAATAAATCTTTTGTTTATTCTTCGACTGATTGCTTCCTAAATTACAGGAAACTGAGGAGAATATTCAAAACTTTAATACCACATATATCCCTCCAACAACAAAGTCAACAACACTGTGTGAAACTATCATATGAACCCCATGTCAAAAACAATACCTACTATTTTCCTACTATAAAACTTACTTGCACTTGCAAGTAGCAATTTGTTAGTTAAGAACTATATATCCAAAGGATAAAAAGCTAGATTTTAGAATTTATTCTCATCTGTTATAAAATGCTTTCTAAATTTTAGACTTCAGGAATTCATACTTATTTTGATCATGTTATAAACTTGTCTCAGTGTTTTAGATGGTTACATAAGTAAATGTTTAAAAAGCCTGAGGTATTATTGCAAATTAAATACAAATACAGAAATGAAGACTATGTTCTAGTTGGTCTGGGTTTCTTTCCAAGATTGGGAGACAGTTCAAATCTCTATATAAAAAACCAAACCTGCTACATGACTTTTCATTTCATCAGGGTTAAAAGTGTTAACTCTCAGTGGAGCAGTGAGGATATAATTAAAGTTTGCAGATGCTGTGTTTCCAATATTTGTGAAGGTGTGTGAAAGACATGCAGAATAATTATTACTATAGTATTACAACTGTTATTATCTGACAGTCTATTAATATTTTCCCCATTTTATTCCCTAAACTCAAGTAATGCTAATATTGTTCTCAGGCATATTATAAAGGTTCTGCCTATTCCGTTCTTTTGGTTTTATAAACTCACATAAATTTGTGTCAGCTACATTTGTATAGATAAATATTATTTAATCCTTTCTCACCAATAAATAGAAGTGATTAAGCAATAGTTGGGTAAAGAACTATAGCTTCAGTTGTCTGCCCCTCCTACAGCTAATATTTCAGCCTTAATGAAATTAGTCACCTTCCATTAGATATAACAGTGCCAGGCAAATTGTCAGTGATGCCAATAACTTGGCAATTTTCTGAAAAGCCACTTTCAGCTGTTAAATTGTACTAGTTCTTCATTCTCATGAACTTGCTAGAGGAACAATTTGAAAATAAGGTGATGTGAAAGTCTAAATAAGATATAAACGAAATGCAGTATTTTGCTCTAACACAGGATGAGGATGACATTCTTGGGTCCTGAACTTAAAAGTACTTAGTACAGCCACGTTTTTACTTACGTACTTACACTGTGACATAAGATTCTTGTCACATATGAAACTGGAGTAGATTTTAATATAGAAAGGAAATTGAAATGGACAATTTGCTGCAGAAGTGCTTCCATGTGAATCTCACGAAGTTTAGCAAGGTCAAATGGAAGCTCCTGCACCTGGGTCAAGGCAACCCCTGGTGTCAAAACGTGCTGGGGGATGAAAGGATTGCGAGCAGCTCTGCTGAGGACGCCTGAGGGCACTGGTGGATGAAAAGCTGAACAAGACCCAGCAATGTGTGCTTGCATCCCAGGAAGTCAAATATATCCCGGGCTGCATCCAAAGCAGTGTGGTCAGCAGGCCAAGGGAGGAGATTGTGCCCCTCTGCTCTGCTCTGGTGAGACCCCACCTGCAGTGCTGTGGGGTAGTATTTTATGGTACCAAACGGTATTAATAATACTCCACATGTCCAGGACTCTTTAAGACTCTCAGTGCAGGACACATTCCTCACCTGTAAACAGCACATTTTCACTGCGTGCCTCTAAACTGCAGACAAGGTTGGAAGGAAAATAATCTACATTTTTCAAGAGGCTTATTTTAGAGTGAAGAACTCCAGTGGTTCATATGGAGTATAAATAATAAATCTTTAAAATTCTCTTTGATGTATCTATGCACAAGAAACAATCATTACTTGGAGGTGGATCTGAGAAGTGAAAGAACTTAGTTATGACCCACAAAAGGAAGCTCCATGTGTGGGGAGAGTAAAACAGAGTAACATTCCCAAATCCATATGATATTGGGCTGAAACAGAGGGAATGAAGCAAATTTATTGATACGACTATTGCATATTTATAAAGCAGTTTATAAATGGGAACTTCAAAGGATTTTTAAAACGATTAATTAATTGGATCACAATAATACAGTGAATTAGGTATTATATTCATTTTAAACACTATTAAATTTAGGCAGCTTAAGTGACATATCCAAGAGTATATATACAAAACGGTGGTAAAAGAACAAATTGGACCCCTCACTTCCCTTGAAGACTATGGGCTGAGACTTCAACTTTCTTTTATGAACAACACAGTAAGAATATATATATATATTCTATCCATGAAAGAGGGTTTTGACCATCATAGATTTAAAAGTAAGTGCAATAAGGAATCAAAACATCAAAACTCAGTGAGGAGCAATGAGCACACTGAGCCAGGAAAACATGGAAAATAAATAACAAGTTTTATCTCTGAAGTGTTATTAAGTTATCAACCGAGACAACAGCCTAACGTAAACTGTTATTTTCATAGTAGACATTTGCTAGATACCCACCTGATCAGAAGAGGTAAAATGAGGTGGAGAGGATAATTGAAATGCAAAACAGCCACATAAAAAGATGACATGGGTTGTAATCAATGGGGGGTTTCAACAACTGCCTGGACAAGTACGGGAATCCATTGCACTGCATTAAGAAATGTCACCAGTGCAGCAGCCAGTCAGATTCAGTTTATAGTAGTTTGGAATAGAGAAGAGATCGTGTTTCATTAGGATTATTCCTGTTTCCTTTTAACGCAGTTCCCAGAATATCATGGAAGAAGTGATAAGGCGATATGGTTCCAATTTTCACAACTTGTCAGGTTTCTTCTGTGCACGCACCACTGTCATTTAAAATACTTATCTACAGGATATATTTCTGCTGCAGCTTTGCTTGCAGCAATGTAATTGCATCTTCCACACTGCATATATCACTTAAGAAAGCAGCTTAAAATTTTAAAATTTCAAATATCTAAAATCTGATTACCACAGAGCTCTTTAAAAACAATATAGATGCCTATCTTGCTTTCTTCCGCTTGACATCTTTCCAATTCTTTTCAATTCTAGAAATTCACCATTGATCACTTGTTGCTTATTATCCACACCAGTGTGGTCATAATTCCTCTTCAAAACACCACACTTTTTGAAGATATGCATTAAAGCAAGCTACCACTAAGACACCAGTATCAAATCAAAGTTTCCATGTTTCATCCAAAAGAAAAAAAAAAAAAAAGAAAGCAAATCACAGTATTTTTAAATACTACCTCTTACTTTTTCATCATTCATCTCAGAGGCTCTAGCTTCCCAATGGCCAGCTTTTTGCATGTGAGGGTCATGAGTAAAGAAGCGCTTCTCAATTATGTACATATCCAGGTATTTTCTGAACTCAGAGTGTAATATGTGCTATAACCAGACAGAATGAAATACATCTGCAAAGATATAGTTTTCTATAATCTTGATTTCAAAATGCAACTAGTTTTTCTCTTACATTTATAATATGCCAAATATCTAAGCCTTCAGACATAAAAGTTACAGATTGCAACACTAAGCTAGAGATCTGAATTTTGGAAAGCACTGTTCAACCTAAAGCCTCACAACTTGAAACAGAACATAAAAGTATTTAGACACTCACAGTATCAGTCCTTACTTTTGAAGCGGTACAACAAAACTTTGGGAATGCTCTGGGGCTCGTGAAAGACAGGTATTCAATAGTAAGGCACATGAATTGTTGTCAAAAGATAATGGATGTGTTGGAGTGGTACAATGCCCTGCAGGAGCTGATTTTGGCCTAAGGTTTAAGCTTTCTTTTTGATTTTCATGGGCTTCTCTCCCGTCCCCTCCAAGTTATATTGGAACACCTTCCACATCGTATGGATTATAGCAGGCAAAATTGTCAAATTCATTTGTTATGTGAAGATATTATATGAATTAAGACAATGACAGAAAATAAACCAGGAAACAAAACATAAGAAAAGAAGAATCCCTTTATTATCAGTGATGGGGAAGGCAAATACTGCGTGATTGAACTGATATCAAATTATATTCCTATCATGTAAGTATCAAATTTTACCCTGCTATAAACTTGAAAAAAAAATCAGTGAATATAACTGATTTTATTTCATCATACCAAGCCCACACTCTGATATTGAGGGATGTCTTGCAGTACCCGAAAAAGCTTAAAATTTACTAATAATTTACTTTGATAAGTAATAACAGCAAGAACATTTGAGATGAAGCCAGATTGGGATCAGCTCCAAAAAGATGCTGAGAAAAAAATTAAGCACACTTTTAAGTCTATATCCCTCAGTGGGTAATATAAGTAAAAACAAAGCAAATCAAACCAACCAACCAACAACAAAAACACAAAAAAAACCAAACCAAACCAAANNNNCAACTGCAGTCTTTTTTGTCCACTGATGGGGAAGAATACCTATTCTTTGTAAGTAATACTATCCCAAACTCTAGATTGGAAACCAAGCCCAACAGTTTTCAGCACTTTACATCATCCTCCCCAAATATAAAATTCCTGACAAGTCACAATCCTTACAGTGGAACAGGAGTCAGCTCCTCCCATAGCAACAGAGGTTTCACACAATTTTATGAAACACATATCTCTGTCAGTAAAACAGACAGTAAAGATAGCTAAGAGCAAAAACCAGGTAAGATCAGTGTTTTCCATTGTCATCACTTGTCATTCCTCGTCCTGAGGTTCAGTCCGATCAGATTCCACATCCTTGGCTTCTACCTACTTGTGCCTAGTTAACTTGAACTGCTTAACAAGTTCTCTGCATACATGGTTTCACATTCCCGCCATAAATCTCCTAGTAATACCAATGCTCCATATTGCATTTTTTCTGATGGTGTTCCAAAGGAGCAGAGGCATAAGAGTAGAGCAGATGATACATTTTATTCACAGAAAGGTGACATCTGAGACCAAACAGGGCACTAGATTAGTACTGTTTTCTCTGACTGTGCATCATAAATCCCTTGGAGGTCACGCAAAGGTTAAGAAAGAGAGCTATCAGTGAGCAACAGCTTAGTCCCCGCAGGACTGTGAAATAAGAGACACTATTATTACTTACTCCAATTTTTACACTTCCCAGAAAACTCAAATTACCTTTAATTGCTGGAAACAGTTCAGCTCCTCCAAAATGAAGAAGTCAATAAGAGCAGCTGTTTTTCACTCCCCTGTCCTAGGGGGACTTGTTAATACTGATTAGTGGAGATCAGGTCAAAACAGATGAGCTGAGAGGGTCTCTAACTTTCAGAAAGTTAGCTAAATGTAATCAATAAAGTAAAAGATCTGAGAGATGGCAAGGGAATAGACCACTGTTCCACAGCCATTTCTTTTGGCAACTGTGTCTTTCTCTGGAAGATCCTGCCTCCTGTGTCCTCAGCCAGGTTTCCACCCCCTGAGCACGCATTTGGGTGTGCTGGTACAATTCCACTCACTGCAGAGATTTCTGGGAAAACGGGTTATAACTCTCAGGTTTATAACAAGACTTCCTGTAAATGCAGAATACTTTAAAAAATAGATCTCTATTTCATCATGCACCCCCATTAACAGTCATAGGGGCAAACAACAGGGACAGAATAAACTTAAGCAAAATGTACTGCTCTATCAGGATGGAGTGGAAATAGAGCTGGAGGACACAAGGACAAGGACTAATTACTAACTAGAACACCAATCTGGAAGACAGAATGACAGAGGATGTACGGAAACCATGGTATATATCTGAAGCAGAGAAGGACAGGGTGAGTCAGCAACATAAGAAATAAAAAAATCATAATTTTAATGCAGATAAAATCAATGAGATGATGGCAAAATCGTTTCCAAGAAGAATTTTTTTCAGTGTTTTCCATGAGGTCTTTAAAAGAACTAAACATGATGAGGCTCTTGAAGATGGCAAGGATAGAACTACAAGACAAAACGAATACAGAAGCATTGATTAAATGCAGAGTAAGAGTACATCAAAGGAGACCAAAAACATCTCTCAGAGTTACGGGAGGAAAAAATTGGAAAGCTAATAAATTTCTCTTTTAGCTTATATAAACAATACCAAGTTAAACCAAATGTCATATTATAAATGCATACCTCTTTCTTTTAGAGAGAAACTGACGGAGTGTAAAATATGCAAATAGCAGCACAAGTCAGGGTATCTGAAGTATTTAGTGCTTGACATCCCTTCTTTTTGCACTACTGTCAGAGGAGAAAAATCAAGTCTAGGGAAGAGCCGTCCTTTCTCAGACGCACTGCTGAGCTCAACTCAATAGTCTGCTTCCCTTCTGTGTGCAGATCTCCAGCTGTTTATACTGGGAGTTCTGAGTATGCACTGCGAGAGTTCTAAACTCCTAATAATAGCAGGGAAAATTGTAATATATCTTAAACACAAGCAACATGATTTAAATAAAAACCCAAAAGTCAGGAAAACCTTCTTTCTATTGCAAAGACAAACACTCAAAATAATATCATAAAATGTCTTTACAGTTCCTTTTTCAAGTCATCCTCTGCAACAAATGAAGCAACGTCTGAATGGATGGCGAATGTAAGAGAAGGAATGACTAAAACATGATCACACACTTGAGAATAATACAAAAATATTTATATTGATGTATGCACTATAACCATTATTTTCCTCCTACATTTGACTGGAAATATAAAGGATTTTCTACCATAGAAATCCTTACATATCTACTACATTCCTTGTGAAGAGGGGGAAAAAAGAAAGTGAAGTATGGCAAATTTCTGGTTCAGAAAATGGAAGTAAAAAGTAGAGTTGTTAATGGACTGTGCATGCACACTTTTATTGCAATTTTCATAGGAGTAACACAGCAAAAATCATAAAAATAGATTAAAATTTGAATAAAATATAAAGCTAAGAAGTTACAGATTAACTTACCATTAATAAATTTTACAAATGTCATAGATTTAGTTTCATTTTAATGCTCAAAATAATTAATGAAGATATATATAGAAAAGGGTAAGGATCAACATAGTTGTCTACATATCCAGTTCAGTATAATTCTTTACATGCACTAAATTCATAGGCATGACTAGGGAATATGGAGCCTTTTCAAGTGAAGAACATAATGTTTAATAATGAGACTGAATTTGTCCTTTTCATCTTCAGGGCACTGGAGATAATAACTGTGATGCCTTTGAAATGACAGCATGGCAGGTATGGTTCTAAGCACCATATGTTAACTGCTCTGAAACTTCCCTCTGAACTGACATAATTTAATATTTTTTTTCCAAATAAAACTTAACTATTGTAGCAAAACCCCAGCTCTTCTGCATCTTAAATTGGCCTATCCTATATTTCATTTCACTTGTATGCAACACTTCTGAAGTTTATGCTTTATCTGTAGTAATGTGGAAATCGTCAAAATCCATACATATAATTTAATCAACACTAAAGAATTTTCTGTCCAAACTAGCATGAAAGCAAAATAAACAAAAATTCAGTTGTGGATATATCTTCATATACCTGAATGGACAGGCAATACATTAAAAAGGCAAAGCTCCAATATTCCTCTTGAAAATCAGAGTGTCTTTCCATCAGAATTAAGAAGTTTCAGATCAGGCTGTATTTACCATAGTCCATTGTGTTCTGAAAATGTTCACTTTTTCCTATTCTCTTGTTTGTTCTGTGATGATTTCAGAAATCAAAAGTAGCAAATGCCTGGAAAATATGCTGAAGTCTGTTTCTGAGACTAAAGATAGAAGCTATATCCTTCATCATAATAACAAAATTTTCTCATCTGAGTGATCCTTAAGTTAGTTTTTACATGTTCCCTGATTAAATTAATATTTTGAAAATAGAGGGGTGAATAATGTGATATCCTATAAGAACATTTTTTTAAGGAAGTCAGTTCTAAGTTTGATGGAAGTTTCCTTGTATTTCATTCCATAGACAGCATGGCTTACAGTTTTAACTCCAAAATTCTCACCAAATTCCACATAAGACTCTACTATAGAAAATTCTCTGTTCACACTTGGCTCAGGAATATATGAAACTTTGGCAAGTAAGACACGTAATGTCTAATATTTCATATCCATAACTGGAGGAAGCTGAAGAACACATTTAGCAAAGTGGAATTGAAGATGCATGCCAATAAGTTCAACCATAGCACTCCTAAATAGAAGATTAGCTTTACATTTCTCACACATCTGATTAAACCCAAGAAAACCTGATTTCTCTTTTCACCTTATAAAACCTTATTAATATTGTGATTTTTTAATAAATCAAAAATAGAAGATAAAAAGGTAAAAAACACATATATCATGAATTGCTGTAATCTTGTTTATTCAGATTTTTTTATTAGGCTTCAGCTGTTATTTGAATCTCATCAGTCTATTGTACTGGGACAGTGGAAAGGTCATCAGAAACACATTTCTGGTGGCATTTTGTCTGAACAGAACCATTAGAAGAAAAAAAGCCTGGGAGTGTTACAGAAGAGAATAGCAACAAAACTCTACTTCACAAACATGGAGTTAAGAAAGCATGCAAACCAGCATTTGATCTTGATCTACTGCTCAAGACATTCATCAGTGAGCACTCTCTGATCACCTGACTATGACACAGCAGAGGCACGGCAATGGTGTCATTGCTTTGCACAAATACCTAAACCCAGCAGGTATTTTCTACTCTTTTGCTGCGAATCAGGTAAATAAGAAATGTGATATAAGCAAGTGAATGATCATTGACTTCACTCTGCAACCATCCAGGATGCACAAAATTTATATGCAGTTTGAATTTGTTGTTGCTAGCACAGATCAATCCAATGTGTGTGAGCCTCAGTTTTCACTTTTCATTTTGGACCACGACACTTTTTATTTATTTATTTTTTTTTTTAAAACTACATTTTTAAGTGATCAGCAATTCAGTATCAAATGACAACTTGTACTCATAGAGCTCTTCTTCATACTGGTAATTTTAAATTTAACTTTTAGCTGCAGTAATGGAATGTATTGTGGTGGCTTCCAGATTTGTCACTAGTGGATGTTTGCCAACATTGATCATTACTGTGGAACTCAGCAGCTAGTTGCAATGTTTAATACGTATTTAGAAGCGATCAGGACAGGAGAAACAGGAAGACCTCTTGCTTATAACTCAAAACATAGAGGACTGTGTGGGGCCAAAACTTTAATATTCCTAACAAATAGGGATACTTATGCAACTGAACAATATTTTCTAGTTTAGCTATTAATCCCTTGCTATAAAAAGTGTTACTTTATTTTTAAGGCAGTGTATGGACTGAAGACAGGACCATCCTTGCCTCGCTCTATGCAATGTCCATAACTAAGACAGCTTTTCTCTGTTTAAACATGTTAAGGTAATTTTCAATTGTAATATCTCAGATCCTCAAAGAGCTATAAAGATATGAAATAATAAATTCAGATAGACTAAGTGGAGCTTTCTGTGGGGAAAATGGCCCAGATTTGCAGATCAAAGACAGTAGGGAAGAGGTTCTACCCCCTGACTTTCTTAGTGCTGCATCTCTGTGTCCTCTTTGTAAAAGACCATTACTGGAGTAATGATCTGACAGAAGTTGCAAAGATAAATTACCTACTCATTTTCACTTATACTGCTTCTAAACGTGAACTTTTGCTATAGAATCACATTTTTTGAATGCAATATTCAGAGACATTGAGCACGTCTTGCTGATTGATTATTAACGAAATTAACCAGTGTGCTGTCATTTTTGTTCTGATGTAGAGTATTTTTCTGTATTCATCAGAGGCTCATTGTGTATAAAGTGTTACTTCACGTATCTAAAGGAGTGAATGACTCTCAAGTCAAATACTCTTATATTCAGCCCAGTAAAAAAGTTTTAAAAGAAACAGAAGTCAATAGCTGCAAATCAAGAGGATTAAATATACTGCTTCCTTCATTGCAGCATCTGAATGATATAGACCTTTCTTTCATTTTGTGTTCAAATAGTTCTTTTCATAAAATATCAAAGGCACTGCCATAACATAACAATGTTAGAAAACTATTAGAAATAATATTATGACAAAGTACAATAATCAACTTGGCCATGATAAAGCAATGTTCTAATATATTAGAAATATATTCACAGTTTAGTTCTATTAGCTGCTATGTTCCATGTTGTATAATTTCAGCCTTGTTTGTACTGCTCATTTGCTTTATATAAAAAGTGCAAGGATTAACCTCAAAATAATTTTCGAGTTCTTCTAAGTCAGTTCAAATATCTGTATGACTGAAATGAACAGTAATTTACTGTATTAAAGCAACCTTCAGCCTACAGAGCACAGAATACCCAGCTCTGCCTGGTGATGTGGCTTCCTCTTTGCCATCTGCTTCTAAGCAGGAGGAACAGAGCACTGTTCTGCCAGAGGGAATTCCTTCCCAGAGGCTGATACTTGGCATTCACAGTTCCCATAAGGATGCTTAACAGAGCAGTAGGAAGCTCTCTCAGCACTCATGTTTTGAGGTGCAGCTCCTTTTCCACTGCACACACATTCTTCTGACCTTTTACCTCTAGCCACGCAGACAGCCCCACTGTCTCACTGTGATGCATCTTGCTCCCCAACATGAGACAGGCTTACATAGTAAAAGGTTGCACCTAGGAAAATTTGAGATTAAGGCTTTATGTAAAGCAAGCAAACAGAACATTGAGAGATGAAAATAAACCCCAAAACACACCATAAAACACCGTTCTGATCTATGCTTACAAGCATGCTTCATTCACATCCCTCATACACATTTCTTTCGATGTGTTCATGCTCAAAGACCATATAGACATGAATTCTGTCCCTTCCCCTCACTTTATGAGGTTCCACAAGCATAACTTCCATCTCCAGCTACTCTGGTATGTATTTAAATGCCTTGGGAAGTTCTAGCTGCAGTCAGACACCTTTTGTATGTAAGGTGTATTCATTTGCTTTGTTAGTAGTTATATTGCCTAATCCAGACTGTTCAATCTTTGGTTCTTCAATCTTTCAGATTTCAATAACTTCATGATAAATATTACATCAGACACTGGATATAAACAAAAGATGTTATGCATCTGATTTCTGGTATGTCAACAATTTCTTAAAGAGATCTCACCTTCTACAGCAGATGCAAATGTCACCTCAATAAAAAGTGATCTGCTTGATGCATTTGAGAGTAAATTCTTTCCCTCTCCTTCACCCTGCTTTAATATGCTGTCTTTTATAAGAAAAAGTTTAAAGCAGTTTGAAGACGATTTTTCATTATCTATCAATTTTGTGCTGCCAAATCAACAACTAATGTTTTCCAAATCCCCCATATGTCATGGGAATAAGGGAAAAGAAATTTCTATTTGGTATTCAGATCAACTCTTCCACACTCTCAGTTTTATTCTACTGTGGTCAAAGCAAAATTTCCTAAAGGAAATGTTAAAAATTGCAGGACATAATTCTGGAGCAGTACAGGAACCATAATATTCAGAGGAAGGTACCTGATCATCCAGTCTTACAAAGAGTAAATGCCACAAATTGTTCCCTTTCAGTATCAGATAATCAGTTTTCTGCCACCTACCACAACAGAACTTGAGAACTGAAAAGGGAAATCATAATTTATCAAACTAAGAGGAACAAAATTGGAAAGAAATGAAATAATTGCAGAGAAAAACTAATAGAAAAAAATGAACAAAGCCCAACCCTACAGAGATGAGGAAAAGAAGTAAATTGAGAGACTAAATCATTGGCATTCTGACGCACTAAGTGGACCAGCTTTTCAAACATTTTTTTAATGAAAGAAGAATTCCACACAGTAAGTTTAAACAAAAAGAATATGAAACATAAGAAATCTATTATAAACAGTGTTATCAGCTGTGGAGAGATTAATTTAAATGGCATTCAGTAATGCAGGTAAAGACTGCCTGGTAGCTCATCTCTTTCATATTTGATTTCTCAGAAAATTTCGGAGATCCAACAGTCTATCCTTGTCATGTCACAGTCTTTAGTCCTTTTGTGAAATATTGAAGGAATTGCTGCTGACTTGTCCTGTCTCTATTTGACTCTTAATGGTTATTGACTTTGGTTCTGGCTAAAGGTTCTGCCTTCTAAAACAAACCCTCGAGATCTCTTGGTGCTGTCTTGCCTGCTAGCAAGGGGCACTGCCAGTTTTGCTTGCTCGCACTTTGCAGCTGTAGTCTTATTAATCTCCAGCTGTGCAGAGCTAGTTTTGCCCACACAGACATTCAAGAGACAAGCTTTGTTCTAAGCATGACTATGGAATTTCTTAGGTGTAAAGAACTTCTGTTTTGATTTGAATATTTCATTTCTTCTGTTCTGTTTCAAATTCTGGGGCGTGCCTCATTTTCAAATAGAGATTTTCATTATGTTTAAGAACACAATTAATTCTGAAGCTCTATCCACTTCACTTAATTTGAAAGGTTTGGGCTTTTCCATAAATCATGGAAAACAACAATTTCTCAGCTGTTACAACACAGGAATTGACTACTATGAATTGACTAACTACTATGAACTGACTACTATGGCTTTGTTATAAATACCCTCAGTGGGGCATAGTCATTGAAAATTCAGAACCATTCATCTTAAAATGTACCAAAAGAAAATATTGATCAAACAGAATAGCAAAATGAAGCCACTTGTAAACTGACCAGCCAAAAAAACACACAGGAAGAGCTCTATTTGCTACGACAATGTGAAACATTTGTCATTCACATCAGAAGCAGAATCTGGTCAGAATTCAAGGATATGTACTTAGTACTGATATCAGATCAATATCACTAGAGTCCAATGAAGATGAAAGCCTCTTACTGAAAATATAAATTACCTTTTACCATCAAGATTTCAACTTATATTAAAACAGCACTCTTATCTTCCCCTACCTTCAGTCAAAATGGCATTTCAAGAATAGTTCATATGAAACACAATTTAAGAAGGGAATCAGAGACGGAAACTTCAGTCCATTAGGCTTCCTATTTCTCAGGAAGTCTTAAGAGTGAAGAAGTTCAAACTTCCCTTAATAAGTTGCCAATGAAGATATCACAATATCATCCCCTCTAACTTCAATTTTTTCCCATATTTGTCTTGAGGGGTTGTAACTTCTTTTCCCAGTGTAAAGACTGAAATCCAAATGTTTCTCTATGGTATTGAGGTTGGATTAATTGAACCATAGAATATCTAAAGTTGAAAGGATCATCAAGTCCAACTCACTGTTTTAGGGCTACCTAAAGCTAAATCATGTGACTAACAGCTTCAACCACAGATGCTCCTTGAACTCTCTTGGCTTAAGGGTCATGAACATTTTCCTGGGGAAGCCTGTGCCAGTGGCCAACCACCCACTGGGTGAGGAGCCTCCAATCTGAAGTTCCCCTGGTGCAGCTTTATTCAGTTTCCTTGTGTCTTGTTGCTGGCCACTAGAGAGAGGAAGCTCTAGACTGCAGTGGGGTCACCCCCAGCCTTCTCTTCTCCAAGGTGAGCAAACCAAGTGACCTTACATACTCCTCATAAGGCTTTCTCTCAAGACCTTTCACCATGTTGGTTGCCTGTGGATACAGTCTAATAGGTGGATGTACTTCTTTTGAGGCCCCCAAAGCTGCGCTCAGTACTCAAGGTGGGGCTGCAGTGCAGAGTGGGACATATTCTCCCTCAACCAACCAGCAATGCTGTGCCTGATGTACTCAGGACACAGCTGCCTCTTTCGGTTACCAGGGCACTGCATATTCAGTTTGCCACTGACCCAGCGCCCCAGATCTCATTCTGCAGGGCTGCTCTCCAGACTCTTCCTCTGATTTATACGAACAACCACATTAACCTGTTCCTGGTGGAGAATCCTGCGCTTGCTCTTGTGACTCAAATTGCAGAAGTTTGTGGAGAACTGTTGCCTGTGGGACGGACTCACAATGGAGAAGTTCATAGAGAACCATCACCTTTTGGAGGTTCCCCATGCTGGGGCAAGGGAAGGACATCCCTGAGCAGTGGCAGAAACAACCCAGGATAAACTGATCATAACCCCCATTCCCTGTCTCCCTGCACTGCTGGATGGGGGGAGGTAGATCTGGGAATGAAGGAGGGATGGGGGCAGGGTGTTTTTAAGATTTATTTTACCTCTCATTATCCTGCTCTGATTTTGTAAGTAAGAAGTTCAATTAATATCCCCAGCTTGAGTCTGTTTTGTCCATGATGGTGTTTGGGGAGTGATCTCTCCCAGTTCTTATCTCAACCCATTAAATGTTCTTCTTATTTTCTCTCTCCTTTCCAGTTGTGGAAGGGATTAACAGAGCAGTTTAGTGGCATTGCCTGGTATCTGGCCAGGGTCAACCCCACTACACTGCTCATGCTGTGTATATTAGTAAAAAGGCACTTCAGATGTGCTCAGGTAAACTCAGGACATCATTGAGCAGGCTGAAGGACCTGCTAGCACACCATCCCAAAAACACTGGCATGCTACCCTAGGCTTTTCTCTATTGAGCCTTGTTTTATCCCGTGCTCCCTTCAAATCTAGTTTAAAGCTCTTTTAATGACACCTTTTAACTACTGGGCAAAGATCCTTTTCCTCCTTCGAGAAATTATTGTCTTTAAAGCATTAACAAAGGAACATTACAGAAGTTCCATGAGAGTCTCCCCACACTGCAGGTAGAAAAATGCAACCAAGAAGTCAACTGAAACACAGAAAGAGACTGACACTGGATCCTCTGGATCTCAGACCAGTTCCAACCATAAGCAAGCTATTCCTTTCTTTTGCTGACAATTTGGTGAAAAATTGGTGCAATTATTTCGTAAAGACTGCTGGGCCCTCACTAAAAACAGCCACATAAACTAATTTCTACTAGATAATAGAAAATCAAATTAGATCTGGAGAATCTAGATTGAATTGATTAGCAACAAGTTTGAGTGGAAGACTGTTAAAAAGCTGGTCATAAGCTGAAAAGTATTATCACATGTAAAAGTGTAGGAGACAAGGCCTCACTTTCCTGTATCAAACCTTCCTTCTGTCACACATTTGTGAATTGTAGCAGTGGATTCCCTCAACAGTTTTAATGAATGAATGTCAGGGAGCTGGAGGGAGCTCATCATCAACAAAAGGAAGATATTTCCCAGACACATTTGAAAGCCTAAACTAGTATTCAACCAGCCAAAACATCTATACTGAGCAAAGAAAAAATATTTCCTCATTAAATGATATTTTATGGTTTTTTCAGTTTCTCATGAGATGTGGGAATAGATCCTTACGAAAACTTTTGCATAAAAACCCCCATTTATTTTCTACCAGTGTGATTTTCCATTGTTATTTTTCTTGCACTCTGCATATATTAAAGTATATTAATAAAGGAAAGAAGCAAGGCAGCCTGTCAGATATTTCAAAACGTGCCATGGGAAATGATTGGTTTAGGATGAGTGAACAAAATCTGTTTGTTCAGCAAATTTAATTTTAGCTGAGAACCAAGAAATGTGTGTATAGCATGAACATATGATAAGTTAACTGGGCTCAAAAATACACCATACAGCTTGGCTTTTGGGACAGCAGAAAATGTTTGGATGCTTCATGGCTCAATTCTACCTTTTAACATGAAGTAGGAAGCATTACAGTTACTCTGAGGGGTGACAGATTTTTAATTTGCACATTCTTTTGGACTTCTGAAATGCTGCGAACAAAAACATCCATAGTTAAGGCTTCAGGGTAGGAAGAGAGTTTCCACTAGCACAGTAGCTGAGATGAGATTGAAGGAACCCAATAAAACAAGATTATGTACTTTTAGAAATTCAACTATTAGCTCTTCTCGTGAAAGAACATTTTACTTTGATAAATTTTTATAGGGCTTATAAGCTGATTTTTCAGGGTTTTAATTCCTTTAAGGAATTTCTTAGAAAGTTACTGTAAATTTGTGATTTGTATTCTCTAACAGGTCCACTGGAAAACAAGAAAACCCTATAAGATACAGCATCCAAATTCTCTCTCACACAAAGATGGGAATTGAAACTCAGCACGGCTTAAGAAACTTGGGAAAGATATTCAGAAAACACTGTATGAAGAGTCAGACATTATTAAAGGTTTGTGCCCCCCTTCCCTACCAGTTTTCTGCCATGCATTCCAGTATATATATCCATGGAGCCTGAAAAGCTGACTTGCATAACAATATCCTGCCATGAATTACCTTTTCAGTAGGTTTACCGTCTCGGGAGGTGATGCTTCTCCTCGTTTTCCAAACTACCCCTGGACCTTCTCATCCTACTAGCCCATTGGAGACTGTTCCACAGAGCTGCCTGGACCCTCCCACAGCATCCACCCTGTGGAAGAAACACAGATTGAGAAACTGTGATGCAGGAATTAAGTCTTCTCTAGACAGAAACTAAAGACATTGAGAGAAACTCAGGTAGAATGAACTATGATCTTGAGCTGTCAAGCACCATCTGAAAAGGGAAGGGAGTTGTTGGATTACAGTGCAGTGCCCCCTCAGTATATGTAGGTATGACAGAACTGCTGAAGGCACAGTTTATTTCAAGAAGACTTTTAAGGCACAAATATAAGAGATTTCAAAGGCAGAAATTAGTCAATAATGTGATCACCTAATCTTGCAGATGACAACCTTGCCTTGCCTGTATTTTTGCATACTTAGCAGTAATAGGAAGGGGGTGGTTACTTCTGTATTTCTGTAATGAGTAGCTTCAACATACACCATACAGAGCAAGGTGGTAGAAACTGGGCCTTTTCATGTCATTGGGGACAGTGAAACATGTCTGTGTACACCTCTTGAGGGCAAGACATTCCTTTCAGCCCTTAAAACTTTCTTCTTCTAGAGTCTTATCTGCACACCACAGTAAAAATTAAAATTGTAAAAAACATTAAAAATCAATTAATTTGATAAATAATTTCAAGTTATAGCTTCTATCTACTGCATCAAATTCTGTATCAGCAATAAGTAAAGATTAGAAATAATAATCATGCGTAAAATTTCATGGCTTCAAAACACAGAAAGGTACAAGAGATAAAACAGGCCCTTTTTTCCAATATTTTAAAAACATTGTTCATTTCCTAAAGAAAAATAAATTCTACTGTCTCTTGTTTATGACAAAAGACAATTGAGTAAATCATGACTTTAGATAACCCATAAGTCACTGATTCTGTTTTTCAAAGACCTGCCTGCTTTCTATTCCTTTGGCCTTGGCTGCCTAGCAACCTCCACAGAGCTTTCTTAGTCTATACTAATTCTGGAGAGTTTTCATTTATATATTTATTTCTGAGAATGTCTATAAGGAGGATACATAAACAAAGAGCTGTTTGTTCCTTCCTTCTAGCAGTAGGTTCCAAATATGTCATCTCAGTGTCTCAGTGAAGGACACAGTCCTCGGTTTTGCAGAGAGGTTCCTGTCTCCTTGATTTTTCTTGGGAACTAAGCAAATCTGTTTGACAAAAGCTTAGTCTCTGTAGGAAGCTGCTTATGCAATAGGCACTGGTATTTCTTGCCCTCCCTGTTGGTTTGATTCATTGATAAGTTTTTTCACCCTGGAATCCTAGGTGCTTACGTAAGGTTGCTGTGCTCATGCAGACTGCAGCTCTTACTTAACATGAAGACAGTTTGTTCTACTGCTCTGGGTCACCAACAGTTCCAGTATCAACCAAGCTCTGGAGCTCTGGAGGGAAATGGAGATTCAAGCTGATCCACTGTGTCTGTGATTCAAAGCACGACAATCTGGAAGGTTTGGATAGGACTGCCTGTTATAATAAGTAGGTTGAAACAGGATATGGAGTGTCTTACCCTGAGCCAACCATCAGCTTTGCAAGGAAAGACTATTTCCTCAGGAGTTTTTTTTGTTTGGTTTTTTGGGGGTGTTTTTTTGGGCGGTTTTTTGTTGTTTTTTGTTTTTTTTCCTTCATTCTAAGTGCAAAATTGAGGATGTCACAGAAAATATCCCCACACTTCATTAAGAAAATACTTATTCTCTTACCAGTTCTATTCAACCAGCACCTTGCAAATACTTTGTGTCCTTATCAACACAGCAATCTCATCCAATTGAAAAGAAGGGAAAAAAGAAAAAAAAAGAGAGAGAGGAAGAGATGGTCAAATATGTGGCCTGAAGAGGTTAGCAGGCTCTCTCAAATGATGTGGTAAAAAAATGCCAGGTATTCATAGCCTGCAGTCACAAGGTGGAGATGTGGGGTTTGTATCTCACTGTTTCCAACCCTGAACTTAGATGGAAGAGCTTGAATTCACTTCTGGATCAAACTGAAGCCTGAAACACAGCAAATCAATATGTCTTAAGATATCTCAATATGCCTTAATCACTTCATTCCATTTTTTTCTGATTAAGTTGACCTTTAGCTATGTTTCATCTTTAAAGGACATGCAAGGGGATCTCTGACAAAACATAAATCTGAAACCAGATCCTTTAACTTCCACTCAATTTCTTACCAACAGAGCTACATACATAAAGATTAGGTTGTTGTGAGCTTGTAGGATTATGGAAGCATTTTTAAATCTTGGTGTTTACATATTTTAGACATCAATAAAAATTTACTCACAATTCAATAGCAGGAAAAGAATATATTTAAAAATCTCCTCAATATTATAACAGGCAATAAAAATATATATGTTGGGTGGTATATTGGTGTCCAATGAAATAAAATAAGAGCAACAACATGAATGATAGGAATTATTCAAAAACAACCAGCAGTTAAAAGAGTGAGAGTGATATTTTGTAGAGCAACTTATGAACAGTGAAAACACCCATAGAAATAAAATGGGCAAAATTGTTCAATAAACAGGAGGAAGAAAGATACTGGAAGTAAACAGAGGCTTGGGATTTCTTTTTTCTATTCCTGGGCTAACTTTAAACAACGTTTTTAGTTCCTTTCCCTCTGTCATTCCACTTAGTAATGTAAATTTGTAGTTAGCAGCAAACATCTTAATTTATACTCCTCTGAGTTATTGTAATACAAATAAATTCCAAATATAATCCAAAACTAAGTAGCTGCTTATTGAAAATAAGTTCCATACGTATGTTCATTTTTCACAGAGTATGATTATTATAGCAAAACTTGAGCATGTGGTGTTTCCTCCCCTTACCAAGTATGATCACAATTACATATGTTTTTAAATGTTAAGTCAAACTCTCTGAAAATAACCCTCCTGAGGAGTACCAGAAGCACAGACTTACATGTCTGTTTTCCCACTTACTTTTGTGAGATGTCTGCTTTTAATAAGTTCAAGGGCATGAAAACAGACAACAGAGGAAAAGACCTCTTCATGCATTTTTATAAAAAAAGATTATAATAGGGTTTTCTACAGAATAAATAAAATTGAACCATGCCAAAGCAGCTAGCAAAGGAAATTCAACCGGAGAAAATGAACTTTCTCAAGGTATGTGGAAAAATAATTTGAAAGCAGCTCCATCCAAAATTTCAGAGACTATAATTAGGTTCTAAATCTACTACATTTACACTGAAAATCTCACCTGCCATGCATTTATGCTCCCAAAAAAAAAGTATATCCAAAAGAGAGATCTATCTTTCCTTCCCCAAAGAAGAGTATACCAAAAAGAGAGAGAATCCATCCTTCCTTCCTTCCTCCCTTCCTCAGAAGAAAAGAGATACAAAACAGCTTCATTTTTCTGGATATGGACCATAGAAAAATGAAATGCTAAGGAAGGTTTGGAAAACGGTCATTATAAAGGCAATGAAGCTTTAGGGAGAAAAAGAGAACAAGAAAATTATCATCAATATGAAAGTATAATCTTTGCGTGAATAACTAACTCACCAAATAGAATGGCAAGAAACCTTTTGAAAACAATCAATAGTATTATTCTAACACTCAGCTCCTCATTTCAAGTGTACTGATTTTACTTCAGACTTAGGCCAGTAACTGATCAAAATTTGGTCTAAAATATTTAAATATTTTCTAACAATTCATTATGGCAGTAAGTAAGAAAAACTCATTGAAGTTATAACTGGGCTTCAGCAATTGTTCTCAAAGCAGGTATATTTTTATGGAATGCAAAGGGATGAAAAGAGCTGCAGTAAAAGGAAGATTTATTAAAGAAAGACTAAACATATTAACATATGCTACCATGATGACAGCAAAGAACATAAATAAGTAGAAGAGAAAACACAGTTACCCAGTTCCTGCTATTTTTAATAAATATCATTATCAGGGTAATATTCAAGTGCCAAAAGAAAGGAGGTTGTTACACTCTTGTTACTACATCTGGCCCTGAGTTGCCATTCCAGAAGAGCACAAGTTTCTTGTAGATTCAAGGCCTTATCTGCCTGCTCCTGAAGGCTTGGATATCCTAGGATGTGTGAAATAGCATTAGATTCTGGTATTTATGAATCTGAATCACTTGCAAGCTGTTATTAGAAATGCGTGTGAGCTCTGGGTACTTACATGTTAAGTAACAGGAGTAAAATCAATCAAACAGAAAATTGTAGTGTGCTATGCCCACATAGGACTTTCAACTCAGGGTACAAAGAGAAAAGACTAGAAAGTTCCTTAAAGAAAGGTGTTTGTATAAAAATTCTTTACCAGCAGTAAATACGAATAACTTAGAGTAAAATCTCACCTCTGACTGCTGACTCACTGTGCAGTAAAACAAGCTACTGGTGTTTTCTTGCTGGTTTGAAAAGGTGTTCTTATTAGCTTTCATTCCCTTCAGTTTTCAACATATTCTGCTATTTCACAGCTCTATTTTATTTGACATGCTTAACAGAATAGAACTTTTTTCAGACTTCAGAACTGGCCGAACCTCCATAAACCCTGATTATTTACAGCCAAGGTCATTACTATGTTTTTCCTGATCTTTTAGCTTAGTTAAACCCTGAGTAAGGATTATTCTCCTGCATAAAAAAAACCTGTACTTTCTGTATCTACTGCACTTCTTTTTTCTTCTTTCAAGAATGCCAAATGGGAACAAACCAAAGAATAGCTGCATGCCCAGTATGCTAATATACTTCTGCATTTGAGTTAAGCAGGTGGGAATTAGGTAATTCTGCATGGCTATCTCTCCGAAGCCAGTTCATATAAGGTATACATTCTAAATTCTAAAATAATTTTCCTTGTGATCTGCTGCTGCAAAGATATTCACTCATACACTATTGATTGGAAATGTTTTTGCACATCTAATCAATAAACGAGTTAATATGTGTTAAACCAATCTTCTAGACTATTTGTCTTGCTCAGCCTAACTAATACAAAGCTGTGAGTGATTCATTTTGGAGCAGCAGTACAGTGTGAAAGCCAGACTGGTGTCTTTTTAATGTGAGTGTCTGTGTGTGATTATAAACACAAAATGTCATTAAAAATATTTTCCCCTGACAATATTTCCCCCATTTTAAGATTAGTTCTATTGACTTGTAATAATGGTCTCCAGATACTCATCTGACAAATGTCTGTTTAATTTATTTTTTACTGTGAAAGATTTGACCTGGTTTGTTCATCTATAAATACACATTTTTGTGCTGCAGACACAAATATGCATTTGTTTTAGCTTTCATCCCTGCTGTGTTTGTATAACACAGTGTGATATTCACAAACAGAAAGTAAAGAGATTGAAGAACACTGGAGAGTGTTGTCTAGAATTTTAAATAGAACAAAATAAATAAATTAGTCCCCACTTAATCAATTGCTAAATTCAGTATGGTTGAAAGGAATCAGAGAGTGGGCCAGAGAGAAAAATGATCTTCATGTTAGGTGGAAAAACAACTCATGTTGTTGAGAAAGAAATAGGATGAGTGCTACTGAATTCTACTGAACTGATAATTTCAAACTTATATTCACCTTCCCTACTGGTATATCTGATGTAGCTCCAGCTTAGCAATAATTATAAAGAATTTTGCCATACCAGAAAGTAATATCATCATAAGAGTCTATGAGGATCTTTATCTCTACCAAAAAGGAAGGTGACAGTCGTAAATATTTAGAGCCACAGAAAAATTCAGAAAGCAATTTTGAGTTCCAGTAATCACTGTAAGACACAAGTGATTATTTTTGAAAAGCAGCTAATTATCCTTTCTTTCCAAAATGAAAACTAAAATTCTCTATTATTAGTAGCATTGATATTGTTATTATTTATGTGAATTATTCCTATTTCCTATGCCTCTGCTGGTATATATGTTGCATATATCAAAATTTTATGAATCTTTTACCTACTTAATACCATTTTGTAGAGTTTTCAATCATTAATTAGAAGTGAATTTATGTAAACCGGCTTCAGAAATAAAGCATGGAAGACAAGTGGCTGGCACTAAATGATCTCTAAGATCTATTCTGATCCAAACAATTTTATAATTTTCTTACATAAAAGAAATTACAGGATGCTCCTACTCACTAGTTCTTGTGGATACTTCCTAGTCACAATTCATTTCCCACGTCAGAGAGTTTCCAAATATAGAAAACTTCAATCATATTAATAATGAAAAAGACCTACCCCCTTATTTCATCTATGTTCTGCCCTTTGTACCCTCAAGATATTGTGAAAGAAAGTGACATCATTTGCTTGGGTTACGCATGGAAAATAACTTATTCCCTGAGTTATCAAAAAGAAAGATTTTGCTTTATAGCTGAAGCAAATCTTTCAGAAGGATTTGAAGAATATGATCTGTCTTATATTAATGAAGAAGATTATTCAATTTACAGTTTATGTGCATAGTCACATATTGTTATTCTTATGGTGACTATAGGGTGGACAAGCAAGGACTGAAGCACAACTAATACTATTCCCTGCAACATGCTGAGTAGAAACAGCTGAGGCTTTCATTGCTGGAAGGGGGTATGCACTGTTACCTGCAAACGAACAGGGAAAAATCCCAAATTGTTATGAAAACTGAAAAAAAAACCACCCACCAGACAATCGGTGTAGAGCCATAAGAGATTAAAGATCAAAATATTTTCATTGAGTGCTATTGCAACAGTGTAGTCTACAAAGCAAAGCAGTTAAGAGTATCAATTGCTTTCTTATCTGCGAATTGTTCATAAATTATTGATGTATGTCTCTGCTAATAAATATATTTTCAAAAATTTTCCAAAAATAAATACAGCTAAAAGCAATTAAAACATATAAATGAACAGATTGATTATGTGTGATTGGTCACATAGTACAATGTTGATGGTTCAGACTGGATAATCCAAATTTAACAGATATAAACACACAAGAAAAATATTTAAACATCTCTGGGAAAATTAACTGAGGATTTAAACATGAAAAGGACATAAAAGTAATTTTCTCTCCTTTAAAAAGATGATGTTTTGGAAATTACATTCAATTTAAAACTAGTTCTCTTCCTTCTGAAAAGCAAAAAGGGAATAGTCACCGCACCTCTACCAGGAACATTTGCTTCCTGTTGCACTAATTACCAAGATACGAAAAATACCATCAGTTCCAGCTTAATACTCCAGTTTTCCAAAACTGTCAAAACCATATTCATGTAAAAGAAGGATCCACACAAGCATAATGAAACAAACTGATAGAAAGTGGAATAAACATAACCACGGACAGTGGTGCCCAGCTTACAAACCCTCATTAAGATACATTAATTCACCTGGTAAATTTTTCTCTCCAAAGTATACTGTGCCCATTTTCACATTGCAATTTTGGAATCAGATAAAGTTAGCATGTAGTAGGGCTTAAAAAGTTTCAGAGCAAACTTTGCAAGCAGGTTATCTGGTTTAGCATTTCAGAAATATTTTCAAGCAGAATTTTATTGTCTCAAGTATTAATTTATATGGTCTGGGAATCATAGTTGTACCTGCATTATCTATACATTAATACCACCTTTTTATTGCAAATAAAAATGGTGAAATCTGCAGAAATATCCATTTTCCCTCCATTTTTTTCTTTTTCCCCAATTCTATATTTTAGATGCAGTGCAATGCATTTGCAATAACCCATATTTTGTTTAATATAATTAAAAGTGTTGAGTACCCACATCTCCTTTGGAAAAAAGAAGAAGTCTGGTTATTTGGAAGATCAGGAGTGCAAATTCTTCTTTTGCATACAATCCAGCAGGTAAAGTACTTGCAAGGAATGAGGGATTCTCAGTTCAATTCTTATTTCAGCATGAACTGAAGCTCTTCCAGAAAAAAAAAAGTATATTTCACAGCATTAATGTTGGAAAAGACCTCTATGATCACCAAGCACCACCACAATGTTCACCATAAAACCATGGCCTCAACTGCCATATCCACATGTTTTTTGGACACATCCAGGGATAGTGATTTAACCACTTCCTGGGCAGCCTGATCCAATGCTTGACAATCCCTTCTGTGAAGAATTTTTTCCTAATATCGAATCTAAACCTCCCCTGGTACAACTTGAGGCCATTTCCTCTTCTTGCCACTCATTATCTGCGAGAAGAGACAAACTCTCACCTTATTACAACCTCTTTTCAGGTGTTTTTAGAAGTGATAAGATAGACTTCATCCACCTGGAGGGGAACCATGCTTGCTAGCCATGTAAAATTTCTGGGGAAATAAGGAAAAGAGGGAGCACACAAGGTGGAGATCTGGACACAGAACGATAGGAATGGGTTCTGATTCCTTTATTTGGGATTATGACTATAGTAACCAGACCATATAAAATGTACCTTCAAGATCAGTAATCCAAAGCTGGTCTGGAAATCAATTGTAGTCTTTGTAGTCAACTTTAGACATTGTTTACCAGAGTATTACAAAGACCTTAATCTCTGGATATTAGATACAATATACTGATTAGTATCTTGGAATGCACCCCAGAAAACAAGTTTGTTCTCCTTAACAGCACACAAAGCACGGAAACCCTTTAACAGAGCTCAAGAGATTTCAGCTCAATTAAATCTACAGTAGACAAAACCCCTGCACATACTCATGGTTTCCAAGTCATATTTCAGGAAGGATGAAGAGAACACCTCACTGAGATCTACCATATGTTCGGCCTCCTGAAAAAAAGATTGCTACAAGTTTCAGCTAAATTATTGCAGTCTATAAACTTTATCACTTTTTGAATTTCCGTCTTGGACATTCATAACACTTTGCATGAAAGGCCATTGTTATGCAAGATTAAGGAAAGTAAAAAAAGAAGAAAAAAAAAATCACACCTTGTTTGATTGCAATTGTCCAGGGCTGAACTGTACAGGGAACATGTAGGGCAATTTCTCCACAGAACAGGGAACAGGGAATTGTGCTGCACAACTCCTAACCTGTCAAGCAGCAGTACACATTGACCAGGGAACCAAGTTCAGGACATGAGGTACGAATTAAAACAAATTAAAAGCAAATTAAAAAAAATTATGCTTCTATTCAGCAACATAAGGAAATACACAACAACTGTACTGAATGCCTGAGTGGGGGTGGGGGGGGTTGGGATGTAAAAGAACACATCTAGAAAAAGATAGTTATGGAAATTTGAAAATATTTTAAACCACAAATTCAAATGACAGTCTATGTGCTTCAAAATTTTAGTAGTATCAGTGTTTTAAAGAAGGAACCTCAGTTTTGCTAAAAAAACCCAAACAAACAAACAGAAAAACCTCCGTGAATTTGAAATTTGATAGCAAATGTCTGTGATTTTCTCCCTTTCTTCAAATACTCTTCAGAAATAAAATTTAATCTTTGGCTGAGATCCAATATAATCAGTCCAAATTTCAACTTGAGAAGCAGACATCATACCCAAGTGACTAAAAACCCCTAAGAAAACCCACAAACCCATCAAATTAGCTGCTATAAGACTTCAGAAATTGGAGTTCAGAGACTATCATATTTGTGACACATCTTTGTCTAAGATTAGAGGTGTAGAGAAATATTAAATTCTCTCATGAAGAATTTCAGATGTCCTCTTTACAGATCATTCTGCACATTTTCCCTGATTTCCCCTAGCCTGTGGCCAAAATCTCATAGCAGATGAATATAGCACCGAAGCTCCTGATACAATCACATGGAGTAAGTGATTCCAACATATCCAGTTCTCCATCTATTCTCTTGTCAGGGGTTACATGTTATTATGTCCAAAGTCTGCACTTTCTTCCATTTGAATCATGCAGTACAGTCATGAGGTGAAAACTCATATTTTGTTGGCTTGCTAATTAAGAAAGTAGATGGAATACTCGAAACACGTATTACTAAAGTTTTTTTGTTCCTGTCGAGAAGTTTAACACGATTTGTGAAAGACTGGAAATGCTAGCTGTTGCATTTTTACTCATATTTATTCATTAGAAAAATCAAAATTAAGCAAAGAAAATTGGGATATGGTTCTGAAAGCCAGTTCTAGAATGAAATGGAAACTTGCAATCCCCTTAATTTCTATGCCTAAAGAATAACCAGTGCAGAGAAAGAATACCTAATTTACAAACATTAATTCAATTCTTTGCTTATCAGCTAAGGTAGTCAAGAGAAATGTCATTATACAAAACTGATGTTTGCTTCAGTAGCAGAGGGAATGAGAACAGAACACTTTATAAACACCTCCAAGGAATTGATAAGGGATGACTGCAGTTATCGGCATCAGAGGCATAACAAGGAACTTCTCACCCGTTGCTAATGCTACAGGCTACCCAATCACTCAATCTACAATGACACCCACAGGAAAATATCTGGGACCATACTCTGCTTACTTCCAAAACATCCAGCACTGAGCATTTCTTCTTCCTAAATATATATTACATATATATAATATATATATATATTTATACATATAAATATATATGTAAGACAGTTTCTAAGGAACTATCAAATTGATAGCTCATAATTCAGTGGATTCCTGACTGCTGATTTCTTTCAATGGCTTAGAGTTGCTAGTACCTAGATAAGTTCTTTATGTGGAAGAGTTCTCTGTCTATGTAAAAGGAGGATGCAAATTCTACATTGTATCTTATTAAGTTCCAGATGGTCACAGACAGCAGCACAGTGACAAACATAACCTTCCTGAGTACTGACAAATATGCTAATAAGTACAGCATATACAGCATACCTGGACTGTTACCTTGACTGACTTTCTATGTGCGAATTACTTCTTCGGAAATTAAATAATTGTTGAGCTAGTCCATGGGTTTATTGCTTTTTGAGTTACACATGGTTCTGATTCCCATCCTAAGAAATATGCATAGCACAGGAAGATTTTGCTGTACTGCAGCCACGGCAGGGCTATTTAAGCAGATGAAAATGTCTCCTTAAGAGCTGGTTTCTTCCTGTGCTTGTTCACATCACAGAGAAATAGAGCTAATGCTACGCTCCTATGAGTGCTTTATGCATTCTGACAAACCAAACGAGGTTTGTCAGGAGAGGCTCTAGGCAGCATGGAACTGCTGCAATTTTACATCTCATTGATTACCACAATGGGAATTGAAAATGGTTCTCTGCTTTCGACATGGTATTAAAAATACTGTTGCAGATCTCAGAAAAATATGCAGGTCCTTCAATGAAGGGAAAACTTTGTAGAGCATTGTTTCCTCTTGAATTTGAGTCAGGCCCATCTGACCTTTATGTAGGCTAATAATAAAGCAATAAGGTGACACGCAGTAAAGCATGTCATCCTGTGAGTCGTTCTGCAAGAGGATACACGAAACAAAAGGGCAGTTCAGTACCCTGAGGCTTTGGGGATCTGCTTGTTTTGTGGTGTGAGTATCCTGTATACTGCTAGCATTACACAGAGTATGTGGGAACCCACGTGTCACAACAAACAAGAGAAAAAAAGAACAAGGCTTAAAAACAACTGTAAGAAAATTGAGATTTATTATTACTGCCACACTGCCTTTGTCATTGGCAGTGATGTTTTAGTTTGATGTTTTGGAGAGGTTTTCTACTAATTTTTCAGAAGAATGATTATTGCTTTTATTCAAAAATCTCAAATCTTTTCTGTTCCCTTGTCTTCAGTGATTTATTTTTGCTGGATCCAGCAGTCCCCATCCACAGAATGTTACCATTTTATGAGGGACTCACATTCTAGGCACAGCAAAACAACCCCAAAAGCACAGAGAATAATCTACAGTGACAGCAGTAGAAGTTTGTTCTACTCAGAGATTGCAAATGACATATGTAGTACCATGTGCTAAGCAAGCTGTGATAGTCACTAACCCTTTGAGGTGCCTAGCAACCCTCAGCAGCATTCAGGAGGAAGAGAAGATTTTCACCACTCAACAGAATTAAATTCCTAATAAAACTGTTTACTCAGAATCCTAGCAGCCCTCAATGGTCTCTAAAATCAGGCAGAGGAAAGCATACTTAGCACAAGACCAAGTCATTAGTTACTGCAATCGCAGCATCAAAACCAATTTAATTTAAAAAGGAAATCTCTGTATTTAAAAATAATGTCACATTTATAGAACTTCCAGTTGACTGGTCAACAAACTGGGAATCAGAAGATCAAAGCTCTGAATTTCATCATGTCTTTCTGATATTTTTATTATATTATATCTATATACATATACCTGTACCAATGCTTTACATTTACGTACAATTCAGATACATTTTCAGCACACAGACCATATAAACAACAAATAGCATAACAGGCAACCTAATCAATGGAGTTTGAAATGACAAAAGAATTGAAAACCAAGTTTCAGTAAATTAATGACATCCATGGTATTCCCAACAGTAATATCCAATCATGGGAAGCTGGATGCAAAAATTAAACACAAGCCTTTCCAGTGACCCACATTAGGACATACTGGGATCCATATATCAGCTAAAACTAAGTCTGTATGATAAAAAAACAAAACATGCCATTCAATAAAAAAAAGAAGCAAAAACTGAAATGGCACTCAAATGCTACTAAGTAGTCAATAAGAACTAAGGTATATGTGAGGACAACTGGTAGTTTGATCAGTAGCAGAACAGGAATACAAAATCCCTCACGCAGACCAAAGGTAGCTTTTGAGAATTCACAAATATCTTGTCCTTGCCAGAGAATAATATGATAAAGGAAACAGACTGCCTAGAAATCCAGTAAGTAATCTCAGTAATCATCTTAAGGACATAAAAGACTAAGAATAAATTTGTGTAAAAATATTGTCTTGGATTTCTTTATCCTTTGATATATAGCAAGATAAAGACAAATGAAATAAAGCCAGAGAAATTATATGGTAATGGAACAAGCCTCCTGATTCCACTTTGAAAAACTGATTTTTCCAGAGCACAAGTCATCTGCTAGCCAAACCCAGCAAACATTTAATTTTTCTGTTAATAAGAAACTCTTTCATGTAAAACTTTGTGATGTGTACAATTGCATCTGCGACAGCTCTTCTCACCTACTGATTATTGGTCTGTTGGAAAGGCATTCATATGAACTTTAATACTAATGGAATCATTATCACCCTTGGCTTTTTTATTTATACATATATAAATTTAGTAACCTATCACCTACTACTTCATATGGTGATGGTGCTTCATAGAATAAAAGCCATTGCAAATGTTTTGGCATACTGAACACAAAGAATATGCTTTTCTAGGGTTTTTTTTTTTAATTTTTGTACGTGCCAGATATCTATATAAACTAAACCTTATAATACCAACAGCAACACAAACATGAGACTCAGAATATTTAAAATTAAAAAAAAAATAATAACACAAAAGCAGAAATAAAGTACTTTATAAATTTCAATTAATTATAACAGTTTCTAACACCAATAAAGAATTTTAGATTGGCTATTCTTCAGTATAACTGGCTTCAGCTGTTCCAGAAGGTCGTCAGCCACTACAAAATGCCTGACCTGATGATAACAGTCACTGAGAGTTCTGTATAGAAAACAGTGAAATAGTAATTTCAGTAGTATAGGTCTTACACAGAGCAGTGTATTGGAATACCACAGAATCATAGAATGGCTGAAGTTGGAAGGGACCTCTGTAAATCATCTGACACAAAACCCAGTTCCAAGCCCCCAGATTCAGTGGCACCTGCACTAGTACAAGGGGTTCTCTTCCTCAGGTACAGAATTTTGTATGTGTTGACTTCCATGAGGTTCCTGTCAACCCATTTCTCCAGCCTTTCAAGATCCCTCTGGATGGCAGCACAACACTCTGAATATGCATACATAAAACATTCTTGGGTCACTTCTTTGATATACTGCTAATTTTGTGACTTCACTTTTCTTTTTTTTCTTTATTTCTTCCGGTGAAGTATACAAACATTAACACTTTCCTCTTCTTCTGCCATTTACTGAATCAATAATATACGCATTATGTGGCTTTCTAGCAGAGACTGAAATTTTTTCTTACTTTCTGGGAAGGATCTATCACATTATAAATGCTGCTACAAGAAAAAACACTGCAGCTTGAGCCTATTACCCTCACAATGAATTCTCTTTATCTGAATGCATTAAATCTAAATATAAAAAATGGGATATAATAAATGAAACATGTGTAATATTATCTTGGTGCTCTACTGAAAGTCAAGGGACCTAAAGGGCTGAATTACAGCCAAAGGGATTTTTTTTCTGTTGTTTTTGCTAGCTGGGATTTTCAGGAAAAAAAAAAAAACAACAAAACCAAAAATCTAAAGGCACTAAAGTTCTGATTTTGGCTACCCAGTGATGGAAATCTTGCAGCCTGAACTTCAGGCTGAACTCTCAGTGAATTCAAAGTTAGGCATCACAGTGTTTTGTAAATTCAGACTTTGCAGGTATTTAAACTTGGTTACTTGCATATCAATACAGCCAACACAGAATATTAAATAATGTATGGCAATCCACTCCTTTGAAAAAGGATTATGTAATTTTAACCACCTTCTAAAAAGTTCAGTGATTGTAATCTGTGAAAATCAATAAAAGGTTTCATAAATGGAATTCTACATAATTTTTAAGTTTTATTACACTATTATTCACATTATTTTGTATTTTAATAAGTAAAAATTAAATAAAGCAGATATAAAGCTTTGAAAAACTTTAAACTACATATTCATTGTTAGTACAGTTATACTGAATCTAATTTATGCTGCATTAGAGGTAGTCTCAGTGTAAAGAAAATCTCTAGAAGAATGTTTCAAAGCTAACTGACAAACATACAAATTTTCACTCAAATTTGCCTTCAAGGAAGAGGGAAAACACAAACTTGTCCTTTGCCCCAGCTCTTTTCCACTGACAAGGAATGATGGCCTCTGAGGAGGAGATACTGCCAGTCACCACAACCTTGATCATGTCTATGGCTGGCACCTGAAGGAATTTTGGATTCAAAGCATTACTGGATGACAAAGAAATAATACCAGTATATCTGACATCTTAGCCCAACATCTCCTTCGTGTACCTTACATGAGTCTGAGGCAATCATGGGTGCAAAGTTGCCCTAAGTCTAAGCAATCTTGTAACCAAAATGATAACGACAAGGAGGATATTCAGAGGTTAAAGAGTGACCATAAAAGCTCATTTTAGAAGGACAGATTAGTCCAAAGTGACTAAAAAAAAGTGATTATATGAATATCTGAAAGTTAGAGATCTTGAGGAAGAAAATTTAGCATGATACAGTGAGAATGAAATGCCAATAAAAAAACAATAGTATTAAATGAAGGTAATAAGCTGAATAGTAGCAAAACACTTCATGAGACTGAAATCTATCCAATAGAGACATAATTCTGTAAGGCAGGAACATTTGGAAATAGAGTAGACAAAGCATGAGACAGCATGAAACAATTGTGTACTGATGACACAGAAGGCTAAATCATCTATATTTGCCTTTTTGTCTTTGAGATTACCTCTTCTAGTCAATCATTCTGGAGCACCACTACATTTTAACCTCTTTCTTTCATATTCTTTCTCCCTTCCTCTTCCTTTTGAAAGCACTATCAAAATAGATGTGACCTCATTTCCCTTCTTTTTCCTCTGGCTTTAAAGGAACAATCTGTATAATCACTATGTTTACCCAAATGTTTTCACATTTGGTTCTTTATATCTGAAAACCTATTTTAAGCAACATCTGGACAGAGTGTTCCTCTCTTAAAATGTAGTTTTCTGTAGGCATACGATTTTTATAAGGTCACCTATCACAAAAGTCAGTGACCTTATAAAAAAGTAGATGAATGAGTGAGGAAAGATTTGGGCTGGAGAAAATGTTAAGTATCATGACTCTTTACCACAAGCATACATCCATATAAAAAGTTCATTCACAAAGAATAGACTAAGGCTCTTCCAAAGAGAGCAAAAAGCCTAGAAGCCTTCAAGCATTTTAGAGAAAAGATTTAATATTAATACAAGTCTAGAAAGTCGTATTCAAAAGTTCTTGATGATGGAAGAAAACAAATGCTTCTCTCTCCTTGATAAATTAAAAAACAAAACAAAACAAACCAAACCAAACCAGTTTTGGCTTTACTGGTAAATCATTTTAAATACAAGAATATCTGTACGTGTTTGTTGAAATGCTCTATATCTGCTAAAGGGGTTGTGCAATTAATTTCTATGATGTTTTTAGTAATATTAAATTTCTTTCCAAGATTTTTTTTTCAAACATTTTTAAATGTCAAAGAAAAAATGAGGAAAAATACAAAGATAGCTACTAGTATCCTAATAGCATATTTTCTGCCAATATCTACTAATATTTAAATTGCTTTAAAGAAGTTATGCCTCTTATGAAATGCTTATCCCCTTTTCAATACAAAATATTATCTACTTTGAGTCTCTTGTACCAAGTGTCTGAAATATAAGATTTTTGTATCTCAATCCTCTCAACATTGTCACTATTACACTCAATGTTAAGAAATGGAAATTTCATGACATTCCAAAAAGTGACAAAGTTTTTGGTCTCAAAGGAAAAAAAAAAATATTTTCACATTTTATTTAGTTTGACTAACTTGTAGTTAGTCACTAGTAGTCCGCAATTGAGGGATTATGAAAAAGCCTCTACTGCCTTTTCTTGGGGTGCATGAAATAGAAAAATCTCCTTATACAGAGTTGTTTAACAGGCTTGATGGCATTTCACGGGTAAGAACAGATTCTTTTAAAGGAAATAGATCTTTCCCCATTTGTTTCTTTACATATAATAAAAAGTGAGGTATAATTTAAACTTTTTTTTATTTTTTAAATTCTCAGCGGCTCTTATCATCCTTCTCACTTCAACTCCGAGAAAAATAGCATTTTTTGGTTTATAGTCTGAAAGTATGATTTAAACTCATATATTTCATATCCTCTATTAGTCTTAAAAATGCTGGTGAAATTCAACAATTGGCAGAATGCACTAAAGACACACAAGAATGGAACAACAGGGGTTCTGCATAGCTGGCACTGTGCGGGAAAGAAAAAAAAGTTTACTAAATAAAATATAAAAAGTAAACAAGTAATAAATAGGTAAACACATAAGTTAAAAAATAATGAAGTAAGAATAAAGTAAGACTAAAATAAATAAGTAAGTAATAACAAAGTAAAACTTAAATAACCTGTGCTGCTAAAATCTCATGGCCCACTGATACTTTCTATATCATAGGAACCTGCAGAATGCAGGAAATCTAGACAGAAGAATGTACAAAAGGTATTTGGAATAAAATTTAGCTTTGTATCCCTGAATAAGTACTGTACTAAGTTTGGAAAAAAACATCCCAAAGATTACTATTGAAGTATTGCTGTCTCCCATTAAATACTCATCTGGTTTGAGTTCCAAGGAGATCTTTGAGTTTTTATTCTCTTAATTATAATCCAATGGAAGGAAACCTGGAAATTAAAAGTCATTTCAAGCAGAACCCTTCTCAAAAAACAAACAAAAAAATAAAACAAACAAAAAAACCTCACCCCAACCCTAACCCAACCACAATATTTGTAATAATTTTTGATGAACAGGAAGAAATGTTAAGGCTGTCTCCAGAACCTGGTAGGTTTCTTGCCTTGGTAACCCTTACCACCTCTTGGGATAGGTATTGTGAGATAAATGAATGATTGTCTTGGAAGAAAAAATTGACTCAAAGGCTCCATCATTTGTAAAGGACAAATAAGTTAAATAAGTTAAATAAGTTATTCCCTCGGATCAGGCTTATTTTAGGGCAATTATAAGGAGCATAACACGCAGTGATATGTCTATTATGTATAAATGAGGAGATTTTCTGAACATTCCATATTTTTTATAGGAAAGGGTTTTTTTGTTATCTTTACAGAACACCAACACAGCTGTTTTACAATAAGTCAAAATTTGACAGATTTTGGAGTTTTGTTTTGATTTGTTTGATCAGGTTATTCTCAACATGTTCTGGAAACCAGGAGCCAGTCCTGTGAGCAAAGTATGAGTGGCCAAACAGAGTTATAATTGGAATCTAGCATTGCTCTAATGGAGACATGGAGCAAAATAACTGCAGCAGCACTTGGATCCTTTAGCTGCCACACTCTGGGCCGAGGCACTCAGTTCCGGCTGAAAATGGAAGGGTAGCCACAATATTTACCTTTGATGCTATGTTTATAGGATGATCAGTCATAACAAAATGCTGCATATTTATCATATACCTACAAACCAGAGAAACTATGTGAGTCTACCAAGAAAAGCAGAGAAAATAATGTATTTTAAAAGACAGTTACTCTTTTTCTTTAATAAAAAAATGGAAGCAAACTGCTGAAATTTCCTGAATCTAGAAAGAAGTAATCTAAACACAGAACCGTATTTTCAAATGCCACTACGTAGTTCATTTCCTGAAAGAAGGGGATTTTGAAAAACTTATGTCTGAGTAAACAGAAATATCTGAAAGTCCAAGGAGCGCAAATGTCTGCAACCAGCATGGCTCGATACAGGCATAGTGACCGTTCAAGCAGAAACTCTGAGGGAGAGAACTGGGAGTTCCTACTGGATACCAGCTGAGCACAAGCTTTTCCTGAGTACCTTGCGAGGGCAAGAGTTCACGATGATTTCTAATAGACCTTTCCGTACAATAATTTCCTGACTTTATTTACTTGTAAAAGTAGCAACACTTGCATAGACATGTTCACAAATATTTTCTCTTAAATATACCATAAAATTACTTAGCAACTTAAATATGCAAGAATTCACTAGAAGTTTAACAATTTTATGTAGTTTGAAGGGTTTAGGCACTTAATTTGAAAAAAAAAGTCCAGAAATCTTAGAAAAAAGTAGAAAAAAATAAGCTTTTGTTATCTAAATGTCCAACTTACAGAAACAGATGTAGGGGAAAAACATCAATCACGGTTTAATTTTTTTTTTCACATAATGGATATACTTTTATAGTTGCCATAAATTAAATTTTATATGTGATGTAATCCAATATTATGAACAATAATTAATTTTTTAAATTAATAACCACTATTTTGAAAGAACAGAATGCTTAGTTCTAAGCCCACTTTCATTAATTTCCCAAGGGTCTAAAAGGTGCTGAGCAACTCCAGCCCCTAATGACTTTGTAATCCTATTTTGCACTTGGCTTATTATAGCAACTTGCATTTCTCTTCAATGGCTCAATCCTGCACGGTAGAGATCTAGTCCTGATCCAGCAAAGCATCCTGATTCCTGCAGGTTTTACCCAGATCACAGCTTGCAAGCACCTCCTTTTCAGTAAGGATGACAGAAGAAGGGAGTCTTAACACTGCTTTGCCAACACAGAAGAAAGCTGAAAAAGGCTTATGTAAAGCAGGTAATAAAATGAACAGATTGCAATAAATTGTTTACCTTATGGATCCAGGCATTGTCTGATTTGGAACTGTAACTAAACCACAATTCCCTTTCTGAATTTTTTCTTGGATATTCCTTTCCCTACTGAAGAAGCTGAACAACTGTTCAGTCTAGATTTTCATTGACTCATATTTGTATTGTCATTTCAGGCACAATAAAACAACTTGTTTTCACGTTATTCAAGAATTTTCAAGCTGGGATTTTCAGATAGGTGTGAGTCTTTCATTCATGAACTAATTATACTTTTTAATACATTTCTTTGCTTTTATGTTTGAATTACTATTATTTCAAGTGTTAGGGGGTTTTGTTACTCCATTTGTTATTAATTAATATGTTTCTAACCAAATCATGATCTAGAATATTATAGATATAGGCATGTATATATATATATATGTAGCAGCTGCTAAATTTTGCTGTACTTACTCTGCCCTACACAAAAGCAAGTATAAAGTTTCTGCCTTTTAGGAAAAGGGCTCAATTTAATGTTAATACCTCTGGGTTACTGTGTCTTGATCACTCTGGAATTCCTTCAGTCCATTTTACCTGTAAAACAACTCAGAACAGTGGTAGAAACATGAAAAAATAGTAAATGAATTTTTTTTTAAGAATTAGAACTGTATTAAATGCTTTTGGACAAAGAAGGGATGAAAGGGGGAAATGGTTCTTTTCATGACTGGGGCACTCTACTTGGACTTAGATAGGATCTAATACATCAATAGGAACAATGAGAAAAATTACTCAGTGACTTTTGAATTAATTTTCTTGGCCAGCTCTGGGACACTGCTAAAGGAACCCAGCTGTTCCTTGATTGCACATTTGATATTAGATTATGTTATATTTTCCTCAGTGCAACACAGAGTTACTAACACAGCAAGTCAGTTACTATGTATGTTCTCTGTAATACTCTCCTCTTAGCAAATTGAAAAGAGATTTTACAAAAGAATCAGGTAAGGAAAAAAGTTAAAGCACACCATGGAAATGCTGTACATGCCACTCTGATATACATACAGCAGGACTGGACTTAGGGTACCTGTGTTGCACTGAGGAATATATAGAGTATATAAAGAATATAGAGATTGGATCTAGCAATAAAATCAATTGCACAGTCAAGCTAAACTACATTTATCAGTTCTATTTAATAAGTGTTTGTATAGCCTGTACCATAGGACTGTGATCGTTCATCATCCCATCTATTCAAGCACACTGACAATGTCTAACAACATAAGCTTTGAAAAGATAAACATAAAACCAAGCTATGCTAATTCTTTTTCATTTGAAAGAGAGGTCTGATTAAATACGTTATATAATTTGTTAGAAGCCAACAGTTTTTAATGGTATCATAGGAGCTGAAATCCATGAGAACTGCAGCTTTTGAGATGCTTTGACACAGGCCAGCTATATATGTAATGTGTTTAGATATAGGTTTAGTTGTCTTAAGTTTGAGGGCTTCTAATTCCCATGCCTTCTGGAGTAGTCGTGCTAAAAAAAACTAGAAACACAAAGTCTGTAAAATTTAAATTGAGGATTCCTCATCCCCAGGCATTAATGTTGTGTATGCTCGTTGTTTGAAGAAAATTTGCCCCAGACCACCACTTCCTGCTTTTTAGTCATGGTGCATAACAACTGTCTCTCATTTACTCAAATCTCTTTCACATTTATTCAAGAATGAAACTAACTCGGAATTCCTATTTACACTGTTTGGGTAAGTCTACTGGTAGCATGAGCTAAAATACAATGATCTTTAAAATGAATTTACATTTTAGAAAATGGGATTCTTTTTTAATTTCAGCTTTTCTAAAATATTGCAGATTAGTATTTTAAAAATATTTCTACTTTTGCATCTACTGCCTGAAGAACGATAAACGCTCAGTTTAATTCATTTTCCATCTGGTAACAGGCATTTATTTCTTTCTAAAGATGACTGATGTGCTGATCACATTTCAATGCAAGAAAGTATCACCAAATAAGGCCAGAATTTTCCATTCGCTTCTGTCATACTTAGGCAATACTTGTTCCGAAGAATGTTCTAGTTTTTCACCCATATTTAGAAAACGCATTGTGTACCATGGTGAGATAGTCTCATTCTTGCCAGATCTGAACAAAAAGGCACCACAACGTTAGATAATTTTAGTCATAATGATACCATTCAGTGGAATCACAGTTACGCAATGCTGTGTTTTCACAGCATTGTGGAGCTGTGTTAGGATACTAATTTCTTGGCATTGTAGCTCAATTATTTTCATTTATGAACTCAGAGGGTGGAGGGAAATTTGCCATGCTAAAATTTGAAGCAGTCCTTTAGCTTTCTACTTTGAGTCCACTGTTGCACACACACTATTACCATAATAGCAGAACTCTGCTATTTCAGAACAGACAAATCAGATGGATTTAAAAAATAGAGGAATTCTGGCAGGAATTTTTTGATGAATAATAAAGGAGAGGAGTTTAATGTGTAGAAAAGTCATATATGAAGAAGATCTCCTTTGTGGCATGCAAACCAAAGCAAAATGCAAAAAAAAATGTACCATCGTCTTCTCTTCATCAACTGAAGTTTATGCAGACACCTCTTAACCTAACACCCACCACAAAAATAAAGAAAAATACAGTATGTTTGGGAGACAAAAGTGTCAATTATTTTCTTTAAATTCCTAGACAGTCATGGCTCTGACTCATCCAATTTTCTCAGTTTAATAAAATATGACCCTGTGGGAGTAGCCTGTTGCAAGATTTACCATAACTATCTTCTGCCTCCAATGTGAGAAATGAATTCTGAACATGTGGACAACTTCTCCGTTATTTGGTTAGTTAACTGTTGAGGTATCTCTGTGTAACTTCTATCCTGGTCATTCTGGCAACATGGAATTTATGCAATGCACAAAACTTTGGTAAGGATCTCAGAACTAATGTAAACTTTCCCAAGAACTTTTAAAATAGGACAAAATTAAGGGGAGGGGGGAGAGAGAATAAAACCCAGAAAAATTATGAAACCAATAAACAATTAAGCGATTCACCAAAGTTACTCAAAGTACCAAAGCACCAAAGGACAAAGACTCCATGTTAAACTCAATTGATAAAAGATACTTAATGTGCCAAGAAGAGACAAGCAAGCAGGTGATATCCAATTCAGTGTTTTAATTGTGCTGTTACCTCCAAACAGTCATAAATATAAATAAAAATAAAATTTAAAGTGAGAAAAAAGGAACCTAACGTTGCTTTTTTCCCTTTTCCTAAGTCTGATAAAATTTTATTGTACTGATTTTCCAATTTACAAGCAGTCATTTATGTATTAACACAGTACACTGGAAACTTTACATTCAGCCAAACTTTGGTCTCGAAAACTGCTTCTCAAATAAACAGTTTTTATCATCAGAGTATTTCTGATTCAGTAGCAGACATGCCTTCCTGTGCAAACTCATGGCAACTGACAATGTGAGAAATCGAGACATCACCAAGCCCTTTGGCTGTGCTGGGAGTTTCCTGGGGGTAGGTTGGTCACAGTAAATTGTCCTTAGCTGTGAATTTCACTTTCCTCTCGAGACTCTAAATCTCCTGACCTCTGAGTTACATTTCAAAGTACACACACTCTCCGTCTGCTTGTTTTCAGAGAAGGGATAGGACGAGTGTCTGCAGAACCAGAGAGGAGATTGAAAGGAGATGATGCCCAGTGTTCAAGGTAAAAAGGGACATCTCTGTATTAATGGGGAGCAATATAAACTTGTCCTCCATCCATAGGAAGTGGTTCATCTACTAAATGCATAACAAGCTGGCACATCTTTTCAAGTGGAAAAAAAACAATGTTATGACTTATGACAAAAAGAACTTTATACCCTTAATGCTTGTGAACACTGGCAGTTGGCAGAGTAGGCAAAATTTCACAGGGTCCAGGAAAAAGAGAATTTGTGCTTTTCAACCATTAAAGTGTTTGAACTGAAAATAAATGAAAAAGAATTTTGGTGGAAAATACGTAGAAAAACTGATAAGGTTTTGTTTTTCCTTATTTACTTGTTTTAAGCTAGATTATTAAAGCAATAGTTAAATAAGCTTATGTTTGCAATTATGCACGCATAAGAGAAAGAATTGGCGTAGGCTTATGATCTTTCTTAATTTTAGGGAAGGAAATTTTAGTTTGTTTTTTTGTGCAATTCAATTTACGCCCAGAGTAAAATAAGCTAATAGGAAAAAAATCAATAAGAGTCTGAATATAAAATAAGCTTATGAAATTGCTGGCAGATCAGGAAAAACCCTTCTTATCAATAGAAAGGCAGTAAAAAAGTTTGACCCATGTTTTCAGAATGATTTTATCAATGGAATATTTAAGATAAAAAATGTATGTTTTTCTTGTTCTCATCACTTACTCTGCACTGAAACACTGTTTTATGTAAGGTGATAGAGACTGCAATAAAAACTGTGCTAACAAAATGCTTTTTATTCAAGTACCTTTCACAAAACTTAAATTTTATGTTCACAACATCTCTCCTTACATCCCACTCCCACTTCTTAAATTACATTAAATTTGTTTTGATATCTCTTATAAATAGAGAGTGTTGGCTGCATACATTGTGGAAGGATCTGTTCTGCAATATGAGAATGTAATTTCTCTTAAGTTACAAAGAAATAAAAAAGAGCACATAGAGTCTGTATGGTTTGTTTCAAACAATGAGTAAGAGGCCACCGAAAGGTCAGAGTTAAGAAATCTCTAGTGGTGCCCACTACAGTACACAAGACTGACCATTCACTACATTTAAATGTATCTCCTAATTGCATTTTCCTTGCAAAAGGTATAATTTGAAATGATAGAGGGGAGAAAGATGTGAAACAAGACTTGCTATGTTTTCTTGCTTTTGGGAGATGGGTGATAGTTTTATTACTTATTTTGGAAAATTTCTGAAAGCAGTTCCTTTTTTACCTTACTGCCATGTAGTTGATGTTATAAATCATCAGAAATCTAGATGACTAATGTGGGAGATTTATATCCGACTCCTACAAAAACAAAATAATAAAAAAAAAAGTGTGTGCTTTCCTAAATATATATAAAAAATACTCTTTCCTGCTACTTTTCTACAATGCAAGCACAGTTACAAAGAATCATCACTTTAATGTGTCATAAGGCCAAATAAACTCCAAAACTTTCAAGAGCAACCTATTCACTTAAACACACATACAGAAACCTATAGAAATATATAGCTTTTGCAGTGAAAGTAGTTCAGCTCATGCCAGTGAAATTAAAATGACAGCTCCTCTGGTACATTTTTGCCTCAATATAGAATCTGTTTTAGTCTCAGTGAGGCTTCATTTTGGTCCATAGCTCCATCTGCATGGAAAAGCTGACAGGAAGAGTGTTGCATCCTAGAAGTTTTTAACTTTTTAATTAAAAGAGCTACAGAAATGCTCAGAATAAAGCAACAGTTCATTTTCCTCCAGTCTCCTCACACACCTCTCCCCAGTGCCATCATCATTCAATGATAGTTCTAGCTTTCCAGAGACCTCTGGCAGCAAAGTACTCTTTGGAAGCATGACGTGAGAGAAGGAGCTTCGGAACTCTTCTGCTACCAGGGAGAGAGATGAGCTATTGACAGACAGTATTCATAAGGACCACTAGCCAAAGATTAAGGAACAGCCCTATCACAGTAAGATTTCCTAGCAAGTAAACCAATTCTGTGTTGGAGTCTGTAATCATGTGGCTGGCCCCAAGCTACATCAATGGTTTGAGAAGTAGTTACATGAACTTCTGACAAGAGATTTACAGAAGGTCCTGGGAGGGAGGTAAAAGGACCATCTCAAACAGAATTTCAGTAGTGGGGACATGATACTGCTTCTGTTATAAGGGAGCAGTAAAGGATATTCAGCCTCCTTCCTTGGAAATCCAGGACTACACCATATGGAATACACAGGTGGAATAATGTATAAGGATTGAGATGGGGTATGAATTTTCAAAATGAAAATTACTACACTGACTACCTAGACAGATATTCTCAGTCATTATTAACAAGGCTTTTGGATAATATAATAATATAATATATAATAATATAACCTAGCATGCACAAGCTATGCCAGCAATCTTAGCACAAGCTCAATGCAGGTTAGTGTTTTATACTCATGTGATGCATGCTGCTTTCTCCTAAAACAAGCACATGAGATCACCCAATTCATTTTTATACCTCCAACAAAAGTAGTGTCAGCTATCCAAAGGCAGGGTAAAGGTGTAAAAAGGAGAATACAGAAAAGAGCAGTGAGGTAAGAACCTCACAAGAGCTTCCTAACATTAGGAATGCCCTCTGCTACCTCAGAGAATTCTTTGACACATTCCAGCATCTTTTAAACTAACCACTCAGCTGTAACAATGAAATTGTACACTACTCCAGGAAGGATCATGAATGGAGGAAACCCAATTTATTTGAAAGAAATTGACTTGGACAACAGAATTCTGAACAGAGAAAGTGAACATCTACCTCACCAGTAAGTATGAATGAGGTAGACTTATTTTAGATTTCCATCAGCAATTTTTTTCAGAAATGTTTAGTACAAACAGTGCCCAAGGAAGGTGAAGAGTAACTGGAAATATGAGAAGATAGCCATTGAGACTGCATGTAATTTCAATCTATACTACCAAAAGCTATTATGAAGAGATGTAAAGTTCACTTAATTCTTTCTTCCTCTCTGTCTTCCCAAACCTAAGACAGGAATAAGCAAAATAAATATAAGTAAAATCAAGTCCACAAATGGAGTTATTTTAGGAAGACAGAAATGCACATTTCTAGTCTGAAATGCTTAGCAGCCATTCACAGTAGACAAGGATGTGTTCAAAGCAATCTTTAGCATCGTGTAAGCCGAGAGCATGTTGGATTTATCATCTCTGACACGTCTATATTTAGTCCATTTCAGAGCTGGAAAGTAGTCTGTCATCTATTGCAAAATAGACCAACCATCTGACCAACTATTGCAGAAATTCATATCCGGATTCATATCAGAAGCATAAACTGAATACAATCTCAGAGACAATAATTTTATTTGGTTTTGATTTAGATTCTGAACACCTGGGTCAGCTTAAACAAATGGACTTCAAGCTGGAGGCCCAGGTTACTGAAAAGAGTGTTTCAGAAGTACAACACCTAAAGCTTGCAAACCTCTACACTACAAAGACAACTGCGAAGGAAGTAGAAGCTTGGTCACATAAATAAGTTTGTGGATGGTACCAAGTGAACGAGTAAATACACACGGTATTTGTTCACCCACAGCACAGCTTTCAAAATCCATCTTTATAGAACATTTCAGATTTGACAAATTCACAGATTTCAAGGGACATTTCTCCAACCAAGCAGAAGTCTCAGGCATTGAGTCAGAGTACTGTCATAAAGCAGCAGATGACCCAAAAACTTCTTTGGTGTTCTGATAACAATCTCAGCAGAGAGGGAATGATGGACTGCAGAGTGAAGTCCTTTGGGGTGTTTTACTCATAGCAAGCTACACATATTTGTCGATGACTGGATTGGAAACCTGGTTATAGGCACCCACGCTACATTCCTTCTACCTGCAGGTACAGGGACCTCAGAGTCATCTACTCCGCCTCTCTGAATCACCAAAATATACAAAACCCAATAAGGCACACTTCACTATGACCTCCACAAAGACCTCAAGAGATAGAGAAAATACTTCTCTGTGAATTTAAAAAATGGTAAATTATTTTCAACATTAAAATTATACCCTTAGTTTCTACTATGAATTTGTGAGACCTCAGCTTCCATCTATTCTTTCCTCTTAGAATTTTATTTGGTATATTACAAAACATTTAAACAACTATTTTTTTCCTGTTAAACTAATCACATCAGTTCTTGAGCTTCTTAATGAACAGATTGATGTTAAAATATTAAATTTTTCCTTTTTGTTCAGCACTTAATATTTTTGTGGCTCTATTCTTTTCCACAAAATTTTTAAAATGTGGAGAAAATAAAATGTAAGCAGGTTTCCAGTCTTCCCACTGACACTGGAAAAATCACTATTCTGTTTCTCTGGAATGTCATAATATTTTTTAACACTAGCACTGTGGGAGCTCATGTGGAAATTCTTGCCTGTTGTGATATCAGATTCTCTTCAGAGTTGATTTTACAGATGAGTTTCCTCATTCAGAATTTGTCCTTCTTATATGTAACATTTTGCATTCAATATTACTCAGTATGCCTGTCTTATTTATCATGCTGCCTCACTTGGTCTCAAGGAAAAACTTCTCAATTCACGTGACTGAAATCACATCACTATGGCCAACAACATTAATTAACTGGCACCTTTCTTCCAGCTCAGCATCAACAATACAACAAAAAACCCACCATACCAGATACTTAAAAAACGGCAATAAATACCTAAAACTTAAAAAAAAAAAACCTTTATAAAATTAATCCTCTAAAGCATATCCTCACACGCCATGCTGGTTATGAGCACATCCACACTGCTGGGCGTGCAGGCTGCCCTACGTGCTCCCTCTGCCTCTCAAGACATGGGTTTCCGACTCTGGGTGTTCCCATGCTCTCTGCACAGCCTGGGAAGAAAGCACTCCCAGTTCCTGCATGCTCTGGCAAGGTGCAGGTCACCCGGGGCAGTCACTGCACCAGATGGATGTTGGCTCCTCACGGCACCCAGCACAGCCTGGTCAGACCAAGCCAAAGGTTGCAATGGAAGGGGTCGATGTCTGGCAGCATCATAGCACTGGTTTTGCTCGGTTGCTCTAACCTGTCCAGCCACTCATTCTTTAAAAGCTTCATGCTTCTTTCAGACTCTTATCCAAGCTTTGTTTTGTGGGTCTTTTTCAATTATTTTTGATTATTGGAGGGGTCTTTGTGCTTTTTCCTCGTTTAGGGGTTTGTTATGTTTTTGGTTTTTGGTTTTTTTTTTTTCAATTCTCTTTAGCATTATCAGTTTTGGGACATGCCCTCTCAGCTCAGTTAATGTTATTCACCCAGTTTACTCTCACATACCCATCCTAACAGATGTTCTTATCAAGGTCACTTTGCTAACTGTGGGCTCTACACTTATATTAAGTGTAATTTTCTGTCAATTATTTGTCTAGAACATTGGTACAATTATTGCAAAAAGGGTTACAACAGCGGTATAATCTATGAAAAATATTTCCTCACAATACTTACTTTTAAACATCTTACAAGTGCTTCTAAACCCTTTATATATCCTATGTTTTTTAAAGTTTGAGTGCACTTTAACACCGTGATAACTTCTATCTACCAGCCAGAGACAGTATAAAAGGGTCAAATTGTTTGCTTCCCATGATATTATACCATCAGCATTAAACTTTTCCCTGCCTTAAGTTTCTATCGGTTGAATCTTGTATTATATTTTCAGTTACTTTGCCTAAAATGTATGTCAGGGGAAAGGGTCAATGGTTAGCACATTCCTGTTTCACTCGTATCATTACACTGTTTTCTAGATACATACTGTAGACAACTTTTTTTTAAAAGTAAAACATTACAGTTGATTTAAGAATATTTGTTCCCTAATAAATATTCCCCCAAATCTTTTCACTTGCTTTCTCCTTTCACAATAAATTTTTAATAATAATAATTTTTTCCAGACACAGAACAGAAATATTAATTAAATTATTCTGAAAATTATGCATCACTACTGCCAATAGCTCTTCCTAGGATGTGGCCAATAAAAACAGCAAAAAGAACTGCATTACTTCCTTATTTATGGTGAATTCTAAGACTACCACACAATCACAACACTTGTCTCCTATGACATCAATTGTACTCCTGTTATACTCGTTTTTTAATAGAGGTTGTTATATGATTTCCTCTTTTTTTCCCTATTACGCACTAGTTTGCTTTGATATCAATTTTGGTTTAATTGTTAAATTTTTGCTTCCTTTTCCCTTGTACCAAAGATAGACTCAAATATGAACTCTTTAACGAATCAGGTTTTTCTGTGCAAAGCAACATATTCCTAAAAACTGACCAGGTTATGTTCACAGCCTTCTGTTTATATATCCTTTCCCATCAATTTTTCTCATAATTTTCCTCAGGTTTAGAAGATAGGTATTTCTGAAGCAGGATCATTGACTGCTTTTTATCTTTGATTTGCCATAGGCAATCATCAACCTCATCTTTCTTTGCCAGAAAAAAAAAATCTAATCTTGATGATATTTGAAATTAGATGCAATGCCTTTTTTGATAGGAATTTATTATCTATACTACTTTGAAACTCTTAATGATATTCAACTACTGCTGCATGACATTTTCATACATATCCTGAAATCTGAATTTTCCCATTAAAAAATGCAATTATTTTTTCCACAAGTTATGGAAAGTTACCTAAGGACTAAGCCACCCTCCACTATGGTTTGATTCAGCAGTCTTTAACAGATACCTCCAGGCCTTTACTTAATGAATGTAACTCAATCTTCAGGGCCAGACCACTCAGGAAAATGCACATTACAGAAAGAGGGATATCAACATGAACAGTCACTGAAGGTGAGGTTTTTCTGACCTCTTTCTGGTTCAAAGGAGAAATCCATTATGGTTTTAATTCCCTGCACCATATACAGTCAAAATTCACACGGGCGTTAAATGCAATAAAACTCTTATTGAAGTAGCAGACTGCACTGCATATGAGCAACCTGAAAGGCTAATGGGGTCACCATCCTTCCCCTCTAGAGCTGTGCCATCAACAGCCTGAACAAAAACGAACCTCACTTCTTTAAAGGATGTAACAAATATAAAAGCTTTCCTCCGGAAAAATAATATATAACCACTTGTAGAAGAAGCTGTCTGTCCAATAAGGGCTCACAAACTGAGCAGGGGCAAAGAAAATCCTCATAAAACCAAACAGCTAAGTAGAGAACCCTTAACACAGCATATATATTCTCTTTGGCAGAAAAGCCCATGGAATTGAATATATTTGTGCACACTTCATTTGCATGTATTGAGGGAGGGAAAAATATGATTCCATAACCCACTTCTTTCTGTCCCTGTAACATCTCTTTTAGCTTTTAAAAGAAAAAGTATAGCATTTTTGTTAAACTGATTATTACATATCACAATATTCAGTTATTGACAAACATAATCAATACACAGGGATTACACCACCCTAAGGAATGAGAATTCAGACTGAAATGATGTAATTTTAAAACCAGCTGCTTTTGTTAATATGAGGTTTTTCTGTGGCAGTTCAAGAGATCAATTCATCAATTATTCCATTACACACTGATGAAAAAGATGCACTAACACCTGGAATGTCAGCACAGATGGCAAAGGAACGTGGAACCTTTGGAAATTTTGAACTAAAAATGGTATTTGGATCATCTTTTTATATCTGTAAATATAAATACTTATTCTATTATTTATTTTTATTTTATTTATGAAGAAAAAAAAGAAAACAAAAACTTACAGAGCAAGATCAGTCCTGCTGAAGTAATTACTAAATATCTGATTGAGATCAGTTGGAGCAAAACTGGGTTTATGGTCTCACAATGACAGAAGAAAAAGAAATGTAAAAGGAATTAAACTGGTTGCATGGAAGTGTTGCTACAGAACCAATTAGCTCATACACTTTACAATGCTAAATGACATCTAAAAAATTTGCATTAGTGAATAAAAAAACCTAACTTAATTCTTCTAATTAATTCCTGCAAGAGAGGAATCTCATTTATATCAGTTTATGCAGAGACTGTCATTGTCTTCTCTTACATGAATAGTCCACTAGTAGCTGTTTTTGGAGATTAACAAGAAAGTGAAGTATTGGCCTAAAGCTGATGAAGATCCAGTATGATGAAACTTTCATCCTCTACTCCCTACCATAATAAGTTCCAATCAAGACAATGGAATCTTATGACCTTCAGTAATTTGATGAGTGGGCACAGTGCATGAGAAGCGAGGTGAGTACCCCCACACAGCCACCTTTTTGCCATTGCAAAGATTCCAGGGTAAGTTCAAAGTACCTAAACAGAATTAAAGCCTGCTTAATGTAAGACCAAGTTTAAGATCAAATCCAGGTGCATGAAGCAACCTGTTATAACTTAGCACTGTTATGAATCTTGCTGCACCCCCCCACTGATAACCAGGCTCTTTGTGTGCTTGGCTTTATTTTCTATGTAACATGGCATGGGAGGGAAGAGATTATTGCCATGAAAGCCAAGAAAGGCCTATAAGCAAAATCAAAATGTGCTGCAGACCTGAAGGACACTAACACTTTCTGGAACTTACTACCACTGTCTTTCAGCATCAGGTCAGATCCTTTGGGCAATCATTCTTATATGTATGGTAAAATAAAAGCACCAGCTCCTGGGCCTTCCAGAGGTCAGGTCGTACTATGCTGTACTTGCAAATATGAAAGGAAATCACATCCATATTTCTGAGGATTATTTTAATGCACAGGACGGTATGAATCCCATAATCCCATAGCTGTCAACTAACTGATTCCTCAAACACAAAGAGCATTAATGAATGTTCTGAATTGCTACTGGTTTGCAGGGAAAACATCATTTATTTAACTTATCTTGCTGTGAAACTCCTGAGTAAGCTTTATCTAGTTGCAAGCAAAATAAATGTTGATGGAATCTTTTGCTTTGTTTTAAGGGTGGTTGGTTTCCTTTTTACTTCTGCTGGTTCCTGATTATATTGCTCCCCCTCAGTCCTGACTTACAAGTACAAGCTTGGCAGCAAAACTATGGTAGATTCTATTCGGTGGTCTGATACTGCCTCTCTCCCTTTCACAAGCAGCAAAGGTAAATCTTGTCGTAGTGCTGTGAAAACAGAATTTCAAGGCTTATTACAGTGGAGTTAGTATTTAAATTTACACAAGCTATGGTATATACCTGAAATGCATTTTAATATGCCCAAGGAATAGATTCAGTCCTGGAAAGTTCATTGTTGTTTCTAATTGTCAGCGACTGCTACACTTCACTTGCCTGCAGCTATCCAATTAACATATCACCACTACAGAAAATATTGTAATACGCTCAATGTCCTAACAACAAGTCTCACACTCCACTTCTATCCAGCAATTTCCCTCTAACTGGGTTTCCAGCATATTAGCAAATATCAGTGAAGAGCATATAGGCAAATATGCCATCAGATAATGCACCCTGCAAACACCTTTTCTTATTGCTGTGCAAAGTTCTGCTGTTGAGATATTCCTGGTAGTTTAGAATATTGAGAGAGAGGAGAGAGAGAGAAGGAAAGCTCAACTCCAGAAGTGGAAAACATGTAACTTGTGCCCTGAGATATCGCTATGGCAACATTTAAACAATGAACAGAAAGCCCTGCAGGATTCTGCTCTCGCTTCCTTGGATACCAAATGTAAATCCTGATTCTCTTTTATTGTGTGCATGCACAAGCGTCTGATTTTTGCCTTTTTTACTAACAGATAGCAAAGTATCCAGGCCCCCTACCAGGAACTACGCATTAATTCATTTCCATGTATTGCAGCTCGTGAATATGCAACTAAAACACATCACTGGCAGAATCATCTCCCTTCTTGTGTCCCCATTTCTACCTCTTAGGAGAAAAAAAAAATGACCATGATAATATAGTTAAATAACAGGTACCATTTTATTTTTTTCTGAATAAAATCATTAAATAAACCACTCTAAAGTGTCTCAAGCCAATTCCCAATGTCTTCTCCCATGACAGGAAGTAGGGGGAGCATCCTTTCCAAGGGCTGCTCCTTCTCCAAGCTGCTAGACTCAAGCATGCTGCAAGGCTGCCTTCCAGATCAGCATGGCTGCTGCTATTCCTAAATCCTTCTCATCTAGGTTATCCTGGGGGGGGGGCAAAGGAGGCTTGTTTTCCTTTATGATTTTCACAGATTTTCACATTGCAGCTGGCAATGGGATGAAAGGCCTCTGAGAATAGTAACCCAAAATTCAGTCAGCTTCACTACTCTAGAACATACTTAGTAGGTGCCAACTGCATATCTTCAGAGTAATTTTTATTCCAGACCAAAAGTGGCACTAATTCCAGCACCCTTCCCTCTCCCCTTGTTCCTTCACTAGCCATCAGAAACAAAAGCTTATCTCCAAGCCAGCATGAAGCCACTCTGGCAAGACTGAGATGGAGGCTCTCTCTCATGCTGCTGCTGTGCACAGTGCACTCTTTCAGTGAATATACTGCAACTTGGATAGCCTGGCTTGGGATTTTTCACCAGCACCAAGCTCTCTCAAAATGTGCTAAAATCCTGTTCTGAGCCCCATTCAAAATCTTCCTGCCTCATATTGCAACAGCAAGAATCTTCATGCCAAATGGGAGACAGCTTTTTAGGTCACAGGCAAATAATTTTAAAGCCTACACATAGGAAGCCATAGCAACACCTCTGGAATCCCTTTGTTTTTCTCCAGTCCCACACAATTGCTTGTATTGGCTCACATCTACAGCATTTTTCCTTGGGTCTCACCTAATTTGAAAGCCCATTTTTCACTTGTCAGTGGTATCAGGCTGGGAGATATTGTGACACAATTTGCCGCTCCAGCAAACTGAACCTGCTTCAATTCTAGATCAGTACAAATCATTCCTGACATGAGAAAAGACACAGATCAGCCACCCCCTTGCATTAATAACTCACACTTTGCCTGAAGTCTGAGGTACATGATCTCTGACCTTCTGGAAAACAATTAGACCAAACAGAGCAGGACTCTCCAATACAGCTTCATACTTGCTCCTGTACAAGAATTTAGTGTCTGAATATACGCATAATGGATCCCTGTACAGTGCCAAAAGCCCAGCTCCCTGGGGCCACTACCAAAAATATCGTCTATGATTTGAAGAGGAGACAGCCCTCAGGACCAGCACATGCCACTGAATAAGACACCTGTGCTCAGAACCTGTGGGGGAAGTAGCAGAGACAGCCAGCTCCGGCCTCCGGTTGAGGAGATATGTTGCTTCTCACTTAGCTGGATGTTTGGATGAATGTTTTGGCTATTTATTTTATGATCAGCCCTTGGGCTCTGGATAAGCCTCAGCACAAATGCTGAGAAATGCCACACTCATTCCCACTTTGATATTGAATGAGTTAAACTCTGGGTTGTTCCATGTGTCTTTTGGCTACTGTATTAAGTGAATGATTCACTGAAGTGTGAAACTGTTGCCTTTTTGGAAGCAGACACACATCCCTAGTTTTTTAATGTTGATGAGGTTTGCCTATTTCAGCCCAAACTGGTGACTAAATTTTCCCAGTGCTTCCTTATGTCAAGAAAATGCTCCTGGTAGTTTTTGTACAAAATGAATGGGGCACCTATGACAGCTTTCTATTGTCCAAAAGCGGAGCTGCTCTATCAAATTTTCTGTTTATGCATTCACTTGACAGCAATCCAGGGAAAAGCTTGGAGATGCCTTTTCCTTAGCCAGCTTTTTTTTCCTTCAGTAATTACTAAGCAGCAACTTAACATAAATTTAGATTTTCTATTACTGCAACTGCTGATGTGAGTATGGCCCACAACAGGGCACGGAGTTATCGTGATATATGAAGGAATGAACAAGAGAGAGTTTTGCACTTATATTCAGATGCTGACAAACTTATTGCCCATTTAGTGTCCCACCAGGAAACATGGGCCCAGAGAAAAAAAGGAGGCTAAAGCATTTCACACTAAAACGATTTAGCTATATTGAGAAGGGTGAGAGTAACTGAAGCTGGAAGAAACAATTTTTACTGTGCTTGCTTCCTTCTTTTTCTGAACACAACCGCACAAAGGGTCTGATTTGTTCGCGTGGCCAAACAAAAACTTGCAGAGATTTCCTTAGGAGCAGAATCAAACCTTAAATCTTAATCCTTTTCAAGTAGCCAGTGTTTAAGAGGCATGACCTCCAAGCAGAAGCAAATGGGACACATTTGAGAGATAGAAGTTCTCATTTCCATTATGCCAAAAGATTCAGGACATTCACATGAAGTAACAGTAGGGCTCTAAGTGAATGAAGAAATGGGGGGAAAGGGAGGAGGCTAATAATGATTTATTTATTTATCCAGAGAAGTTACAGCTCTGTTTTGTGTTGTTTCATGCATGCAGCTTGTGAAGTGAGAAATGCTGCTAGAAATTAAAAGAGCTAAAATATGGATCTACCAACACTTCTTTCCTTTCTGACTGCTCTCCCCTTCTCCAGAATATTGCTGCTAGAGAAAAGTAAAATGAGGGGCAAAGCGAGTTCTGCACCTTGCCTACCAAAAAAAAAATAAATAAAACCAAACCCCAACATAAAAAAAACATTCCTACTCAATGGCTCATTTAATTAGTTGTTTCTCCCTCTCATTCTGCACCAGTTTTGGCCTAATACCTTCAGCTGGAGTCTTAACATGTGAAGGCCAAGGTTGAAGGGGGCAGAGGTGAGGGAGGACAGAAGGAGAAGAAAAAGAAAGAAAACTCCCTACCCACGAGCGATGCAGTCATTCCAGGAGAGGGGATGGAAGTAGCACTCTTCCCCACAGGAAAACATGGGCCTCTATTTTAAACATCATGTTATCCTCCCTTTATTCCACACTCCCACATGACATTTCTCTAGGAAGGGAGAGATATTTACTGGTCTGTTACCCATCATTGCTAATTTGTGAACCCCACCATTTACAAGCCACTTTTTAATTATTTTCATTCCCAGCATAATAAAAAAAAGTCTCCTGACACCTCAGAACCCTCTTGCTGTTTGTCAATCAAAGTAAATCTCTTTCAAGTGCCATGAAAGTCCAAGGGGACCCTGAAGGATTCACCACAATATCACAACGATTTTCCTAGGAGATCCATAGGACTTGGGTGGCCAGTACAGCAGTTCCCTAAAGTCCCCTTTTATAGAAGAATGTCCTCTCTTTGCCTGTTACTGTCGTTTCTTAGCAGTGCAGTGTAAAACATGCCATTTCTCTCAGAGCTGCATTCCTAAAATCCATTAAAAGCCCCTGCCCCACACCCCTCCCACTCCCGCCAAAAGCCATCCTTCACCTCCCTGCTTGATTATAAAATGTTCCTGTTAATACACCATAATGATCTGCAATGTCAGACTGGATACCAGCATTCAAATTAGAGCCTTGAACTATTTTAAACACTTAGTAAATAAATAAACCTCCTCTGTGCATCTAATACCATGCAACTTGCATCCGTTTGTAGAGACTAGGCAATCAGGCAGCACCCCCCACTCACTGCAAGGGCTTCCTCAAAAGATTTCTTTGCTAGCAAACATTTACAAATGCTGTGGAGACACACAGGCAGGTGTCTGCAACACCCTACCAAGGCTTAAGTTTTAGGAATTTGAGCTACTGTGAGAATTCAGTTCTATCCTCATTCCTTCCCTTACCTCTTCCCAACCGCCCCCCTCCAGCCATTATCAAAATACAGCCCAGTTCTTTATCAGGTGGGGGGAAAGACCAAGAAGAGAGGAATAAGGATGAAGAAGAGAGGCAATGGGGCACATTTCCTTTTCCAAAAAATAATAAAATGGAAAGTGTACTCACTGTATCCTCAAAGACTATCCAGCTGGAAATCCGAGTGATTATGAAAAACCAGGGTGGGGGGAGGGGTCAGAAACTATTTCATTTCAGCAACCAAACCAAAATTAAAAACAAGAAAGGGAATAAAAGAAAAAGGATATCCAATTGCAATTTCCCAGCAATTTCAGTCCATACAGGTGCCAATCCAACCCAATACTGCTGAACTCTCCCCCTCTGGCAATTTGCTTTCTTCTTCTCTGTCCTTTATTTTCTCTGTAGCTTTCAACTTTTCTGCTTAAAATTTCTGTAGTGGTAATGTTGACGGTTGCCTTCACTGAAGAATAGTGGTTTAAAATAACAGGAAAAAAACAAAAATCCTTGAGAAGGATGAATGGTCCTTTTCCTTTCTGAAACTTTTCATTTCACTGTGGATCGTTTGCCTAGTTTCCTTTTTCTGAGGTTTTCTGCCTCTCTGGCTCCACTGCTCCCCATTGCTCTCTATTTGTTTTTTCTCTGGAGAGCAGAAATAACTGTATTTCCTTTTAAGCAATCCTCCATCTGTATTTTTTTAATGTAATTTTGTTGTGACACTTAAGATCCAGGTCTTGCCAGGTAATTTTCTTTTCCCCCCTTCTTTGCTGCACTATCAATTATCCAATCCATGTGTCTCCACATTAGAATGGGGATTCCCATTCTTCTTTTCCTCTATACCCCCACACTCCTTTAGAAAAGAATCTTCTTTTGCATTTAAATTTTTATTCCTGTCTGTCAAAACAATAAACTTTTAGTCCCTCTCCCCCCTCTCCAAAGATCTGATTAGATTTCCAATCACAACCCAGTGCGCAATTGGATTTTTGATATCGGCAAGAAGCCAGCAATCCACAGCATCAGCACCCTCTCCTTGTTTCAAACTCCACGTTATATCCTTTTGCCTTCCTTCCAACTCCTCTGCATTTTCATAATTTCACATTAAATGAAATGAAGGAGGGAGGGAGTAGAGAAAAATTCAAGGTTCCCACCAGCTGTCAAGAATAAATCCATCACCTCGTTATTTTTTAAACACTTGGGATGGGTATTTTTAACGCCCACTCTCGCCTTTGCCCCCCCACTTCTCAAAATCCTTCAGACGTTAAAATTCCCCCGATGGGGCACAAAGAAACCCGAGAAGATGTGATTTGTCCTCTCAGCTGTAAATTTCAGAAGCACACTTTGCTTTCATTTGCTTCCTCTCCATCTTTTGTCCAGCAGCTATATTAATTCAGAAACACCGAGACGGATAAACTTCTATTTCTTCTTTGAGGAGAGAGAGGGAAAGAGAGACAGGAAGAAGGATAAAAGCTCTCCCGTCTCTGCCTCCCTTTTCCTCCCTTTCTGTGTTTCAATGCAGGTCTGATCTCATTTTCCAAGCGGAGCCTGGTGTATTTCAGATGTACAAGTTGGATTTCCCTTCTGCACAGCAGTGAGTTAGTCTCCCATCTTCTTCCACACGCCAGTTGTCTTCCCCCTTTTCTTCCTTCCTTCCTGCCTCCCTCCCTTCCAAGATGACACAGTCCCAGGAGCGCAGCCGCTTCTTTCAGCTTTTAGTTTCATCCCTGACACGCATAGCCCTTTGCACAGCCGAAACGCTTCCTTCCTCCTACGAGCTGCAGCTTGGATTCTCCCCGTGTGTGCATGTAGGGACGCATGTACGGGTATCTCCAGCTCCTGACAGCTGCTGTTGTTGCTGGGAGTAGCTCCGCTTTTCAGTCGCTCTGGCTTTCTGTAACTCCCCACCTTTCAGTGGCACCCTAGGATTTGCAAATGTCCCAGGGCCGGTCTCTCTGGCTACACTCCTCCTTCTCCCTTTCCGTTCTCTCCCCTCTTCCTCTGCTGCGGTTTGGTTTGGTTTGTTTTGTTGTTTTTTTTTTTTCTTTCCCCCCGTCTCTCCCCTTTTCTCCCCCCTTCCCTTTTTCTTTGCTTGTGATCAGTAAAATACAATTACCCAATTACCTCCCATCATCTTAGCACTGATTGGTCAATTGCATTAACACTTGATGTCAGGGAAAGGGACCGGGAGCTGCTCCGACGTGGCATTGCTGCCACCTGCTTGACAGACTGGGAACAAACGCAGGGTTACCTTAAGAAATCTCCAAGTCAGAAAGCAGTAATTGAAAAACAAGGGATCATCTTAAGGAAAGGAATGTCAAAACTCATTTTCTTAAAAGCCTGCCTGATTCTGACAGTTCAACCAGTATTCACAGGTTCCAGCCTAGACGCTGAGGCAGAGTAAATGACAGCAAGATGAAATGAGGTATGAAGCTGTCTTTGCGAAAGAAGTGCAGGGCAACCAGTATTCACAGGTATCAGCTCTGGCCACAGATGCAGAGGCACGATAATAATATGAAACAAGGTATAAAGTTATCTTTGCAAAAACTGTAACAGTGAAACTAATTTGCATTGAAAGACAATCTGTTTTCCAATTACAGAAATCAATGTTTGTTTAAAACTTGTATGCACATACAAATTACCTAAAACTCCATTTTGGCAGTTGTTCAAGGGCAAAAGCCCTTTGAACAGCTTCAAGGTTTTGGTGAGTTTAAGTCCTACCTTCAGTAAGCTGTGACAGCAATGCAACAGTGCAACATCTAGGCTCGCCTATCAAATCTGCCACAGCTTGATTAGAATGACTTCTGACACGCATTTTGGAGTTTTCTGAACTGGCTCCCTAATATGGGTTACAGAAGTACTGACACTTCTGTTATGCTCTTACCTGCTTACCCAGGTGTGTTAGATTAGTAGCTAGGTATCTATGTTACCTAGAGTAATCAGAATTGAGCATGTGTCTTGTTTCTCCCAGGGATCTAAGTTCAATGGAAATTTTACAGAAAATTTTGCATGCGTAAGGTCAGATCCTACTCGCTTCATGGAAACAGAATGCAGATGATGTATGTTCTGGCATTTGTCTCTCTCAAAATCAGAAAGATATTATTTATAGGTCTAACTCCTCCACACCACCCCAAAAAAGAATAAGTCAGGTGCTTCAATGGTATTTATAGCAAACTTCAAATATTAAGCAGTAACTCTGAGTTATTCCATGCGAATAGTAATATAACTAGCTCTTTGCTCAGTCCTCTTTCAAATAGTCAAGATATGTTTGGTATCCTTACTCAGGCTTCAGCTTTCGTGAGAAATTGACATATTTGAAAATAAAATAAAGTGTAAGTTCTATGTCATATTAGAAGTTTTTCCAGAATTATAAAATCCATAAGCTAGATGAATTCAGTCAAGTAACACTGACTGAATCATTAACATTGACTTTCAGATTTATTCTACTGACTCAACAGGCTTTCTGGGGAGAAGGTCCAACTAGATATAAGTTAAGCAAGTGGAACCAGGCACATTTAGCATCTGATTTTACTATCCCTGAAGTCAGTGGCAAACACAAATTACCTGCAATGGGTGAAAGCCTGAGCGTGTAGCAATAGTAAATAACCCAAACCTAGCGGTCTTTCAAAGATGCTAAAAAAAGTTTCTGGGTTTTTTGGGGAAGGTTGCAAGTGTGGTAGGAGATGAAGTTGCTGACAAGTAACAATCTTTTTCTCAGTTGGTGAGCTTATTTTGTTCCTGTCTGATTCACTGATGCTGCTGGTGTATTTTGGGTCTACAAGCATCTTAGGAGAATCTTTTCTTTTTACTACTCAAAATCCAAAAAACCACAAGGTTGTTCCTTTTCCCAGAAGGATAAAAACATCATAGTCTAATATGGTTCTTCCACTGGTTTTTCAAAAGTTCCTCAAAAATTTCCTGCTACTGTTAAAGAATCTGTGAGTGAAAGGGAAGGTTTCTATAACTGAATTAAACAAATATATAGGTCTCAGGTGCGGAAGATACACAATTTTGGGCAGCCAATCAGAATCTAAGACATAAACTCTGCTATAGCTACAGTATCTCTGTTGATACACAGTGATATTTATGATAAAAATGTGCACATTTTCAAATGACATCAAAGTACACATTTCTAACAGATAGCTGCTTAGATTACACATCTCTCTATATACAAAGATAATATATTTGCTGGAATATATGTGACTAAACAAAAAAATGTATCAAAACTGCAATACACTCCAGGCTATGATATGATCTCTCAAAGTTTGTTATCTTTAATACATCAATTAAGCTTTATCACCTAATAAACATAAAAGATAGTGTGATTAGCTCCTTAGAACATAACTTTCAAGCAATCTAGTTTGCAATATTTATAGTATGACATCCCACGCTACATGAAAAAGTAAATATTCTTATATTAAACAAAATTTTAAAATTGTAATTGCATTATCTGTTTTACAATCATATATGTCATGTATGTGAAACCTATTTAAAACAAATATTTTGGTACCATCACAATAACTCATTCCTTAATCAAATGTTAAATGGCTATCATTAACTCTGGAGAGAACTGTTACTTTTTTCCCTGCAGCACGTTATATGTATTGTATTGAAATGGTGCTGTTTGAATATTGCCTTCAGTCTTGCCCAATCCTGAGTATGGAAGGATAGCAAAACTCAAATGTATGTACTGGCAAATCTTCACAAAATAAACATGAACAACAGATTGTTACAAAGATTCTTATATAGATTGTTTTCCTTTCCAACAGATGAGGCCAGTTACAGAACCGTCACTGTGCATGACTAACACTGGAACAGACTAGTGGAAAAGACTAAATATGCACAATACTCTCTCTCATTTGGTGGAAGAGAAACATGGCTAAAGCCTAAGAGAAAAGGATTCTGGCCCTAAACAGAGGAGAAGAGAAACATTATAATTGAATAAACATAACCAAATTTTGAGGAAAAAACAGTAAAATCAGACCACTTTACATAGACAAAGTGAAAAGCAATTGCAACATTTTCCTAAGTCAGTTGACAGCCCCGCCTTCCTTTAAATAAAAATGAGGAAATCATAAAGAAAACCGTGGAACATAATATACTTTCTATTTTATTTAGTTTTGCTGGCAATAACCTGTTTGCATATGGAGAGAGTACTTGAATTCTCTTATAGCTTACTATTTTCAGAAGGGAATAAAACTTCCTGACAAACATAGTTTTCACTGCACAGATCTAGGATCAAGCTCATTAATCAATTCATTAATTCAACAGAGATACTGAAATTCTCAGACTATATAAAATATATATAATCTAACAGGAAGACTGTAAATTTTGTATTGTAATTGGAGCCCACAGTACATAATTTCTTGTTTATGTGATTTCACTAATTATTGTTCAATTATTTTAATACAACAAGCACTAAAATCAGGTGTATACCATCAAAATTAGCAGCTGACTGATACTGCTCCATTTATTAATTTTCAAGGGTTTTTTTTCTGATGTTTACATTTCTAATGAGAATTTATTTTTTTGCAGGTAATTTCTGCTGGGTCATAGCTGCTTGGAAGAAGTAAAAGAAAATATATCTTCCTTCCAGGAAAATTTGGATAAAACCACAGCACAGGAGTTTGGCACATGGATGTGTACATGACTGTTCAATAAACTCATCTCCTCATAATATCATAATAGCAAATGTTTCCCCTAAATATGGAACTGAATGGTGGTGTTTGTTGTTTAAATTTGAAGGGAACCACATTCTCAAAACTTCTGTATGTTTATTGCATGTTCCTTGTGTAGTTGGGTTAATAGGACAAATTTAGAATTGTTGTGCATTTGTACAAATTTTCATCTTCCATGCTAGCCATCCATGAGTGAAAGCATCTTGCTGTTTAGAGAGACTTTCTGGAATTTCTCCTTATGGAACTGAGTCACATATTGTCAAAGCTCCTGTTATGCAGAGGCAAAACCAACTCCCCAAGCTGATCAAGAGGGGAATTCCCCTTGCTGCAAAGAAACCTAATGGTGTCCTGGGCTGCACCCGGCAAAGCACTGAGGACAGGTCAAGGGAGGTGATCCTCCCCTCTGCTCAGCCCCAGAGAGGTCACACCTGGACTGCTGTGTCCAGGTCTGGGCTGCTCAGTACAAGAGAGACACGGATGGACTGGAGGGAGTCCAACAAAGCAGCATGAAGACGACAGACCGGAGCACCTTTCCTATGGGGAAAGGTTGGAAGAACTGAGACTGTTTAGCCTGGAGAGGCAGAGGCTCAGGGGAATCTTACAAACCTCTAGAGGTGCATGGAGGGAGGGTGCAAAGGACGGAGCCAGTGGTGCCCAGTGACAGAACCAGAGGCAGTAGGCACATACTGAAACACCAGAGGTTCCCTCTGAAAATCACGAAACGTTTTTTACTATGACAGTAAGAGCACTGGCACAGGCTGCCCAGGGAGGCTGTGGAGTCTCCCCACCTTGGTAATATTCAGAAGCCATCTGGACAGGGTCCCAGGCAATTTGCTCCAGGTGAATCTGCTTGAGCAGTGGGGATGGACTACATAACCTTAGAAGGTCCCTTCTACCCTCAAATATTCTATGATTCTGCAATTTATCAGTGCTTAGAAGTATTTATATAAAGGGAAAATAACAAACCTCATACTTAACTGGTAAAAATATTTTTTCCTAAAGTGCTCTTACTTTCTCTTATTCACTGTGGGCTTAGGAGTTATGTGCTTAGCATTCAACTCTGCAGTAGCAGAGGGTCTCTTTTGTTTTCTAAAATGAATGATGTTATAAGGAGAGCAAACATGAGAAAGAAAAACTACTAAGAGAAAAAAGGTAAACATCTCCTAATTTAGGTCTTGGAATTGTGTTTCAATTTTGACTAGAACATATTAATTTCAAGTGTTTTCACTCTATAACGGTTCTGAGAATAGTACCCAAATCCTGACATTTTCTTATGCCACTAATTTCAGGCTTAGAATCTGGATTGAGAAGAATTCTCTTTTTTCTAGGACTGAGTGCCATTGATATTAGGCTGTTGTGAATTCACTCCATAGGGAGGAATAACTCCTTTGATTTCAATGGACCATCTCCTGATTAATGCAGGTGTAAATGAGAATAGAGCATTCTTCATTTTATATCCATGCCCCATTTAATATGTATTTGGTTTCCTAAATCACACAATTATAAAATCATTGAGGTTGGAAAATGTTAGTAGAGGGAAAAAGAAGGACTATTTCTTTTAAATTGAACTTTTGAGAATGTAACATTTAAGAATATAGACAACTAGACTTGGGCAGGAATGATCCATCCATTTGAAAATAATATCATAATAGTGTGACAAGCCTTTTCTCCCTCAGTGAATATTAAATAGCAAAAATATGATACTTTGACACAGAGATTAATGTATCAGACATTCTAATTTCTTCTCCTGTGGAGTTATTGTGACTGGAAAATACAATTTCCACATATTGAGAGTTAAATCCCAACCACGTATGCTCTAAAACTTAAATGAGAGACAACCCAGCAGCCATATTTTCCTGCCTTGTCCTTATGTTTACCATACATTTAAAGTTAAATTCTGATACTGGGAAAAATTTACAATTCAACTTCTGAGTCAAAGAAAAGGTGACATTCAAGATCTCTAAATTTTCATCACGAAAAGAATAATGGTTTGCTTTAACCTTGCAAACAAAGTTACAGCTTTCAATAAATTGGGGAGGAAAAGATGTGTTGCATAGAGAGGGCAAATTGTTAAAATGGAGAAAAGGAGGAAATTTTGTGGCATAAATAACATTTCTGGAGGGGATAACTTTAATTTTCAAGATCTCTTTTCAGACACATATAAAATAAATTACTTCAACTAAATATCTTCAGCATCTTCTATTTCTATGTCCAGCACTGGGAAATCATCTTTACATGAGAAAAAAAAAAAAATCACTTCATCCTCATTTATCCGTATGAAAAAACCCTGTACTTTCATAGTGATTTTTTTTTTTTCTACTCCCTTCCTTTTTCTGTTTTCTTTCCTAAAATTACTAATGGCTCATCCTTGGCCAGCAGTAAATGACATGAGCTTTCTTTTTATTTTTCCCCCAGACTTGTCTGAATCCAAATGGATTGAAATACTGTAGTGTATACATAAGGACCTGATTTCTTACCGTTGGTGCTTGTAGGACTGCGGTTAGTGATGTGGACATCGAAAGTGCTATAGCCAGGACTCACTGGAATTATATTTCCAGTCTTTTCATGATCTCAGGATGGACTATTTGACTCTGCCACTCTACCTGTAAAACAGAAATCATTCTTACTGCATGTGTCAGACAGGAAGGAATCACTGTTATTTGGGTTAGGGAGAGTAAAGTCTTCCAGTAGTGTCAGTGCCTGACCTCACCGCATAATCACCACATGATGTGCACTACAACAGGCAAGGCAGAGTGGAAAATATAAGGTAGCAAATAGGGTAAAACCCCATCCCTCTAAATAATTACCATTCTTTTCTGTACCCTAGCAGTCAATGCCTGATATTAAATAATTTAAGATCCCTGAGCATGCTGTAATATAAGTGTACATTGACAGATGTTGACGTAAACTAAATGGATAAGAAGTCAGGGAACAACTGAGGACCTAGAAATGAACTAAGGCAAGAAGCACTGTATTTATTCTCACAAATGTTCTGAACTATGGTATATGTTACTTAAAAAATTACTCTTCAACTTTGATTTCTCTGAATTTTGTCATCAGGTGCTCAGCTCTCCCTTCTATCTCCACATACACATTAAAACTCTACATCATTTAAAGAGTATATGAAATACCTAATCATCTTTCAGTATCATCTTAGAGAGATGGATGAAACACTACAATACAATGATGAGCCTCTTGGAACTCTTTTGGAATTCACTGGGTTACTGCCACTCCAGAGCAGACCAATACTCTGTCTAGTCCACTGTAGTTTCATTTCTAAAAAGAATACAAAGTTATTCCACAACAGACTATTCCATAACTTTCACTTCATAAAGCAGTATAAGAGGAAGAATAGCCAAGACCAATTTTTGTTGGATTTGCACTTAAGCCCTGGAAATGTTACACATGGAAAAGGTAACTCCATATTTTGGAAACAATGAGAGGAAACAGGTTTAATATGAATAAACATCTTTGTCCCCATCAGAGCAGAAGTCTTTCAAAATTTCTTAAAAATATCTGTGGTTGAGAACTTTTCTTATTCTTTATTGACCCCACTATAGACATCCTATTAAGAAGAAATGCTGTCAGTCACAAGTAGTGAATGAGATGGCAAGAATAATGATATTTAAAGAGTATTTATTGGTTTTAGTTTATTATTAAAATTATTATTTCATTTTTATTGTATTAATAAACATTTTTAATTTTTTAATTATTTACCTATTTTTTATTCAGTGATAATTTAGGCTGAGTTTGCCTACAAACTCTCTGAAATTCATTCTCAAGTGGAATGGTACAGTATTAAATCAATACTCACCTTACTGTATCACATCTGATCTTCAAGGTCTAGGAAACAGTTTCTTGTTAAAGGGATTACTTCTAGTGACGAACGAGATAAAACACCTGTAAGGGATGAAACATTGTTTTAAGAAGCTGCACATCATGATTATAATAATTGTTTGAGTGTAGGAAAAAAAAAACAAAAACCAAAAAACACAAGAGGTGAAAGAGGTGATGCACAGAAGTCTGGATTTTATCCAGGGTTTTACTAAATGCAGACCTTCTATTCTTTCCTTGCACTTTTCTCCTAATTTAGATTGAGACTGCATTTCCTTTAAATTGTATTTGCTTTACACTACTTTACATATGTAGGAGGAAGTACAAAATATAAAAACAAATCACAATTTAAGTCATAAGGAACACTACTGGCTTCAAAAATCACAGTACTGATAGTCTTTGAACAATAGGAAGGGCTATTATTAAGAAAATGAGAATAAGAGACTGAAGACAACTTTTCCAAAAGTTCTTCAAAACTTTATGGAAAATATATTTTGTAAAAATCAGGAGGTCAAGGGATATGAACTTTCATTTAAAGTGTTGGAAGTGGTCCTTATTTTCAAAAGCAGCACAGCAATATTTGCTAAATCCAGCTCCAGATAAAATGTGTTCTTCAAAGATGAGCCAACTACAATGAGTCATCACTTTTGGAAAAGGCATTTAATAACTCCATACATGAAGGCATAGATCTGGAAGCAGGAATTAACCATCTATAATCTTAAAGCACATACAGTTCATTTTGCTAGCATTTCTTTTCTGGAAGGGAAGTTTAGAAAAAAAATTTAGGTTCAAAGGAAAAAAATTAATGCAATCTCTCATAAAATTAAGGTTGCAAAGCTGTTTCAACTTCATATTAAAACCTGTCCCAAGAAATATGATAATTAAAGACAAATTCGTTTTTTGGTTTTTGTTTTTTTTTATTATGCTCCTGCCCTCTTTATTTTCTTAGGAAAATAAATACAAAATAGAAATCTATCAATTATTATTTATGGATATTAAAAGAAACAATAACTATATAGTTCCAAAGTGATCTTTTTTACAGAATTATTTTCCCTTAACATTTATTCAAGAATTCACATAGCTATTGAAAATCACAGAATTGTATGGAAATTGCTGTTTCTTTTCCTGCATGACTACTGCAGATAGAAGAATCAAAGATTGGTTTGCTCCTGCCTTTTTTAAAGATACATAATCTATGTACATAGATGTCTATCATGACAAATGGTAGTGTTTAAATGTAATTGGCATGGAGCTTTTATGGTACAAAGATTCAAGGAATAGATATTTATATAAAAGAACATTTCAAAAATTTGTGACAAATAATTGACAACATTTAGATCACTATTAGGAAATAAACTAGATTTTAGATATTAGAAAGTATATACTTTTAGGGAGATCGATGCAGATTGGTCCTTGAATGCAGTAGTTTATGATTTTCTGCTTGTTTGTAGGCAGAGCAGCATTGGCATTGTTCCCATTAAACAAATGTGTTTAAAATCCTTATTGTTCACACAAGAACTTGTGCTTGCTGAAATTCTTCAATCTAAAATCTTCTGAGCAACGTAGGAACTTCACAAAACCTGACTTTATTTTACAAACAAAACCTCTAAGCGATATTTTAAAAGGTGCTTAAACATGTGGATTTTGAAAATCCTGTGATTTACAGGTTTTGTCTAAGTGCATTAATTAGCTAACTCCCATATGTTTTCATCTAGATGCCTTCCAGAAAATAATATTATTTATTTGCATGCTAATATAACACAAATTAATAGTTGCTAAATGTTTGAAGTCCATGTGTAACCTTGCAGGGGTAAGGGGTATATTTTACAGGTGGTCAGCACCATCCAGGTCAGTTTAATCATACTGATATTGATGACTTTTCCATTTTTTGAAAGACTTCATTTCTATTCCTTATTTCCTTTGAACAGAAGAAAACGAGCAGCTTGTCACTATGGTTTTAGGTGGGAGGCAGTGCATGGCAGGATATGAGTCAGTCATTAAGCCTGCTGGTCAGTTAAAGAAAACCAAAAAAACTCAAAACAAACTACAACTTGTCATAATGACTGGGACAGTTCTCTGCAGAGAGAATATGCATTAGGTAGTTTTTTCAGAGGTGGGAAGTAATTTCCAGAGTATGTTAATACTAAGACAGGGAAAACATTTGAGCTACCTCTTCTGTACCTTGCTGCGGAAAACTTCAAACACTTGCATCTTATACATTCCCACTTCAGCACACTGATCAATGTTTTCTCTGAGCTAGTTCTGTTTTAAACCCATGCGCATCCTTGGGATTTGATTCTCTAAGGCATTTAAGTGGGATATTTATAGGGCAACTATGCTGATGAAGATCTGGTATGCTAAGCTCTAGAATGACAAGAATTTCTGCTTTGGTTAAATGAGAGCAAGTATATAAATATATCTCAGCCCTTTGTCACAAAAGTGTGTGGGAGAGGCACATTAGGCAAGGTGCTAGAAGTGAGGGAAGCTCTAACTGCTTGCAGCTATGACACATTATTATTCATTGCATGGCATGTCACTCAGACTGTCATAATGCACAGCAGAGAGCATGCACATTATCAGCGCTGAACAGCACTGAGAGGGGCTGCAGAAGCACAGGTCATTTGGGGAAAATACCTCTGTAACAATCCAGGCAAAGTTTGCTGCTCTTTGTGGAGCAGATCTGGCAACACAAGCAATGGGATCATCAACTGGTTACTAACAGTCAACAAAATCCATCCTTTACAGATGAAGACATATCTGAACAGGTTGAGGTGGAGTCAGAATTCTGTATGTAAAGCAGTCACTAAATACTATCTAACAAGATAATATCAGTCTTGGAGAAAGTGATCTGAACAAAGAACAGGTCAAATGCTCAAACACTTGCAGGGGTACAAGTGTCAGCACAGTGCTTTGCACTGAGGAAAAAAGGTCTGCAGCATCAGAGAAGGCACAAATAGAGAAACCTAAAATCACCCAGGAAGAATGAAAATAAGTAAGTCAGCAAAGTAAGGAAATCAGATATACGCATCAGGTTCAAACACACACGCACAAAACAAATGAGTCAATTAGACAAAGAAGGCAGTCTGAATTTCTTGATATGAAATTATCAAGGTACAGGTATAAAAATAATCAAGCTTAGTTTATATGAATTTGAAAATTAGTTTTTATGAACAAAAAATTTATTTGTTTTTTCTGACAAAAATTCGTTTCCTTGAGTATTTGCAGCAATGAAATCAAAATGGACGAATTTATTTTCCAGGCCCATCTTTAAAATTTTTGCAATATTGAGACAACTTCTTCAATTTTTCTGCTTCTTTCTCTTCTCTTTCCCCATATGCAGCAGCACTCTCTGTTAGGGTATTTTCATTTTGCTTGACTTCAAAGTCAGGCTTTAGCAGAAATTCAGAGAATCTTCAAATAGACTTAGCAGGTGAGAAAGAATTACTGTAGTGCCATCACGTGAGACTTTCAGGCAGATGTTATCAGCACTTCCAAACCTTATCTATGCTTCACTTATGATATTTCTTTTAGAATATATTTAATAATATGATAAAAACCACATGGTAATCTTCCTTGTTAGACCACAAGTTTGAGCAGTAATGACTGAGGTGCAGAGCATTTCCTGGGAAACTACTAAGAGGACCTAATTATCATGCTCCTCTATCAAGATAATCAATTTGTTAGTAACATTATAGTATTTAACTATCTACCTCTAAAACCCTGTAAACCTGGGTTTTATAGACAGATAGTTAAGAGAGTCATAGTTAAGAATCTCTAGAGTCATTAGTTAAGAGTCGTAAGAGAGTTATTAAGTTATTAAGAGAGAGTTACCAATTGAAGGTAGAGGGAGTTATCAATTGGAGGTTTTGTTGCTTTTCAATTAACAAAGCACCTGCACATTAAGTTGTATTGATGCAGGAATTTTCATCACAGTGTGTCTACAATCCGTTTGTAGGAATCATCTTACAGACCCACAAACCGTGACAGCCTCCTGGCTTCTGATAGGAGACTCACAGTAGTACCACACAGAATTTTCACATGAAGAACAAGAAGTAGGATTTGTGTTTCATTTCTTTCAAAATTTTAATAGGTAGAAGACAATAATGTCATTGTCATGTCACCATCCTTTTTTATCATTATTCAAAAGACACTGATGTCAAAGGACCTGAACAAAACTTTCTAACTTGATCAGGAATTTAATGGTCTAAGCAGTACAAAGCATGTTCCTCATCGTGTGACCATTTCACCGAATAACTTGAGAACAGTAAGCAAGCAATATAGAACATGTCTGAGGGCAAAGGTGATATGGGAAGGTCAGGATGAATAAAAAGTCAAAACTGGAAATTGTTTAAATATTCATATCTTCATTAAAAAGTCAATTTCTTTCAATAAGCATTGTACCATGTATAATTAATTTTTCATAAGATTCAGAATTGTTATCTGACAACTTCTAGCAAAAATTTTTATAAAAACCACCTCATCTTTACACTTTTTTATGGAACAACCAAGCAATTTAGACAAATAAAGGAGAGAGGAAATATACTGTTGCAGTTATGTGATGCTCTTTCAGGAACATTCTTGGTTTGGGTTTTGTTGGTGGTTTTTTTATTGTTTTGTTTTTGGGTTTTTTTTCCATTAATGTTTACAAGGGACAAATTAAATTACAGAATCATAACTTTGGAGAAGGGATCATCCCTTCCAGTGTACTGCTCAAATTTATCTGATTAGAGCAAGCATCTCAAGGCACATCCAGCAGAGATGTATAACACCTGGAAGAACCCACCAGCTCTCTGGCATATCTTACCTGCTTTTAAATCACCCCAGAGTTCTAGGTTTTTTCCCCCTATTATTAATATGAAAATTGGGAGCTACAGTGAGGGAGGAATTGCTTAGGAATATTGCCTATGATGTCATGGGAGCTGAATTCACCACTGCAATGCTGGTAATCAATGTCTGTTGAATGGGAACCTACTACATGATGTCAGAGAAATTAATTGCACCTGCTATGCTAATCTGTGCACCAGAAACGTTTCACAAGGAACAAAATGTTACAGTTTTAAATGTAGAATGAAAATATTTAACCTTAAAACCAGAACAGCAGGATTAAGGAATGAAGAATGAAGAGAGAACGTCTGTATCTCCGGTACCTGAACAAGTTTATTAGCTGAAGAAGTGCTGATCTTTATGCAAAATTGTCAACAGGACATTGTGGACTTCTGGTTTGATATGTCCTGGACATATTCACTATTGAAAATCAAGTTAGAAGGAATTATCCAATATAAAAATGTTCATCTCAAATCCCAGTCTTTCAAATACACAAAGTACAATTGGTATAGTATAACTTTTGCCCAAATGTGTCAGAAGCAGCTGTATTTTCCATTTCAAATTACACTGGATCATTCCAGATGAAACTGGCCTACTTTAGCCTACATAAATTTATACTGTTATTAGATATTGCATATGTTTTTTAATTATTAGAAGTCAGACTAAAAGGACATTTCATGAAAGATAAAATGCAGCAAGATTTAAAATCTTGATAAAAAGTATATAAAGGTGTTTTTAATACGCCAATATGTAAGGTTAAAGTAAAATATTTAATTGAAATAAAATTATATAAAATACAAGATTTACTCATAGGTAATTTTAGGATATGAATGTACTAAGAATGAAATTTACTGAGATTATAAAAAGATCCTGCTTTTGAATGACACTTGAAAAAACTGCGAATGCATAAGATTGTCTGTGCTCAAACATGGTGCATGCCCATTGAAATGGGAGGCCAAATGTTTACCAAGGATTTCTTTACAGATTTTTCTAATGATTACCAGCCAGTTTCCTACAGGATGTGCTCAAGTAAGTAAACACAATGACCTTGCCAGAATTACCTTCATAAGTAAAGCTGAATTGCAGGGCCAGAGGCCGGACTTCTGTGACTCCCGTGGGCCCCTTCCAACTCACGATATTCTATGATTCTGTATTTGTTCACCTATATGAAATGACTGTCAGCTATTCTTGTTTTATACAGACACATGTGTCTGTGTATACATACACTTACTTTGTCTGCTCCATGCAAGCAGAGTAAAAATAATTTTGTGTGTAATTATAGCTGTAAATATTAACTTAGAGAAAATAACTTGGAGATACTGATAACATTTCACAGGTATCATATGAGGATAGAGAAAACTAAATTATCAGAAGACATGAAAAATCAAATTGAGGTATTTCCTGACAACTGTCATTCTTATGCCGAAGTTCAGACAAGGAATGGAGATGTCTCACTCTGACAGTCTTCCTCTGCTGCCTGCCAGCATAAAAGGCTTCCAAACAAAACCAGTTGATTAAAAAACTGGAGCAAATGAAGACCAGATTGTTTCCTTATTATCTCATTACCTGTTTACAACAACTGTGTATTGTAAAGGAGATTTATGTAATGCTGTTTCATCAAGGAACTAACTCTGTACAAATGTCAATAAAGGTGAGAATGATGCAGCAGAATGCAATTCTGGCTATGGATTCCTTTCATCCATGTATATAAGACATGACCACAGATCGATGAAAGACTGTCCAGGAGATTGCAGAGAAAGGTTTTGACCTATTACACATGAATTATACTAAACAGGTGATTTAAAGAGTTATGATACATTGTTAACAACTCTTAAAATATCTGTTAGTAATAATAATAAAAAATACGAAGTCTTAAAAAAAAAGCAAGAGTGATTTCTATTTTTTACTCCCCAATAGTAAAAATTATAACTGTAAAAGACAGTCCTGTACCTCCTCCAGAACACAGCTGGTAGGAGAAAGTAAGCGAGACTAACTTGTATACACTTATTATTACAAATCATTCTTGGCACCTGTATGAGTTAAAGCAAAAATGTAGCTTAATTTACAGCAACAGAAGAAAACTGGAGAAGACGGGGGAAAAAGTTACTAGCTTTAAGAATATGTAACCTCAACTTTCTTCAAGCTGCACAGTAACCTTGATTGTGATTCTAGTTCCAAAATGTTCAAATAATCTAAGAGAAGTAAACAAAATTGTATGTTCCCTACTCCAGGTAAATTCAGCAATAAATAAAGAGTCAAGTTTTTATTTTCTCCTTGCCCTCAATAACCACTGTAATAATACTCAAATCTGTTGCTATTGTTTGCAGGAAAAAGTGGTGGCACACAGACTTTTCCAAACATTTGTATATGTATGACATTAAATTACAAAGTACATATTTTATGCCTGCTTTTCCCAGACTCATTCTAAATTCTGATCCATGCAAATCAATACATCTTTGAATATTTTGCAAGTTACCAGAAAAATATAAGACAAAATGAAGAAATTCTAATGTCACTTGAATTTGCCACAAATAGCCACCTTTCCTCTAGAATTGGAGACATGCCTCTGATTTGCACACACAACTTCTTGTTGGACATGCCATGCTTTAATGTTCTGTATGAAGTAAGTACCAGGGGGAAAAAACAATTAATATCCCTTAGCAAAATTTTCAGAATATTTATCTCAGAGTCATTTTGTGAAATTCTTGCACTTGCTTCTCATGGACTGGCTCCCTCATAAACATAAACAGTTTGTTTGCCTCTTGAAAGTCATAGTCATTATTTTAAGCCATCAGTTAAATGAATTTATTTTATTATAGTTTCTGTTTGAGGAAAAAAACCCAAACATTCCTGCATTCTATGGCAAAATCACTGCTGCTTTTTATTCTGAAAGTCTGAAGAGAGGCTGTAAATACAGAAATATATTATGAATATTTTCAAGTGAGAGCAGTAGTACAAACCAGTCTGTTTGTCATTTCAAAACTCAGAACAGGTTTGTACTTTGAATAGCAATACAAAAGAAACACAAAAATTTAGAAATAATGTAATTTTATGAGCTTTGAGTGTAAAAATAAACTTTACCTTGAATCTGGAAGCCATCTATCCCATTTTATATTTAGAAAATTAGTTCCCTTAAGCGGGTACATGTTCTTACTGCTCTACCTTCTCTCACAAGATAGCCTGTCATCCTTTTTGATAAGCACCCTACATTCTTCAGAAATAATTTAGTAATGCATATTCTACCTTACCGTCCATATTTCAGTGCCTCTGTTAGAATGAGATTTCCAATAAAAACATGGAAAAATGTGTTACAGTATAAACCCATACCCTACAGAAACCATATCCTATATTGACATATCCTGCCCACATTCAGCAGGGATTGACCTTGTTTGCAACAACTTTTCACATGCTGAAAATTTTTATTGTTCCCCCACTTCCATACCTCATTCTTCTCTTCCTTTCAATGTCACTTGTTTCAGTTTTTTTGAAATGCCATTTTTTCTAGACCTTCTTTCTCCTCATTGCCAAGATATATAATAGTTCCTTTTTGAAGATGAATTTCAAGTTTCATTAAAACTCTCAGAAATCCAAAGTAAAACCACTGCATATGAGATCAAACAATGTACCTTTTGTTCTGAAATTATTTTTTCAAAATTGGTTTTAATAGAAAGAAAATGAGAGAAAAATTTATTTTATTTGACACCAGTATACTTTTTTTATTTTGAATTAAAAAGTATTAGCTGGAAGATCATAACACATGCATGCATTCATAATTTTTGTTGTTCAAAATGAAGTTTTACACAAACTCAAAGATTAAAACGGAAACCCTTTCACTAACCTCAAAATCCTAATTATCAATAGATACACAATCTGCCCTTAGGAAATAACATGTTCATATAAAACTGTTTTGCCAAGATTGCCATGTAAATATTTAAAAACTGCTTTTGAAAATGTCAATCAGTTTATAAATGTTTTGTCTATATCATCAAGTATTTCTGGGTTATTTTCCACATCATGTTCTGCATTGCTTTGTGAGACTCAGTGTTAAGTGCTCCCAAATCATTTTAGTAACAGCTATTATTTTGTTATTCAGATGGTTCTGTCTGTACTTAACATTATGATTTGTCATCCAGTTTTTCTTTGTTTGGTTTCCATTATTTTTTCCCATTTGAAGCTTCTGTGTTAAACACAGTACTGAATCTCAGAAGGATGAAAGACAACATACCACCACTTTAATCACACTTGCTTAAATTCACATCTGAACGATGCATTCCAGATACCCATATTTCTAGATATTTCTAATTTAGATCAGCAATTTAGGACAGACAGAAAAAAAACCCCCAAAAAACCAAAGAAAAAAACCAATAAATATTATAACAAAAAATTAAGATGAAAAAATGTCACTGTATGTGACTCAGCGTGATTTTCAACTGTTTGTTCTACATTTGAAATGAGACAAAGTAGATGCATGACAAGGTACAAACAACCATTGCATGCAACGATGTCTCTGTCATTCCTATGAAAACATCTCTGTGGGTTTTATTAGGCGAGAAAAACTATCTTCTGAAAATATCTCAAAGTATATTACTGGCTTTAATAAGAGCATTAGTGCTGAGTATCATCCTACAGTGCTTTTTCAGTACATACAATGCATGACTTTTTTAATCTCAAATATAATGAAGACCACTCACTCTCTGTAACTGAATTGTAATGACTAAAATGTCTGTGGAGAGAAAGTGAAAAATAAAAATACTGCTACTCAACTCATCACATCATCATTGGTCATAAAAAAACCTCAAAAAACTGAGTGTTTTTTGACTTAGGCCATACTATCTGAATAGGCATAGAAATATTATATGTTACATTCAATTGGCATCACGCTGACACTGATATTATCAGTGAGGGAAGCCACATCTCTGCTTATATGGGACTGATCTCTTTTCCATTCTGCAGATTTCTTTTAAGAACGAATTAATGAAGACAAGTGCGTTCTTGTAAACTCAATCATTCTAGGCTGTTCTGGGAAGTTACAAAAAGATTCTGATGTACACACTTGCTGAGTGCTTGACATGAGAAGGCAGCAAGGACTACAACCCAAAAAAACCACAGAGGAAAAGAATTCTGTATATCTTATGTTCTCTGCAATTCTCAAACCCACTGGTTTTTAAACAGTAACTTTTTGTATCTACAATCCTAACAAATGAATTAATTGCAAAAATACCTGAGTTCATGTCAGTGACTTTTTGAATATTTCCAACAAGTAGTTAAAACTTTGTAAATGGCAACTCATAAATCAAAGGTCAATCAGGGTCTTGAGAGCTGTGGTATGCAAAAATACCCTGTAACTTTGCATCTAAGGCTTGCACCTGGAAACCCTTCAGGGTCCTACTAAATCCCACATTTCTTGAACTGCTCAAATGAATCATTTAGCCTTGTTTGGGTTCAGTCCCTTCTCCTGTTGATGGACTTTCAACTGTAAATAAATTCTTTAAGGATTTCTGTTTATTCAGTTAATGCAGTAATGTTAACATGACAGAGGCTTTTTAAGTAAGAAAGAAAGTTTTCCTTCTGCTACTAGAAACCTTATTCTAAGCTTTACATTTTCTTACATTTTATATACAATTAAACTAATTCATTGCAGAGTTTTAATGCTGTGTGAGTCATACCTAATGGCAATGTACACTCTTGGAAGATCTAGTCCAAACACAACAAGACACTTATGTTCGTAGCAGCTCTGTTTCATATTGAAAAAGATTTATACTGAAAATATTCATATGAGCTGTATTTCCACACCAAAAAAACCTCACCAAATACTAATAAATCCACCCACCCCTCTCCAAAAATGCCAAACCAAAAAGACTCCAAACAAAAAAGCCCAACCAACCCCAAAAACAAACCAAACAACCCCACAATCCTTAGGAGGATAATTCATTAATCAGTGAAAAGCACTTAGATTCAGAGGATCTAAAAAAAATTGAATGGGAATTTGCTAATTCTCTAGTTTTAGGATGACCTGCTTTTTCTTTATTTGAACACCAGAGTAATGAAGACAACTCTGCCATATGAAGACAGCAGTATGCTGAACACAGTCTTTATTGCAGTAACCACACAATACTCCTGCTATCAAAAATCCTAATTCATAGGGATATATACAGTACAATATACAGCCATGTAGAAACCTACCAGCAGGCCAGCAACCATTTACAAACCACCTAACTTTTACTTGAGAATTTAAATAGTCTGTGGCTCTTGTGTGAAACTTTGCACAGCGACTACTTCATCTGCTAAGATAAAGCAGAGCTCCTATAGATAAGTTAGTAGCAAGTTATATGTAGAATTCCTGTATCTGAGTGATATGTATATCAACTAATTCTAGTCTAATACTTACTGACCACACCTAGAACATCTCACTGGGCAAGGAATGTTTATGTCTGTCAGAATCACCTCTCTGAAGCTCCCCATCAGTCAGGTCCTGATCACATAACTCTCAGGACATTTTTCTGATCTTGCACTTAATTGCTGTTTATTAGAAGTATTGTGTTTCAACTTCACTGTAGTGTGACAAGAAGAACCATGAATAAATACCAACTAAGTCTTGCTATGGAACTATTATCTCCACACAGCCTGCAACATTTTAACAGCTAAGTCAGAAATGTAAAAATTTACTATCTTAACATGCAGTCATTTCACTCTTCAACCCCTTGAAAACCACCCTAAGTAGACAAAATGAGCAGTGAGAAGCTTGGGGGACAGAAAAATCAAGTAAGTTTTTGATAAATTTTTATTATATTAACTTAATCTATTAACTAGGTAACTTGAGGAATTTTTATTTTCTTCTTTAATTAAGAAATATTATGTTCCATAATATGAAGAGATTAATATTAAAAGCAGTACTGCTTATGAAACCAATAGAACTAAAACTGCATTTCTTTAAGAAGAGTTTGAGACAATTTGACTAAGAAATTGCTGAAATATTTCAGAAGATCTAAATACTGAATTGACAAATCCAGTTGCCTTCATGAACAGCAACCTGAAACATCTCGTGTCCACTAAAGTTTCTTTAGCGAACTATGTCGACATGCTTTCTGTTTTACTAATTAGCTGATGGACAGCAGGAAAAACAGTAAATAGTAGTGGAAGAGATTCAAGAAATTTCTACATTGACAAAGGAAAAAAAATAAAAGGCATCAAATTCTGGCAAAAGCTACAATGAAATATAGTTTCAAGACACAGATTAAAAGTGAAAGGAATTTTTTTCAGTACTCAAAGAAAAAATGAGTCAGCATTAAAACTCAATTTTTGTTGCTGCATCAGCATGGATGAGAGGGAACATTAGTCATTCATCATTAAAGTACAGATGGACAGCCTATCATGAAGTGATTTTGTTAAACTTTGTGAAATCTATCTCGGCAACCATTAATAATAACTAATAGGCATATTTACTTGGGATCATCAGGTTACAAAGGGCATGATAAACACAGTGACATGTTCTTGGCATGACTGAGAAATGAGTTTTGGCCTGGCTGAGGTCTCCCATATGTGTCCTGTAAGCCCAGCTAATGAGGCAGGACAATCATTAAACTTGGACAAATTAATATGACATGAGTAGGAGAGTCCACAGATGCAGTGACAGAGATGAAAGTAGGTCACGTTCTCACAATTTAAATAGAAACAGTCTAGACAGCATTAGCATGAGCTTCATAAGACTTGTACCAAAACCCTCAGCACAAATCTGTAACATCTATTACAGCTGACAATAAATATAAGAAAAAATTACTGATATAAATAAAATAAGAAAAAAAGAAAAACTCTTTTGGCTTTAGCTGGTTCAGTGGATTAAAAATGTTTACAGCATACCCAAAAAACAGTATAAAAAACAACCAGTATAACAATTATTTTGAGGTAATTTCCCTTCAAATGCTGGTGGCTGTAACAAAAAATATACATCTCCCTGTTATTTTACAAGAGTACTGAAAAGGCTTGTTTTCTCTAAAGCTCTTGGCAGAATACACAATTTAAAAAAAGAAAAAAGCCTCAAGTAGCCTGCCAGAAAAGCTATTGTATAAAGGAGTGAGTTCCTTGTTCATTCCTTCCTTTCACCTTTACTTTTTTAGAGGATAGAATGGTAAGTGGAGTGGACACATGAAGTAGCAATGACAGGATGAAGACAAACAACTGAATGTCCTACATGATATACTGAAATAGGAAAAAATATTCTCTGTTTAAATAAATGTAAGAATAATATTTACACAAAAAGAACAACTGTTGATTATCATTCAACACATATAATATGTGGTATGACCAGTTCCCTGCTCAAGCTTCTATTCAAAATTTTTTGGTACCGCAGAAGTTTTTTCTGTGTTTTGCACATATCCCTACCCTGAAATGGAATGATAAAACAACCAAATAATTTCCAAAGTAATGGATATTTCATAATGTGTTGTAAGGAGAGGATATTCTTGCAGTAATAAACGGGTTATCTTTTTAGTACCTGCTTGATCTGTGTCCCAGTAGTAGAAGTACTTACTACTAAAAAGATGCTTTTCAAATTGAAGGACCTTCTACAAGAAAAGGTGTTAAGTTTCATTTTATGGTCACATTTCCTTTTTGGATCGTTATATTCCACCAAAAACCTGTACTAGGCTACCCCAACTCTTTTTTCTCACTCCAACATTCTTTATAAGAAAAATAAGATAGAGTGTAACGGTTAATATTCACATTTGTTAGCATTTGTTCTTGATTTTCACATCTTCAAGAAACATAAGTCTGTGTACCTTATCTATATTAGGTGAGTACAGGACTCAAATCCTTAGTATATAAGCAAAAGAATATATTGGAATCATACAGCATTGCATAATTTAATCTAAAGCCACACATATTTCAAATATATTGCAAGAAAACCCACTTTTTATATATACAAAAAAGTATTAATTTACCCACCCATTAAGTTCTATAGTTGTTTTAAGCATAGAATAGATAAATTTTCCTGCGATTCACAAACAAACAGTAAAGCTGCTTTCAAAGAGGTAGAAGCTCTTCTGTAACACAGTTAAGAAAACAAAAATTATTCTGAAATGGCAAGGGGAAACATTCCAGTCTAGAAATAAGGTAAATGCTTCTGCTTTAATGTTTTGGTTTTATTTTTGTTTTTATATTTTTTTTGAGAACTACCATTAGAAAGGTAACAGTAATAATAGATATTGCCTGTTTTTTTCCAATGCTCATATTGTTTCTTATTGTAAATCTATTCAGCTTATTTAGCCAAGTAAAAGTATATATACCAGTTTCTCATTACTGCTTTTAACTACCCTTTCAAGACACCTGCATAGTTTTGGATTTCACAACTACAAACGCCGAAGCAGCAAGACTCAAATGTGAAAAAAACCCGATGCTATCAATTTTGTCTTGAAGATCTCAAGATGCAACACAGAAATAAGTGATGTCATCAAACTCTCCTTGGGCTCAGGAGAGCCCAAATTACTTGGAGAGTTCTGAGAAGTAGACCAACTTTATTATACACATCAATATCAAATGTTATACAACTGAAAGGCATCTGTCTTGGCCATATCTTTATATGATTCTTACTCATGGGTTTAAACCAAGATTCTCCCAGGGAGATTAAACAGCTTAACAGCCAGATGCTGCAGAGCAGTATTTGGCATACGTAGAGCTGATAAAGTTACTGACTCTGAAGTGAGCAGAAGAGACTGCAAATGTTCCCAATCCTTACAATCAAAATAGCAGAATGTATAGGTAAAAAAATTTAGCTGAGTAGTGTATGGCTTAAAGCAGAAGTAAATACCAACTGGTACATGGACATTTAGACTATATGGGTTATTTTAATATTCATCTGTTCCACTTCAAATTATTCCAAGTTACACCAGAGTAGACAGGAAAGTAGACCTCTGCATTTAGGAAAAATTGTTACTTCTTGTTCCTAAAGTCCTGAGAGCTCTCTAGATGGGCCAATAACAAAGCTTTCCAATTTATTGAAAAGTATGCTAAGTATAGAGGAAGTTGAATTGTCTAGTCACATAGACTGTCTTGATTCAAGCAGCACCATAAGGATGGCCCAAATTGCTACTGGTGTCAATATATATATATTTTTAAATNCTAATTAATATTCTATTCTAATGAATAATAATGCCTCAGAGAGGAGGATCCTCCCAGATTTCCAGGGTCAGTGGCTGTATGACATGAACAGAGAAACTATTTCTCAGATACTGCTACATTAACTTTGCAGATAACATAAAACTATTTTGATTTTCATTGCAAAGTAACTTTCTGGATGCATCTTTGCTATGGATAAGTGGCATAAATAATTTCCTGATTTCCTTCATCA
>VXBU01005204.1:426921-498209 GCA_013400315.1 Bombycilla garrulus
CCTTCTTCATTTTCAGGAGCAGAAAATTTTGGCAAAACAAGGCCAGCCATATTTTCAAAATTTCAAAAGTCTGCATTTGAAAAACCTCACCTGTAGCATTTGATAAATACTGCTGATTATTCTCAGTTCAGCAGTGCAGAATTTAATTAAAAACAAATCCATAAAAAATATTCCTGGAACACTCCCAATACCTTTAACAAAATTTCAGGGAGCTGAAAGCTAATTGCAGACAAAGACCTATACGTTACTCTATAATTTTCATAGAAGTCACCTGCAGCAAATAGGACAGTACTCACTTTCCCCCTCAGAATCACAACACCACAAATACTTTTTATCCATGCAAGTTACAGTAGGGACTGGCAGGCCAACAATTATGGTTTCATAGGTGAGGGGACATCATATGCACTCCAGTCATGACAAGACTATAGAAAACCTTCTACCATTAAGCCGGCGGGAGGAAACACACCATCTATGCCAGCCATCAGACACCAGTCTTTATGGTCCATAAGAAATAGATTAGCATGTTTCTCTTACCTCTCAAGGAAAAGATGCCAATATCATAGGCAACATCAAGTTTAGAGCACCGGCCAGCCTTTTTTGCAGCGAGACACAGACTGTGACGCTCATACTGAAAAAGGTTATAGTTCAATTCCTAAAGCAATCCCTCTGGAGACCTCTTATGGGGTTTACTGAATGTCAGAAGGTTTTGCTGTTCCTGTCTGCTAGACCTGTGCTGCAGATAGACAGCAGGATTTCAGCATACAGTTTGCCTCTTTCTATCAGCTTCTAAATTCTATTAAAAGTGCCTATGGCACTCCTCTGCTAGGAAACATTTAGCACTGTCACAGACACTCATTCCGAGAAGTCATTTCAAGGCACCAGAGCGCTTTTCAAAACCTCTGCTGTGTATGCATGAGCATCAGAGTCTGCAAGTACCTGCACACAGACACTATCTAAAAAAACCTAATAATGACCTCCATACACTAACCTAGAGGTGACAACAGAAGTGAAACTGTGCCCTCAGTTATTTTGGTTATGGTTCTGTTATTTTGAGAGAGCATTTCTGGCCATGTTCATATTTTACTCAGGACACTTTTCTTCCCGAGTTTATTTTTCCCTGTATATACACTGTGGTACCTCACAAGAGAAGGGAGCAGTCATATGTTCTACCCTGACAGCAGCATCTCCCATGACCATACAACTACAACCTATCTGACATGCTATTTCAGTTTCAAAGGCTCATCTTGTCACTTCATCTACTGATATATAGGCAAATCCATGGTCATACCAAAGCAAACAAAATCAATGGATTTTGTGACACAGTAAAGACCTCCAATCACTGGGGCATAACAGTGCCATTCTGCTTGTCCACATATCGCCATTATTTACCCAGAAGAAAAACAGCATTTTAGGTCATCTGCAGATTCCCCAAACAAGTGAATTGTAAGTTTTCTGAGTCAGAGCAAGGCAAGAGAGACTAAAGGTTTTCAATCTTTACATTGAGAAAAAATATATACATATATATTTGTATGTATATATGTATTTAATATGCAAATAATAAGATTCCAATGGAATACAAATATCTTTTACTGAATATTATTGTCATTAGCCCATATTATGTTTATATGAAAATAATTACTTCAATTTCTTTCCTAAATCGAATAAAAACAATATCTTTCCAGTAGGCCCAGTAAGTAGTTATTTGTCAGAGCTCCATGTTGAGATTATAGCAGTAAAACTGCAGTTCTGAGGTATATGTGTAAGCTTTACAAGATTTATGCATATTCTACCTTTTTTTCCACTCAAAATGCTTCATAGGGACTAAAGAGTCTTCATATTTTTCACACTGAAGTTATTAGTTTAATTGGCAACAGAAGCTCCAGTTTAGTCTTTAATTAAAGGCAGAGAAATAACAAAAAACTACCATAAACATTTCATCCCTCAAAACTTAATCAAGAAGTAAAGCCAGAGTGGGACTGAACAGTAGATGTGAAATAGAAACATTCACTTAGTTGGGTTATTTGAAGGTGTTTTCCTGGTTACATTCACAACCACCAGTCAGACTGGAAGTTAAATTACTTCTGCTGGTGACTGTTTACTAATTTACATCAAAATAGGTGGAGATCTCGACTTCATGATTTCCAAATTGTTTTGAGAGGTGTCTGCTATTTAGGCAATTCAGGAAAAAAGCCAGTGATAGGTATTCCTTCTAACTCAGTTATGACAGTAGAGAAGGAAGTTTTCTTTAGTCTGTAGTTTTCACTCCAGTAGGTTTTAAAATATCTCCTATGATTCAGAAAAAGAGAGGACATAGAGAAGAACAATAATGCATGATGTAGAAATTGTTGAAAACACTGAGGTTGTTGAAAGAGAAAAGAGTGGCACATAAACCCCTTTTTCTTTTTTTTTTTTTTTCTTTCAGGATGAATTCTTTAATGATTGGAGTTGCACATAAACCCCTTTTTCTTTTTTTTTTTTTTTTCTTTCAGGATGAATTCTTTAATGATTGGAGTGGAATTTAATAAGGTTATAACAGAAAATGTTAACCAACTGCCATATTCAAAATCTTGCAGAATTACCCTGACAATCAGACAAACATCCTCCAACTATTTTTCTGTAACGGCTAGCTACACAATTCATATTTAAATGTATGATGGAAAGGATTAAGATAAATGCAGTTTCATATGAGAGCATTCTGGTCAATAGATTAATTTTATTAAGAAGACAAATTTGTTCCCAGGTGAAAAATGTTTATATCTTGTAGTAGTTTTAAGTGAATTACATTATATCTCTTAGGGAAAAAAAAGAACAAACCAAACACTGGTAACAACGGAAATGTATTAGGTAGAGAGAAGTTTTAAAAGAAAACCCACTTTTGGCAGTTACTAATTAGTCTATCCTTCTTACACAATCTTAAAAGCAAAATGTTCAAGTAAATGAAAGCTACTGTATTTACAAGTTTAAGAGGAGTCCCAGCAGTCCTCCATCCTTTCATGTGAAATCACTGCTTGAGGAAGTAACTATTGAAGGCTGCGCTGAAGGCACCTGGCTGTGTTCCTAACTGCACTCAGACAAAATGAGGCAGAGATGAGAATTACTGAAAGTGAAACCTCTACTATGTTCTTCCAGTATTATTTTGGTTTCTCTCATAAATCAAAGCTAAAAAGCTTCTCTGACTTTTCAGCGGTAGTTGCCAATAGAAACTATTAGCCAGTCATATCAGGTGGGAGGCCAATATGTAATAGGATGGTACCAAGAATACTGTTTTCCTAGAAATAACCTGACATGTAGAAGAGAAAAAATAATTGCTTCCTGCTCCAAACATTCCTTACAATGTAACTGCATGAAATAATGATGGGGGCAAAGTTTTAGACCCAGGGCCTGAGATATCCAGTACTCCTGTCCCACTCCGGTTGCGCAGGAGGCTTGCATTAGGTTTGCAGTGACAGTACAAACACCGGCTCACATGTCTGGGGAATGTGGGCCTAAAGAAAAGAGGAATCAGTTAATTCATTGAAATCAACCCCTTTGTGCTCCCCAGTCAGCTCCTGAACACTGCCAGCCACAGAGCTGAGAGACAGTCTGCTGCTCAGGCTTGCACAACTGCCTGACCTTTCCTCTAAGCATATTAGCCTACAGCAGATCCAGCCTCAGCAGTCCTTCGGGGCCATGGACTTAGCTGAGTTTTATCCAGCAATCAGTGTTCTGAGCCCCAGGCAAATCCTTCAGTGCTGCTCTTCTTATCACAAAGTAATTACCTGGCCTTTCTTATGGCTGGTTTGAATTCATGGGTTGAACTCACTGAAAAGGTTACGAAGTCAAAAAATAAAATTAGAACTTCTTTTCAGTCAGTTTTCCTGACTTCATACCAGATGGAGTCAGCAACTTGAGAAGTCTGACAGGCAACTTGACTGAGTCTATCAGATGGTCAACCGATCGCTTTCATGTTTGCCAAAACGTTTAGGGATAAAAAACAGAAGCATATTCTATTGACATTAAAATACATAGACTAGCGACAGATTTCTTAAATGACACAGTAAACCACTCCGGAGTGGGAGGATTTTTTGCATAAGAATTACAGTTTCTCTCTAAGCAGAGTGACTGTTGTCCACGAACCTTAAACAGTTTCATATGGAGTTTTAGTCAGGGCAAGTACTTGGTGAAACATGAAAGAAGACATTTCTCCGAGGAGCTGATTTATTTGCTTTCCAAAAGAAAGTATTTGATTAATTAGATAGAGAAGCATGGACTAACTCCTGAAATATCTGTATGCTATGCTTTGTCTTGTTCCATGCACACTTTTGTTAATAGCAAGCTGGACAAACACTGAACTCTGTGACATTTGCAGATCACAACTGGATTAATAACAAATAGGTTCATAATCCTATACTATCTGAATTTATTCATTTGAGATGTTGTCACGCCAAATGCAGATCCCACAGGATCCTTCAGCAGCCTGTCATTGAGGGCCATCCTGCCCTCACCTTTCTTCTTACTAGATTAGAAGCTTAGAGAGAAGATATACAAAGCTATATACTGCCAATAATCTTTTTGTTATATATATTGCAACTCTCTGACATTTCCAGTACAATATAAAGCTACATAGTAAAGGTATCATATACTACATTGGATGCATTGATATTTATCCCATTTCACATTAAATGGATTTAAATTCAAAAATCAATGACGATCCTCCCTGCCCATCTGTTATATATATCTCAAATTCAAAGACGTAAAAGAAGGTCAAAATTTCATATTTTGTTTTTAGGAAAAAGCCCCTTTCACATTACTTATGAAGGACCTTTCCTCAAAATATTATTTTGGCTAAAGTTATAATCAGTTATACTGTTATAATTATACTCACTATATATTTACACATGTGGATGAAGATAATGTGAAGATAATCAAAGAAATACTGTGCATTTCATCTCCAGCCATATAGTTTTTGTATCAAAAATTAGTTAAAATATTACTTATGAAGTATTTTAATTTCTTTTTCATAATGAGATCTGTTATCTTAATACTCTGATTAAGATTTAGAATTGTGTAACAATACTTGTGATATTTATAACTGAGGGAAGCAGATTTACTTCTGAAAGCAAAAGCCTTCAAGAACTAAACATTTAAACATACACAGTTGTTTTTTCAATTCCCCCATCATTACATGTAGCCCATATGTTGCAATTCACACACAGACTCTGCCTATATGTACATATATATATATACTCACTATATATTTTGATGCATATAGAGTTGCCAGCATAATACACATCTTCCATGTATGCAAAAAGTAACAGGTATGACTTCTTATTTTAGAACACTAGTATTAAAGTTTAAAACTCTGAAATATTCCCACTTATTTTTTTTTTTAATAAGCTAATTCAATATCATATTTTTATACATCCAGCCATAGTTCTCTTCCCCCTCCTCTGTAATATGTACTTTTTTTGGACTGCTTTTACAGATTTAATACCATGTCTGTGCTGTATAAGTAAATAATTTTAATTTGGCCATCTGTCCAAGGCCATACTCAGGCTTGCACTCAGAGGCATCAGGGAGGATATCTAATGAAAGTTTATGAGGTCAGCAGATGTTGATTTGTGCTGTTTGATGTTGGTGAGATCTGGAACTTTATCATTAAGAAATCCAAGAATAGAAGTCACAAGAGCAACATGAAAGCTTTCTTCAAACACGCTACTAATCAGTTCAGTATTAAAACTGGAAGGATGTATGTGCAGGCAATTCCATGAGCTTCTTTAGTAGTTTACTCCTCTTTGTTATATTCCCTTCTCTTACTTGTAAACAGAACTCGGAACTCACCATTATCCATGCCCATTTTAGAAAAGTTGTGTAAGGTTTTTGAGTCATGGAGGTCTCAATATAATCAGAGCCTTCTTACCATGAATTATCTTCAACTGGAACACAGGAATTTACTCAACTGTCTATGCTTGCTGGACCTAAAATTTACTGAGTAGAATGGTTGTTTCATTCATATTAATGGTCAAAAAAAAAAAAAAATTACACATATTCAATAAGTGATATCAGAAAATTTTGTGTCTGCCTTTTAGCAATGAAATAGCATAAAAATATTCCAGTGCCTAAATTATTTAGAAGCATACACTTTGTTTCCTGTAGTGTAAATGACACTCACAGACCTAAAACTAATTGGTTTTCAATGGGTTTTTGGTTTCTACTTGTGTATTTAATTTATGATTATGAAAAATAGGCTCCTAAGTCACTAACAACCAGTAACGAGTTTCTATTAATGAATAATTAAATTCACAACTATTAAATGAACATGACAGGTACACTGAGGGATGAAAAATTATTAGAAAGGATTGATTGCCTGCTGATACACTTCCATTCTGGTCTCTGCATTATCATATTCATATAAAATATTCCCAAATATTAGCATTTCTAGGACTAAATATAAGTTTATCATATCAACAGAATTTAAGACAATCTACTACTGAACTTATTGTTATGGATTTTCCTTTGGAGTGGAGAAAGAAGATACAGGTAGGGCAGTTTCAATTCAGAAAACTAGAGATTTAACATCCACTAAGATCCATATAGATCCAAATCTAGATATAAATATTCAGAGAAAGAACCCCTATCAGTAAGTAAATTACTTAAGTCACTAGATTTTTACCACATAAATAAAAAACCTAATTGATTTCCATTACACAAGTGACTGTAACCTGATAGGAAAGACAAATGGAAAAGACTTTCACACACTTCGCTGGGCTTTAGATTAAGTTTTTAGTGACCAATAGATCAGAGAAAGAATAGAATGCATCATGTTAAAAAAATCAGGCTCTTGCCACAATTATCCATTGTGAAAATATATTCGCATGGTATTAGCAAAACTTCCTTTTCCATAGGTCATTTCAAAGGACATGTATATATGTACATTTAAATAGGTAACATTCAGTCTTTCAGATAAATCCCCATAGCTTGTTGGCAAAATCTCCAAATCAACACATTTGAAATTTTATTTGAGAAATGCTGTAATGCAACATAATTACCTTTCGGCAAAACACTACTAAACTTCTCCTGAACTACAGCATCAAGATAGCATCTGCCAGGAGAAACCATATATCTGGGCTCTGGCATTTAGTGACTAAGAGCATAAGTCAAATGAATAGATGGATTAGATAAAACTATGTTAAGGATAAATTAGGTATTGATAAACTTGATAAAACATGATATTACTCTGGTGTGCCACAACACAGAATGACATATGGCAGAACCAAATGTCAATTTAAAATGCTGTAATGTGCTACAGACTTGAATCAGCATGGTGATATGACAAGAATCCTAAATAACAAAATAAAATATTGCAAGAGTTGTCTCTAGAAGTGAAAACTTCAAGCTTTCCATTCTAGTTCAGCTAAATATAAGACTTCAGAAATAAAAAGTCCATGACACACGAAAACCAAACCCAAAAGCCAATAAATGTGATTATTATCTTTTTATTAATCCATATCTCAATAAAAAGACTTCTATATTTAAATATTTGAAAACTTGGTAGGAATGGAGGTCAGGACAAGTTTCAAAGGAGGACTAGTAACCACCATTAAAACTGTTAATTTAACAGTTTTGATCATTGTCACTGATTCACTCAGGAAGACCAGTCCTGAAGGAATCTCATGTACGAATGAACATAGAAACAGTAAAAGAAGCTTTCTGCTTCAGAAACTGTAAAAGAATAAGAACACATTACCAAGATTTTAAAATTCTCTATCAATAATACTGCCTTGGTCCATTTACAAATCCCATTCCTAACCCACTGGATGTTTGTATGTTGGCAATCACAGCAGTCCTTTAGACCTTTAAAGAGATTTATTCTACAAACAAACTATGATCCTTTCTTAAATATTTTTTATCTCAAAAGAGATATTTAATCAAAATTAACTCCATACTTTTTGAATTATGGGCATGATTTCTCTGCTTCTAGCAGAACAATAAGACTCATCAGAAACATGGTAGAAGCAGATATGATGTATGCTTAAAAGTAACACAACAATTTCATACATCATATGCTGCAGTTGTCATACACGTTTGCACTCTCACGAGAACAGAGGTATACCTTCTACCAGAATGTACAATCTTCACAAATTGTCTGGATTTGACACAGGGCTCATCTAAGAAAGCGTCAGAAAAAGAAAAAAATATTTTTTCCATTTAGGCACTTGGAATTGGGATCTCAGTTGAAACACTCTGAGAAATGAAGAAATCTGCACTACAGAGGCAGTATCAGCTTCCATTTTATGCAGAGCAAAGAGCAAGTAGATGAAAATGTATTTTTCAAAGAAATAAAAATAAAAAAGAAAATAATTAATAAGCTTGAATTTTACATTAAAAAAAAAAAAGTGGTGGTCAGTATGTAACGCTATCTAAACTGGCTACCCTGGAGACTGACATAATTTGCTTTAGCCAGAATGCAAACAGAGTGTCTCACACGCTTTCCAGTGAACTAAAACATGTAAGAACCGTTTAAAGAGATGACAGGACATTTATTAATTTAAAAGCTCCTGAAAAGCCTGTTAGGAAGATCAGAATTTTTATTGGAGCTACAACAGATATATATAACAGATCTTTCACATTAGTTCCCCTATTTTACACACTTCTCCCAAAAATCACTCACAACCACTCATAAGCATTTCACTGCATAACACCAAGGACTGCTCCAGGCTCTAGAATGGGACTCAAAAAAACAACCAACCAACAAGGTCCTTACTACTCTGACAGTGGGTAAAAATTCCTTACTAATCTTACTGACTAATGGTTGCTATAGTCCTGACACAACTGGTACCAGATTTCAATCACAAGCCATACTTTTTCTACACATTTTATGCCATCCATTTTTTTAAATTCAAAGAAAGGAGAATACACTAGCTACTATGTTCCTCCCATCTAAGACACCAGGTTGAAAAATATGTCTGTAGGGATATTATATTTATAATTTATTATTAGGAACAAATAAATATAATGAAGGCACTGTAAATAGACAACAATTACATGTTCTCAAGGACATCAGCAGTTCAAACTTCCATCAACTTAATATGTCATAAGGAGACAGGAAGAAAATAAAAACTATGACCAGAAAAATACCTAAAAACATTTTTAAAAAAGAGAGTCAGGCTCTGTGAGATTTCATGACCTACGTGTCAGGCAAGGGATCCTGTCTGGTCTAGGTGGATGGTTTTAAGTATGGGCTAAATAAGCTCATGTTACTATTTTCATCTTACTATTAATTAGTTACTATCTTCATCTTATTTTTGAAGATGGAGGTAGCCTACTTGTCCTGTTTGGGTCTCTTTCAATAGAGTCCCACTCATCCTGAATGACTGATATACTACTCAGAGTAGGTTTCCTTGCTGTATAACACAGCAATAACATATTTGGCAAGAGTTATTATGTTTTAAAATAGTGAAGTAAGAAAAATTATGAAGTAGCTAAAGGAAGGCATTATTCTAAATCAGTGGAAATAAAGATCTTGGATGATCACCACTGAGTTTCATAACTTAGGGAGGATTAATACTATACACAGTCAGTTTGGCTACTAAATATAAAAAGTAATTGTATTGGCCATTTCCTAGTATACTACTTCTAGCCATACATAGCGATGTCAGACCAGAAAATCAAAAGTTTCACGTCATATTTTAACTAACAAATAATATGGCACCTATTTCCACAGTCTTGATGTCAATTTACATTACTGGCATTAAAGCTAATTGAATAAGATTCAGAACAAAATAAGTGAATTTCTTAATCTTTTCAATGGGAGTCACCTGAGGCTTGAGTTACAGTTGTCATACATCAATATAAAAATTAAATTAATATTTGTATAATAACAAAATAGCAAATCCTCTTTAACATGTTTCCAAAACCTTTTACATTATAAGAAAAATAATTGACCCAGACAAGAAGCAGCATGAGAGATATTATTATTTCCAGCTGAACAACAGACTGAGTTAGAGACAAGCAAATGTAGACAACCTACCAGCTATGTACCTCTCTTTTTAAATGGCAGTGCAAAAGAATGGATGGATTCAAAATAGATATTGGACAACTAGAATATAGAAAAACATGGAGACCTGCTACCAGCCATCTGGAATATGTTTCTTCTTACTTGCCTGAGTATCATGCTTTAAGAATTCAAGCTGCAAACACATTGAAGTAACCCAAAAATCATTTAAAAATTTGACATATAGATAGAGAAAGAGCTGAGGCAGGAGTGATGTACGTGGTTCCCAGGAGGATAATCCACCTGAGTTATAACATTTCCAAATGTGCTGCATAATGTAAGTATTAATAGGACACAGGTGCCTTTGCTGTTGCATAGAAACAGGTGCACTGAAGCGAATCAAGTTATTTTTAATAAAGCAATTTCCATTTTAGACAACATACAGTGGAGATTCTAGAAACAGCTTCCAAAATCTGAAGTGCCTGTTGCTGCCCACTAACACACAAGTCTCCATGCTTTACAAAAACACATTATCATGTTGGATTAAACACCAGAACTGGAGATAGCATAAAACCTTGCTGCCAAAAATTAATCCAGGAAACACTACAATTCAAGCATATCTACCAAAATAAAGATCTATAAAAGCAAAGGAACATGCCACTGAAAGTTTAACTGACATGGACATTAACTGAATTAAGTCAACGTCATAAACAGGAAGTGGAAAAAAAAAATTAGACACACTATAATAGTATGCTTAGCTTCCACTGGAGCTTAAACTGAAAATAATTTTGTAAAAACAATATGCTAGCCTTACTGCAGACTGCTGTAATAATATTGTAATACAGCTCAGGCTCTGATTGCAAAACAACACTAGAGCAGGATTAGGTGTACTTGGATAGAAACATCACGAAAAACATGGAGTATTTCTGAATGCAGTATCAGCAACATATTAGCTAGGTTGGAATCCTTTCTCCAGAACAATCTAAGCCAGCAGGCAAGCTTGGCATGTAAAACATCTGATGAACACAACACTGTAATCTCAGGTTCATCATTAGCCACAAAGAGTTATCGAAATGGAATGCATTTGCAGAAAATCTGGCTATCATTGGTTCTAGAGTCTTCAGGACCAAACATAGTGTGAAGAAATTACTACATTTTCAGCAGGTTTTACTCTGTTTCCTCACTTAAACTGGTCTGAAACACTGTTCAGTGTTAAGAGCCAGCTATAGTATTCCAGCACTATTCCAGAAATAGTTCATTTAACTGCTAAGCAGATGATAAATAGCTTCAATTATTTGCAGTCCAAAGGAGCAGTGTTTTATGCTGATTAAAGATTTGGTGCCTTAAAGTCAGAAGTACTTGCCCTAATAGCATTTTGACTGCAAAATATAGCTACCTTTTTGTACTAGATTTGATCCATAAAATCCAGTTCCTGAGATATGCCTCCTTATTTCTGCAGGATCCAGCAGCATCCCTATTGCAGCTCCAATACATCTCCATTCCAAGTGTATGTAAAGATTTTTAGGAGACTCTGAAGGTAAAAGATTCCATAAAAGAAATCATAATCACACTCTATAAAACAGTATAGCCTAAAGATAAAGGAGAAATGGAGATGAAAATGAGGATACAGATGGGTAATTAAAGTTGTGTTTTTACATGTATTATTGCAAATCAAGACCTGCATTAACCCTGACCATAGGGGGAAGAAAACAAGAATGCTGAAAAGCATGAGAACCTCCCAGTACATAGTGAAATACCAGATGCAGCCTACATCATGCAGTTAAATACTAAACACAGCTTTCAGAACCAGTGTTAACAAATAGAAGACTTAGGGGATGGCAAATTTCAGGGTCATTTCTCATTTCCTGATTGAAAGAAAGATCCATGTTTGTGAAAAAAAGAGAAAAGAAAGAAATCAGCTAAGAGGGGCTTTTTCTCAGTTAAGAATTATCAAAAGAGTTTGAAAAGGCAGCTTCAAGAGAACAACAATGACCTCATCTTCAAGCAGGGAACCCTTGATAATTATGACCCCTTCCTTTTTCCGTATATCAATAGCTTGTTATGATTTCTGTAAAGCTGATGCACAAGTTTCTTACTTCAGATAATGCATCTTTCTTACAATGAATGGACAATTTTATATTAAACAAACGGAGAGACTCTTTTATGTTTCTAAGTCTGCTATTGACTTCCTGTGTAATTTTGAATTTCATTTCATTGTACGCTTCCCCATCTGTTTTGAGAGTGCTACGATACTACAGTAATGAAGACCACGTAAGATACTACACATATTTATTGTAGCCTTCCTTAGCAACAGAAAACTCATGCCATTTCTCTCCTTGGTAAGATAATAATGACGTGAAGTCAACATTCTGAGAAAAAAATATTTTTATCAGGGACAGTGTAATTTGATCAACTGCATATCTGTAGAATAAAAATAAATGTCAGGGCCACTAGATGAGAACTTGCAGCTTTTTTAGTTCAAAACTCATAATCCAGAATTGTTAGAGTATTATATCTCAAAAAAAGGTAATTAAATGTGTGTGTATAATGTCTACACAAATAATGCTCACACTGAGAAAATACTTTTGTAAGAAGAACATTCTCAAATTACATCCATCACACGTTTGTGTGCCATACCTAGCAACATATGTCCTGATGGAATTAAGTTATTGAGACCATCAAGGTTAATCTAATCATGTTCTTGAAAGAAGACAATCAATGTCAAAACATTTTAACCAAGATCAATCTAAATTATTAATTCTGCCAGTTTTTATATTCATTCTTGCTAGCCCCTTGCTTAATTCTATTCTGCACTCATCAGCAAGACCTCTAAAACTGCTTCTCCAACATTCCTTGAGATAATTTTTTAATTTCCTATAAATACAGTCAATATGAAGAAAGGCATTTATACATTCTCTTAGGAAGGAATGCAGAATGAAATTAACAGTATCATAAAACATAATTGACTGAATGCTGAAAGTAAAAAGAAAATCTAAATATTCCCGGAGTTAACTACTTTTCCTTCTACCTCAGGAATTTACAACGGTCAGCTTCATTACCTTGTTTTCTCAAAAACTAAAAAACAAAAGCAGGACAATAAATGGATCCAATTAATTGCATAAAATATTGTTCCTCCAACAAAAAGACTGAGACCAGTGTTTTGTATACTTTTCCATTTGCTTAACTCAGTCTGAACTGAATGAAACCTTCCAGCATGTTGAACGGATGTTATTTTAAAGCACTAAGAGCACCTAAATCCTCAGGGATGCTGATGTTAGAAAGAGCAGGTTCAAAGAGGGGCAAAGGCCATTCTCTCGGTCATTATCATTCTCAGATGCAAGCCTGTTGCTCAGTAGGGTAGCATTCATGGAAACTTCACTGAGCAGTGCCAGCTCTTTGACAGATGGCTCCCTCCCTTAAAGAAGGGCAGGCTTTTGGAGAAAGACTTTTCTCCTCATTTCTTCTGCCTAAGACAGGAACAGATGAAGGTACCTCTCCAAACACAGGGGAGGACCTGAACCTTGGTTTTTGAAATAATTTTATCCACTGCACAGGGGACTGAACATTTTTTGGCACAGTGAGCAAGATAAACTGCAGATTTATACTTTAGTGCAGACCAAGGTATTTTTGGGGAAACAATTATAACGGTGTACTCACTTGACAGTTAATATAACATAATATCATTACTAATGTTAGGCAAATATTAGTGCCTTAAGAATTTTCAGTGTTCACCCCCCAGCTGGTTTGTTTGCTTTTTTTAAATTAATTTCTCTTTTGGTTGTTTTTTCTTTCTTTTTCCCCTCTGGACACAGTCTAGTAAATAGGCTTATTAGAAGAGATCTTTCTCAAAAATTACTGGTAGATTGTAAATATCTGTAGCAGAGTATTTTCTATTCATCCTATGTATTTATTCAGAGCAGAAGCTGAAGTCAGAGACTTATAAAATAATTTCTTTCATATTTAAAAATTCAAAACCCCACATTAAGTTGCTTCTTACTGAACTACAGAAGAATTTCTGCTGTAATTTAAACACCAAATATTTGCCAATAACCAATACATTGAAGATACTAATCTGATTTCAGACAAGTGAAAGCATGTTGGAAATAAAGCGTTACTTACCCACTCAGTGTAATCACATTCTATGTATCTATTGTAAGTGTGCAGAGAAAATCACAGAACCAAAACATAAATAAGACCAGTATGAAGAGGTTTATTATTGTAGCTTGTGAAAAAAACATCGGTGTTTATCTCAGCAGGTGAGTCTGAGTCTTCCAGTCATGAATTAATTTGGAGGAGAATCTGAGTTACACAGTGAAATATAACCTGACTAATTCTTAATTTCCCTAAGTTTAAAATTCAACCCTTTTCTTCCAAAACTTTGGTAAAAATTTAAGATGAAACTTCATCCAGTTTTATGCACTACTAATAGAAATAATATTTTTAACTAGTGAATCCATTAACTTTTTCTAGCTTTTATTTTCCTATGTGGGTCTCATACCTTGTCACTAACTACCTTTCAAAGAGAGCAAAAATATAGACACAGAAATTTTTTTGAAGCCTTGTGAGTCAGAATGTGAGTATGATTTTTAAAGAAAATATCACAAATATTCTCGTTAATACTTGGGGCTAGAAAGGGCAGAGACTCAAGACATTTTACAAGTCATATGTAATAGAAATCACCTGGAATTTGCAATCAATTCTTTCAAGTCTAATTACAATATTCAATAACTAAAAAAAAATTGTTTAGTCTATTCATCCAAACAAATATCACAAACATATTTAGTTGACTAATAAAACTTTTTTTAAAATCCTAAATAAAGAAGAATATGGGAAAGGGAGCTTTCTTTCTTTCCACAGAGGTTCTAAAGTCTATAAGCAACTACTTTGTAAATAAACAGGAATTACTTATGTTCTAGAGTACATGCTCTAGTGGGAAATGAATGCACATAGTGAATGTAGAATGATGCAAGTTTTATCACCAGCATCCCTAGTCTTCAGATATTTAGGAAGAATGTCTCCACTTTCCCAGTGACAACAGGAAAGAAGATTATGAGACAAGAGAAGACATTGTCTTCCAAATAATGTCTTAAAACAGCTTCCTTAAACACCTACAATACTGAAAAATAGTTTGCATGCATACATGATAAGGCTGCAATAGGATTACAACATGCAGGCTTGAATGGTTTATCAGATACTTGGAAGTTCTGTAAAACTTTTCAAACCCAAAATATTTCACAAAGGAGATGGGAAATAAAAACTTACATAAAAATAAAACTCTATCTGATGAGTAGTTTAAAAGACTTAATAAAATCTTATTTTTCCTCCCATCTGGGTAGGAGCCATCTTTATTGCCTAAAAGAAAACTATGTATATATAGTAAAACATGACATAAGTTTCTAATCATTATTCAGTTAGGGGAGCCAAATTTCAAGCAATCACAAAATACTTGAAGGTGGAAGAGGACTCTGGAGATCACCTCATCTAAAGTCTCTGCTCAAAGTAGGGTCAACCAGAGCAGGTTCCGCAGGATAATACTTCACAACCTCTCTGAGCAATGGGTTTAACTGTGTCATCATCCTGACAGAGTGTTGTTTTTTTTTTTTTTCCAATGTATAAATGATATTTTGCAGAGGTAAAAAGATGCTGTAAGGCAGAAAGTGGAAGAAAATTGGTTTCAATGACTTTCAAGGACTTCAGAAAATGTGAAGAAAGATGAAATGTTCAGCTCAAATAGTAATCAAATTCAAGAGGAAAATTTCACATTTTGGAGGGATATTTATAGGAATGGTGTTTGAATAGCTTTATAGTAGGTATGGAAAAGGCTTTCAACCTGAAAGTTGACATTAAACTTCTGCACAAAAAATCTAGAATATTGAATTGAGAGTTGCACCTTGAGTCAGTTACATCCAGCTCCAAAGGATCCAATAAATCAGTTCATCACAATTATCTTCCACTGCCAGGCTGTTAGGCAGTGACACTTAGCTACAATTTTCAGTGTTAAATCATTTTGGTATTTGGGGCTGATTGTGCCTGCTTCATAGAAGAGAATGGAAGCAGAGATGTCTGTATTCAAGTTAGCCAGTTCAAAAGGTCTGCTACAAATCATAAAATTACTTGTTGTTCTCCTTATCTTCATTTGATATCAGGGTATCAAATGACCTGCCTTCTTTTCCTAAAAGACAGGATAACTTCTCTCTTTCTACACCCTGAGCTCTGAAGATAATTCTCCGCACTGCCCACATTGAGTCAGTGACTGACTAGCACAATTCAGCCACTGCAGTTTCTATACTTTAGAGGTGATTATACAGCTCTCCCTTTGATCCTTTTGCCAAAACTCAATTCATTCTGCTAAACTACATACTACATATCAGGCTCAATTCATCTTTACTCGTAAATCCTCTGACCTCTAATAATTCTCGTAGCTCTTATCCACACCTTAAAAATGTTTATTCTTTGATCCTAGCACCTCTGAGATTTTAAGGTCAGATACTGATAAAGTTAAACATATGGGAAAGTGTGTCACTGGTGTGAAGAAGAACACCAAAAAAATGCATAAATGTAAGTGGAGATTGCCTCTCACCACTGCTACCATCTGCTTTGAGAATGATACCTAATCATAAAGACATAGAAAATCAAACAGTATAGCAAGAAGGTAGAACAAAAACAACAAACAAACCCCCAAATAAAACAAACAAATAAACAACCCTCAAAAACAAAAACAAAACCAAGCAAAAAAATCCCAAATTAGTCCTGTATGAATTCTTTAATTTTCAGTAGAAAATGTGGATTGGAATTTAATTTTTATAGTTGCTATGAAAAAAAACACTTGATACATACCAATGAAATCTATATGAGGTCCCTTTCCTCTGTAATCTAGTTTATACCTGAATTTCTTTTGCAATCCATCTTGTATTTGAATCTTCTACTGATTAGAAGTTCCAGAGTATCCTGAGGGGTCACTAATTTAATTTCAATGCATGATTTTTCAAGATTCTTTAAAAACCTTAGTAAATTTACATCTATCAGATCGTGAGCTTCTCAGAAGAACTGATATATTTAAATACATATCTAGTAGAATTATTATCAGTAACACACTAGGAGCAAAAAAATAATGATTAGCATACCTTGCCATTATCTACTTTTTAAAAATAGATAAGCTGAGTCACAAAGTGCCAAGCATATTTTTACATTACCAAAGAAATTTGTGGGAACAGATTTGTTCCTATGTACCATGTGTGTACTTTATACTCAGATCCTACAGAAACAAGATTTACCACAGAGATGAAAAATGCATGAAGATATGCTAGGCCCTACAAAAATTGTCCTCAGTGTCAGCTGGCTGGGTGCAGACTCTAACTTCTCATAAGGTAAACCAACATTGTAAAGATAAAATTGCAGATTTTTCAGAATTCCTGAGCTATGGAGAGGCAATCAAGCTTGCCTAATGATATCTTTCAGTAGCCAAATTCCAGCAAAGAAGCCATACAGTGTAGTTATTAAAGACAAACATGGTTAATTTAGACTAGTATAGACAGAAAGTAAATATTTCAAGGAAATTTTGCAAGATACCATTTCTTGAAGTAGCTCCTCCCTTCAAAATATGCTGAAAGTAACTTTAATGGTTTTGTTAGCTCTTTTAAGAAACGTAATCATTATAAAAGACTACAGAAATTTGCAAAATATCTGCTCCAGAAACTGAGAGCCTCTAGCCACAAGCAGAAATAAATGAAGATTTGTTCACTTTCACCTGACATTGCTTGGGCAATTTCTGAATAAAATAAGTTCAGCTTGAAAGAGAGAGATTGAAAAAATGTTCAGCTGCCAGTCATAACAGCAGCTGAAAATCTTTTTCCTTGCCTATGAAAAACAGTACGTAAAAGTTGGGTTACAAGGAACAGTCACACATTGGAACAGAACAATTCTAAAAAACAGAAAAACTGTTAAGGACTCAAAGAAATTCTTCAGAAATCAAGGATGAGAATAACATGAACTCAATTCTCTACCACTCTGATTTGTACAGAACTTGACATAAAAGAGTATGCTTTAATTTGATGGTAATTATTTTCCTGTAATAGATGTGATGAACAAGGCATTTTTGATGTGACTTTCAGAAAAAGAGAACTGCGAATTCTTGTTATATTTGAACAAACAAATTCAAAGGACAAGATGTTTTAAGATACATTTTGATATGATATTTTAATCATACACCAGTTATTTTATTTTTTGCATGATTTTCCAACTTTCTAGCCGAAATCTTAAATAAATTTTTAACATACAGAGTTTTGCAAAATAAATTTATTTGTTTCCACAATAGCTAAAGCAAAAAGCTACAAAATATGTCAGGGTTAATTTCAAAGAGAAAAACCCCATAACTTTTATAATAAAAAATCCTTTTAAAATAGCTTTTAATCCTTCCGTTTCTCCACTTTCAGGGAAATTTCCTTTAAATGAATAAAAAACTCATCCATTTTCTGTATTTTCTCCCTCAAATATGTTCTTGTATCACTCACAAAAGAACACAAAATTAGAAAATTTCTGTATTCCGATTAGTTATTTTTGTTTGTTTCTTCAGTCTTATAGATATCTACCCATAGTAATGAAACGGCTGAAACCCAGCACAGGCAGAAAATCCATTTTCATAGTTTACAGAGATAATAATAAATCATCTTATGGTCCAGGTTTATTAGAAATGACTGAAATACATTACAGGGCAGCAATAACTTCAATGGTTGGTTTGCCAACCAGTGGTGTGGAATTAAAAATGCATTAAAATTTATAGAAAGGAAAGTAAATAGCAGAGAGTTTAGATTGGTTTTGACATAGTTAAATGAAGCATTATTTCTCTTTGTGTGGTTAATAAAATAAAACTCTACAGAATGTGAGAAACATTCTCTTTTCAAAGCTGAAAGGTGAAAAAAAATCCATTATTAATTAAATTTAATGCTTATTCCCTCCACTGCATGTCAATGATGCATTTCAGAAGAGAAGTGCAATAAAAGGTTCCCTTTGCTTCTCCAGAAGCCACTTCTACAGATCTTAAAAAATGTATTCTGTTCAAACTTCGTAGGTACAAGTGTAAAACAAACACATATTTGCATGGGAAGACCTATTGGAATAATAACATTACTACTACTAATAAGAATATAATAGCACAACACAATTATGTAGTTAACCTGACTCCCGCAACTTTCTCAAAACTTGTCAGACCACTGCCAAAATTTTTCCAGAGGAGCAGGAGATAATAAGACTGGAGACACAGGAAGTACGTGCTTAAGATATATTCCCTGTATAAGGAAAACTCCATGGGAACTGTGGGGATAGGAGTTAATTTTCAAAAGGCTCCGTTTTCCCAGGGAAATAGAGTCTGGCAGTGAGATTGAAGAGCCGTGCAGCTGTTGAGCTGAGCTTTTTCAGCTCAGCTGTTGAGCTGAGGATTTTAGGAGCTCATAGAACCACACCTTTTTTCAGCTTCTACAGGAACAGGTAAAAATGATGGGAAGTTTTGTCCCACGCTAAGGCTTCAGGAAGATTTGAAACTCCCTTTCTATACAGTCTGGCCTACATCCTCGAGGTGGCACAAGCTAAATTATGTAATAGGCACTAATGAGAACAAGCTTTCAAAATGTTTCCCTTTTTCAGCAAAGGCTGTAGGCATGGCACAAGCAGGTAAACACCTTTAATTTTCAGGACTACTTCAGCTGTTTCTGACTACAGCCATTCTTCATTAGCTTTCAAACTACAAAGACATTTACTTCTATCAGACAGAGTAAAAGGTGGGGAAAAATCTCTGCTGGTGCAATGGGGAATCATTTATGCTTACTTTGCATTGACCAAGCAGGCTGCTAGGAAGGAAAGAATGTAAAGGAAGAAAGAAGTCATTCATTGTAATCAATGGAGAGAGAGGAAGAAAATTTCAGAAGTGAAATTTAATTAATGAAATTGTATTTGATTATGACAAGAAGGCTATCAACTTGACATTCATAGTGTCAGAGTCTTATTTCATAGTTTTAACATGGAGCATGATCAAGACCTTCTCTATCCATATGTCTAGAAACACTAAATTAAACATCCTGGAAATATTCCAGAAATATCCTTACAACTTTCCCACCCACTCCCTGTTGACACATGTTATTCTCACCTGTTTTCCAGGTTCTGCCTGCTCAGCTTCATGTTTTCATTAGGCCACTCATACTGTAGAAAAAATTTTGTAGTTGACTGTGTAAAAGTCACATCAACAAAGAACATCAGCTTTTGCTATTCTATAGACTGGCCTCTATCCCAGCTTACAAAAATCTGTGTCTTCTTTTTTTTTTTTTTTTTTTCTAGGACAACATATATCAGAAATTCTTAGCAATATCCCTGATTTCAACTCTCAATGATAACATTTGTTGTGATCATACCAAATGGCAAATCATTAACTTCTTTATTCGTTCCAGAGCTTTCTTTAGGCAAATAAGTCATCTGGAAAAATCCCTCATGAAACAAGCTCCTAACTCTACTCTCATTGAAAAAAAGGAAATAACATTTACAGGTATAATCAATATGTGAATACAGAACTGAAAGACAAGAGGTTTTACCTAAATAAAATAAAATGAAAGTTTTTTTCTCAATTAAAAATGCACATATCTATGAACAGACATCAAATAAATCATCATGAGAACTGCCTCTATGTATCATTAAAATTAATCCAGATTTAATCTACAAAAATACAAAAAAAATTATGAAACTATCATCATAGCAGCAAAATTTTAAAGATCTGTATAAGAGTAGAAAATGCAAGTTTGGTTTTATTAATTTTACTGCATAAACTGCATCAGAGACACTCTAAGAGAGCTGGAAACACTTAAATATGCAACACATAGCCAGCCTATGCAAGTTGTAGCACTAATCCCTCATGCTTCAGGAATGCAAACCGCTAATCTCTGCTTGTCATAAAGAAGACTCTTTAGAGCAGCAGTGGGGATTAGAAGTACACAATTCATAGTGATAGATGTTGGATTGCTTGACTCTTATCTTCCCCTGAAAAGAAAACCCAAAAAGCCCCAAACCTTTAAAAGCCCACCAAAAAACCAAAACACAAACCCCAAGAAAATGCCAAAACGATTCAGATTTTTAAGATGTGATGCTAGCCATTGGATTGGTCATAAATATAAGGACGGCTAATACCAGGCAAATGTCATGCTTTTCTTCCATTTTTTTCTTAATTTTTGTTACAGTATTTCATAGGGCTAAAGGAATTGCTGATAGGCATCCATAATCACCACAAACAAAGCAGGATGTATCCAACCTCACTGTTTTAAAAGACAAGGTGAAAAGTATTTCCTGTAACAATATTATAGTATATCTAAGCAAGATCAGATTCTCACTTGCCTTTGTATTCCCTCAGTTTCTCAAGGTTTCCAAGAAAAAGGAGCATTTACCCTTTGATATCAAACACAAGGTCAGACAGGATAAGTGGTTGCAAATGCCCGTTACTTTCCTGTCATCTGCTCAATTAAGGTTTCCAGCTGCCAGTATCTAACATTGCCGCACCATTAAAATTATGGGACATTCAGATGTATTGATCTGTATCAAAAGCGTTTTAACGGGAAAGAAAAAATAAAACAAGGCAGAAATCATAATTTTCCTAAAGTGCCAAACTGTTAGATGAAAATGTCAGAAGGAGGAAAGGAACAGAGAACTCCCTCAGAGCTGTCCAGGTGTCAATTGGTGCAGATAAGTTAATTGTTGCTGCACTCACCATTACTACTCACCTTGCACCAGGAGCCTTAATTTGGTCAGAAAGGCAAGACATTCTAGAGTACACAAAGGGTGTGTATATGTAGATTTTCCAGGCAAATACGTTTTACTTTTTATTTGACACTTCTGAAATAAAACTGAGAAGGTTCGTATTGAGGAATAAAATTGTATTAAATATACCGGAACCAAGAACCACAGCAAAGAATTAAACATTGTGATGGTAACATATCTGCATATAATGGCATTTGACTTTTTATTATTTTCTATTTTGGAAGTTTTCCAATCAATTGAAACAAAATTACCTTTTTTTCTTTTATCACATCCAGAAAAACATCGTATTTTCCAAGCACTAATATAATCAGTCTTAAATAAAAATATTACCTGTATATATTTTTGCTATATCACTTTTGATGGGCTTTTTTTTTGGTCTGCTTCTTATTTTCTAGTCTTTTAGACTCTCTTATTACAATTTAACAGAAAAAATATTATTTCCTATGTTAAGAAAATGTCTAATATAAGACTGTCTTTAAGAAATAAATAGTGGTTGAAAGGCAGTAGCTACCATAAAAATGTAAACTGCAAGTTCTAGCACCTGAAAAATAACCATAAAAGAGAGAATAATGAACAACAGATTCATATATTATACATTATTGCAACTGCTAAACCAATATAAATTATATGTTGAATATACTTTTTGCAAACTGAATGTAGCTGTACGTTTCTTGTTTCCTTAAGCTCATACTAGTTCAGGTTCATGGCAGGTGATGAGTAAAAATTTCAGATTTTTAGTACATAAGGATCATATTATCAAATTTATTTAGCTAGATAAAACCATATGGGAATCCAGAGAAGTTTATGGAAGATCCAAAACAACTAACACCTTTCATCTAAGACCTTGATGGAAATAAATAAGATTGAGTCTTGACTAATACTCTTTTCCTGGATGCCAAAACACATTTCTGTACCTGCTGTGTTGTTTTTAAAAACTGGAAACCTTTGGAAATTGAAATATTATTTCATTTGTCACCTCCAAAGAAGCAGCAGCTATACAAGAGGAGAGTCTGCTCATAATATGTAGTGAGGTGCCTGCACCCTTAAGTTCAAGTTCTGAGCAGAGGAATACTACCTGTACTATGTTACGCAAACCTAGAGAACAGCCATTCTTTTCACCTTTGGGTTTCTTTACTATTGGATCAGATATTCACCCTGGTGTCAAACAGTAAATATTTGATTTTCTTCTTAAATTTGGATACAATGGAAATCTGCTTTTATACAGTCACTGAAAGTTTATGGGATTTTTTCAAGGTGAGATGAGGGCAATTGGGATAAAATCACTTTCAGATAATGGTCTAGAGACTTAAATCATGTTGATTGTGTTTGTATGTAAATATACATAAAATTTTATTTTATAGAAATACTTCAAACAATATTGAATTCACTATGATATTCACTACCCACTGCATTAGAAGATTTTCTTTTAACAAGTCTGTTTTTTGAACTGAATATAGTGCTTTCAAAAGCAAAATCAGACAATTTTGAGTACAAAAAAAAATCTTGTGAGTAGGACATACTGTTTATATATGTAATTTACGCAACTAGTCTAGTGCTGAACAACTCACTTCTTGCCAGATAATTAAAGGTTTGGAAACCATTCAGATGCAGCTGTTAGGCATTATTAGTGATAATTCAGTAGAATGTATAAAAAAATAGTGAAATACTACTGATCAAACTGAGAGCTGTAAAATGTTCAGGCAACCTCCAGAGTTAACATAAAATTAGTCCCAGGTTAGATGCATGCCGCATAAGGAACAAAAGATTTCCTAGATATCCAAACTCCGCTTTCTGCTTTTGTGGTGTGGTGGGTTTGTCTTTGTGACACAGTCTGGTGATATCCCTTCTGGTATGGGGGGAAGCCCTTACAGAAGGAACACAAAAATAAGATTAATACTTGTTGATACAGTTCCAAAAAAAGAGTCAAGACAAAATGATCGATCTTATGTTAGAGACTGGAACTGAACTCAACTTTGTGGCATAGATGGGAACTCAGCTGAAGTCACCCAAGCCTCACAATACTGCTGGTCCTCTCCTATGGTTCCTGACCTCAGGCGACACCCTTAGCGACCGGATGGACGTTTGCACGGATCACCTTGGATCAATAGTACTCCATGAATGCAAATTACCATGAATATACAGCCCAGAAAGCACTCTGCCGTGTAATGAGTACACCTGGTGTTGTTGTTATTTGTCTTCTGTTCTGTATTCACTCAGAGGCAAAGCTAGCTCATTGTTCTCTCCTCTCACAACATGCTCAACATGCCATTTCACTTCTCGTTTTCCAGGGTGCAATGGAAACACCAGGCGACTGTGTTACTGTATTGTAGTACATTATATCGCATTTTCTTCCTTTCTGTTGAAGACAAATTGATATTTAGAACAGCTGACATGACACTGGCTGTCTCAGTAGCAGTATCTCGCACAATTTCCCCCAAGTAAATTTGAAGAATTAACTGCATGATGCAGACATCTCCCTTTTAATCACCATACTGACTATAAAGCTTTCTCATTATCTAATGAACGTTTACTGTCCTGTGGGTAGTAGCAGTGATACCTTTCCATTGGAGGCGAAAAGTACTCCATACTCTAAACACTACTTTAAAGGAGGCAGGAAAAGGATGTTTCTAAGGTCGTCTTTAAAGGCCAGTTCAAAATAGCAATTTGGTGGTGTAACAGTTAAGTTTGATGTATATTGTAGCCAGTACAAAATACATTCTCATTTTACTATCTACAGAGAAATACTCAGGAAGTCTGAAACTAAAGCCAGAATTAGCTCAATACAGACACACACACAGACAGGAAATATTTTTGAAACTTTAAATTTTGGTCTCTTTAGGGAGAAATACATCCCTATTTGAGAGCAGGTAGAGAAATAGTACCCTCTTAAATCCTGATCTCTTAGACGGTGCGCTGATTTTGTGTTAATGTTGTGTTTAAGAATGACTGTCCACACGTGAACCTCATTTTATCGACAAAGAAGGTAAAATAATAGCTCTCAGGACTAGTACGAGATGTAATATTCTAAGTGTTAATGACCTTGATAATCACATACAGTAATATCTGTCTAAATGCCAAGTATAATCCTTTAAAATTAAATCTTAACTATTACTGTTCCTCAAGCCTGGAGTCTGGATACACCGTCCCACTGGAAACAGGTTGTGAATTGGAATCACATAAAACTCTTTCCTTTCCTCTTGGATTGGGAGCAAACCTCACTCCATGTAAACAGCAGAACCTATTTCCAAAGCTCTATCCTAAAATATACAGCTGTGTGGTGAGGTAGCAAGGGGTGTTGTGCTCTCACTACACAAACACTGATGGAGTAAATGGCAAAGCAGAAGAACAGACTAACTAAATTCAGGGGGATGGCTGGGTAGAGAATAAATGGAGTTGAGACACAAATTGTTGCTGATTTCTTCATTGCTTTATGATTTTCAATGAATATCCATCCTTCTGTTATTGAGCAGTAATTGCATATTTTATGTTGTACAAAAGAAAATCCTACACACTGACAATAACCACTTTGAACCCCTTAGGGTTTGAAGCTCTTCATGATAGGCTGGCACTGGGCATTAGCTCATGTTATCACCGCTCGAGCAAGGGTCATTGAATTTTAGCATCACTGTGGCTTTCTGTGGCCTTTTAAAAATGTATTTACAGTGAGATGAGCCTCAGAGCTCACTGCAGCTTATAAGTCAGGTTCTTTTCCCACTTTTATAAAAAGCAAAGGTAGATACTTGAAGCAGGAAGCTCTGTTTGTTGTCATGATGAGAAAGCTGATTAATTTAGTTGCTTCTTCACCTTGGTGATTTTCTAGCAGATTTTTCTTTCCCCACACAGGCATGAGTACTAAACTATAGAGCTCTGCAGTACTTTGGAACAAATTCAGAGTTTAGAAGGGGCGGATATGACATAGTCCCCACAAGCAGAAAGAGAGAAGGCAGACAGATCACATAGGCAATTGAAAGAGCTAAAGTAATGGAATCTGGCTTCTAGCTATGCCTTATGGATACTGGCATGAAACTGTAGCATCCATAAAAATAATCCATATTCTATTAAGAGGGCTAAGCATTGCTGGGCAGCCTAGTTTTGTCCCTGTCAGAGACTGAACCATTGGTCTTCCAGATGATCATCAATTTAAAAGAAATGATCATTAAGAGTTTCTAATCAGCATAAACTCCAGGCAGTAAGATGAATTTTAGTTATAGTCAATATATAAATTTCCAGCCATTTAGATAACATTTTATAATTTAAGTAAATGGTTTTTGTCATGGTTGACTGCATACTTGACCCTGATGCTCCTTCTGTCCCACATTTTTCCTGATTGCTGTACATTGACCTCTCATGATTTTCACAGTTCTGTAAGGTGGTGGAGAAAAGATGAAAACTCATTTACACTGTCAAAGACAGAACTTGTCAGGGTCATGTGGCATACATCATCCTCTCTTCTCTGGGACCTCCACAATTTAAGTCTGCCCTCAGAGTCAGCTAGAAAAGTGAATACTCCAAAATGAGACAGTGCTATCATTCAACAATTATTCATGATAGAATATACAAGCTCAATGAATCAGAGTAGATATAAAACACTATCAAACTGTATTATATTAATGTAGATCACTCCCATATTCTCTTTATAATGTTTTCATTCCAACTTGCTTCAGATGACTTCATAAAGTCCAGAGCAAGACATGAAAGATTGTTGTATTGATCAGTGAAATAAAGGCAAAATTTCAGTATTCACAGAAATATTGCAAACAAATTACAAGTCAAAAATAAAGACAAAACTTTCTAATTAAAAAAAAAATCTGGGGAAAAGGACTTAAGAAATTAGAATACACTTATTAGGCACAGTTGAGTTTGAGCAGCATTTACCATAATTTACAATAACAAAAACACTACAAAAATTGTGCTGAAATATCAGTGAACACAAGCGACTCCTACTCCTTACAAACGTTTGGTTCTAAATTTCATTTGGAATTAATATAATATTTTTATTAGTTTTAAAAAGCCATTTCAGAAAAAAAACAAAAAAACAAAAAAACAAAAACAACAAAACAGAACAGATAACTACTTTCTCAGTAATATGGTATATCAGGTATCAAAACAGTTTAACCCTAAAGAAGATTATGAATTTTTCACAGCATCTCCCACAGTAACAGGATTAATTGAATCAGAAATAGATTAACTGTCTCAACTTCCCAAAACAAAACCCAACCAGAAAACAACACATAAAAATACCTGAAAATCCATAGCCATGTGTTGTAAGAAAACATCCAGACCCATCAATCACCACTGAGCTCTATTTACACGCGGCTTTAATGGGCAAATTCAGTGTAACCATGCAGCAGACTAGCAGCATATGCTCCCCAGCTGCTACTACCTTCATGCCGTTATAGGAAGCAGCATGTGTACACACATGCAAGCTGTGCCTGATCTGAAGATCAATGTGGGCATCAAGTGACCCTCTGATTAAAAGCCACAGGATATCCCAAAGAACAAGCTCATCAGTTTTATGGAAACTGGATCCAAACATTTTTAGCTACTTTCTCTACCTTCTATGAGAAGAAGAGGAATCCCAACTCTTAATTTACTCTTTAACCCTCAATATATAAAGTGTAGAAGATTCATTTTCATGAAAAGAAAGATCTATTCCTTTAATAGACTCAGTCTTGTGATACGAGAAAACATAGTACTTTGGAACCTGGTTTTATAGTCAACTTAGATCATTATTAACTAACCTCAAATTTTCTCAACAGTGTTATTTCTATAGAAATGTATTTTCCTGGCCAAATAATCTGCTTTCTGCTTCTTCGATGCTGTGAAAATACCTGATTCAGGGACAACAGAGAATCAATAACAAGTTTAGAGGCAACTATATTGTACATGCAACCACATCAAGATGAAAAGGTACGGGAAGTCTGCATTTTCAGATTTTGAAGTACAGATTTTCTGTGAATACCGGTGAACAGAAACCTCCTGGCTAATCATCCATGCAAAAGGAACAAAGTGCAGGAGAGTCACATTGCTGCTGAAAGCTCCTTCATGGCATCTCTGCACCCCACACCCATTACAGTGGGTTAATCCAATCTATCATTCACAGAAAGTCTTTAGCTATAGAACAAGAATATCCTACTCGATGTCAAACAGGCAGTTGTTTTCTTTCACTCATGTGATAGCTGTCTCAGCTGCATTTTCCTATGCCCTTCCAGCAAGAAATGCTTTCACAGGCCAAAAATATTTCCTTAAAACTTGCCATATTGGAAGAATGAGATAGTAACATATTGTGTCCCCCAAGGACTGTGATAGATAAAGTAAAACTGAAACATTGCCTACAAAAACAATATCCCACCAACCAAATTCCCATCCTTGAAAAAAAAATCACTTTAAATTAATTCAATTCTAAATAAAACCCATTTTCAGGTGCAAGAATGTAAGAGGAAGAGTGGAGTACTTTCCTAAAGAGTCATAAAATCTGAAGGCCCTGAGTTCAGGATAACTACACTTCAGAAAGAACTCACTTCTTATATGGTGTTCACAGTCTGATGAGGATTCCAAAGATTTAGCAAGTAGCTGAGGAGCTTTGAGAACAGTTTGTAAGCAGGGTCCACCTATTTTATTACAAGATGTTATTGGACTGAGAATGTATTGAGATGGCAACAAGGTAATGTTCATCATTAGCATCCTCTAGCAGATGTGTTGGGTTTTTTCCCTGTAGCTGAAATTGCTCAGAAGTTGCGTCTCTCTTGTGCACCCATAAACACATTATCTCATGTAATAGATGTCTTTGGCCTTCAAAAGTTTCACAGGAAATCTTTCGGTTCCAGTCTGATGTCACCAGCAAATAGGAGAGTGAACTGTTGTCCAATCATTGTTCCCTACCATTCACTCCTCAGGGAGTAAATGCCGTGTTTAAAAATCCATCCACAATCTCCATTATATATATGTAGAACTTGCTTTCAAAAGCTCCTCTTTGCACAATAGCAGTACTTTTTTCAAAACCTGTAATTAAAATAAGAAGTACACACCTATACTTGCTGGGTATTTTTGGTCTCTGCTGGTCAATTCATTTTATCTGCAATGCAGTGAGGAATATTAATAAAGGCAGCATTGGTATTGATGGCTGGTTAAAAGCACTGAATAACAAGGGATATTCTCTCTCTTCAGCTGATGCCATTTCCCTTTGATCCCCAGGTCGCACACTGCCTCTCATAATGTGTGACTATTTTTATAAATTTCTGAAGAAGCAGGTGCTTATTCAGTCTTTAAAAAAAATTCCAGTAGCAGAGCCAATGTTTTAGACCATTTTTTTGTCCTCCTTCACAGGGTGGGTAGGACTTCAGGAGGAAGATGAGCAGTTAGGATCATGTGTTGTACCCTGCAGCAGATGTCACGAATCACTGAGGTGGTGCATTTTGCCACCTCCTCAGGCTGCTCTAAAATCTCAGGAATTCTCCTTAGTCCTCAGCTTTGAGCAATGAGTTAGGCAATATCTCCTCCCTTCATCTTTAAGAAACTCATGGGATAACCTGGGATATCTAGTACGTAATAGAGTGAACCTTGCCATCAAACTTTGTCCTGCTATTGCAAACTTGTATTAAACTGACTTTTGGTGATACCTTTGCCAGTGCTTCTTTAAGTGACCAAAACAAATCATTCACAACATTTATGTAAGAATCTATTATGAAGTGATGATTACAAATATATGATACTCTATTATTTAAGGAACTTCCTAACATGCAAGATTAAATGCATTTTGGTAAAAAGCACTTTTACTTCAAAAGAAGCTATGATCTATATCTATCCTGGAGACTGTCATTTTATATAATCACCAGAATTCCTATGAACGAGTAGTTTAAATAAAAATGCATGATCACCTGGCAACATCCATCTATCTGGGAAACTTATCATGTTTTTTTTATGTAGTACTCTGCATCACAAACTTTTCCTTTAGAAGCAGAGAAAAATATAAACAAGTAGTTTTTATAATTCTGGACATTCCAGGATCTTCTGAATCCATATAAACCTTAAGGATGTGCTCTGGAATAATTTCAAGCCGATGCAGACCATAGCTTCATATTTCAATGTCTGCAAAGAATCACTAACTGAACCTGGTTTGTTATTAGTCATAGGGTAAGTGATGAAAATGAATGCGAGAAATTAATAGCAAGCACAGACAGACATCATCCTAAACTGTCACAGCTATGACATATCAATATGACTCTTTCAGCTGCCATGTAACTTCTCTCCTGGGAAATGTGCGAATATATCTAAAATCTAACAGGCAAAGATCCCGGTGTCCTTTATCTGAATTGATTATCTTAGAATTGAATATCCATCAGTACTTTGGAAGGCCATGGTTCCATTTCCTTCTCCCACAGACACATTCTGAAAAGAAGGCAGCTGTAGCTCATCTAGATTGCAACCCCATCCTATAGATTCAGGAAGTTCCATTAACCTGGCTTTAGCTTGACCAAGCTAGTTACAAGTTTGTTTTTACTGAGGCACAGCAAAGCAAGTGTAACTTTCCTGAAACATACATGAAATAAATATAAGCAGACACAAAGATAACAGTGAACTTTATGGTCATCAATGTCAACACTTTACTGTTGGCAATCAAATCCATACCAATCTTGAAAGATGCCCCCATAGTTTCTAATGGTTAAGTCTTCCAATGCACACATAAGAAGGAATGCAAAATTTCTCTTATGATGTCTTCGGTAAGTTCAAAGTAATATCCAGGATCTGAATATTAGAAATGCCATGTGAACCCAGAAATATCTAGTCTATATTTATCTTTAAAAGAAAAATCAACCAATAATTCGACCAAGTTTGTTAGCCTGTAATTTAACATCTATTTTTTATGGCAAACTAATTTTCCATCCAAAATAAAGATCTTCTTCAGATAAAAGAGCTATTTATGTCCCTTGGAAACTTATTTAAAATACATCTTGTTTTCATTGACACAAGTTTGCAGTAAAATTTACTCAAATCCCTATTGCCATTTCTGCCAGTCTTGTTCAATATCCCACACTCTGTCAACATGCATCACGAAGAAAGCACTATGCCTTGTTAAATTACATTAGAAGTAGAACCTTCATCCCAAACTGAAAGGGAAATAAATTTTAAAATAGCACTAGCTAATAACCTCCTGTGGCTCTTCAAAATGCTTCCTGTTTTACAGAATCTAAAGTTCATCATTTTTATAGGCACTCAGGGACAGAGTCATTAAATTTCTGAATTCTCAGGCACAGGAGTATGGTCTAAAAGGTTGTTGGTGTGTAAAAGAGACTCCAGATAACACAACATGTCTGGTTAGTGTATCTAAATTAAAGCTAGTCAGACTCCTGTCAGATACAACCGTGGACTTGAGTGTTTGTTTTATAGGCATCCTTTAAGTGAACAAGGCCTTCGAGCAGCTTATAACACATCAAGACACAATTTAAGAAAAGGAGAAGAAATTAATAAAAAAAATCTCAAAAAGCATATCTAGAATGCTATTACAAAACACAATGTATGTGAAATTAAAAAAAGAAAAAAGCCTTGGGAATTAAGCTCCAATTAAACTGCAGGTACTGCTTTTATGACTCATGGACTCCAATGGAGAGTTGGGCTTTTAAGTGCATTATCTAAGTTTAAATTTTGAGCAATCTTCAAACAGCTGGTAAAATAGGATTTATTGGAGAATTCTAAGGACCCTTCCCCATTTAGTTCTCAAAAGTATATAGACTACCATCATGCTAATCAAGTAAGTAAAATCTCAGCTAGAGAGGTAAATGCAGATGCAGATCTACAGTCACACAGACACATCTATTTAGGTTCTTGAACTAAGCTTTAACCTAGTTGTTTCTGAAGCACTTTCATGCTCATTGAGGCTTTAGCAAAAAGAACTTCCTTTCCATTTTGTTGCCCATTTTGTATATATTTCCCTAAACATTAAGAAGCAAACAAGCAAATGGCAGTAAGGGACAAAACAGGTCGAAAGCGATAAATACTGCTTCTTTTTGCCAGATGGCAATCTGACATATCTGTGGAACCCTGAAACCTACCTTTTACTCTACATCATTGGTTTTTCCTTGCTTGCTTGTTTACATGTTAAGTAAATAAATGTTTTAAACTGATTTCAGGTAGTACATCTGAGAGAGAAGACTAGACTGGAACTATAACTGGAACAGCTGGCAAAACTCTAAAATGTTTATTTTGAATGAAGGGATGAAGTTATTTGCCATCCCGCCAAGGTTTTTAATTATTTTCTTAGGCAAGGACTGTATTCTTTTGGTTTTGGTTTGTTTTCTTTGTTTTTCATTACCTTCCAGAGACAAATTCGTCTTGAGTTTGTGCAATTGCTATTGCATTTACATTCTTTCTACAAGTGCTTTGGCCAGCACTTCCATAGTTATAATCTTTGCATTATAGTCCAAGAAACAAGTGATAGGTCTGAAACCATAGCCAAAATTTTAAAAATATATCTCGGATGGTCTTTATACTTAATCTCCTGTTAGGTGGAGCATCATTTAAAACTATTTTTTTCTTAAGAGGAAAACGGGATTCTAATAGATTTGGGAAGTCACCTGCCTTCTATGTCATATGAGAAAGTTATTTTATTTCTGTGTAGAGCATTTGTAGCCTTTCTCCCACTAACTGGCATCACATCTATCTCATTTCCACTGTAGAGCTTTCAAGTTACAGCCCTGAAGGTGTCATGTTTAATTTACTTAATGAATATATGATAATTTATGTCTGTTCTGCTCCTTGATGGTGCATAAATGTTCAGCTAGATTCTTCATCTTCAATTTGCTTTCAAGGAAAAGATATCCTAAGTTTGCATGGCTTGAGGTAAATGACAGCACTTTGAAGAGCAAAGATTGTCCAAATGATGGAGACACACATTGGCTGCTTTGTGACCTAATTCTCTAGCTTACTTGAACAAATAGCTTCATAAAAATGAAACATTCTCTATTCTAACTACTAAACTGTCAGTAGCATTTTGGTATTTTTTAAAAGCAGTTTGTTTGTAGTAGTCTACTTGACAATGATAAGAGAACCAAAAAAACCCTCAAATATAACTCAAGACTGATTTTTTTAATTTTTCTCTTCTAAGAAATTCTACAAATAGTAACCATTTTAAATTTCTGTCCTTGGTTATAGAGAAGGGGAACTTTTTATGGACATCATCCAGAGCTCACTCTGGAGCTCAAAATGTAAAAAAGAAATAATTTCTTCAATTATTATCTTGGGGTTTTTTGAGTGGGTTTTTTGGTTTTTGTTTTCTTTTTTTGTTTCGTTTTGTTTTTTTGGAGGGGGGGAGGTTGTTGCTGGGGGGGTTGTTTGTTTTTTGTTTGTTTGTTTCAAGGCAAGCCATGCTGTCATTTACGCTGATAAGAACCTTAGTATTTGGAACAAGTCTCTCTGTCTCCTTGATGCTAAACATTCTACATCTTTTCCCTCACTCTCTACGTTTAACTGAGGAGTTAAAACAAGATTTTCACAATATCTCATTGAGGTATATTCTAGCAACATCCAAGCTGGTAGACTTCCTAAAGAAGAAGGTCACCGAAAGATGAGACATCACGTAGAGGACAAAAAAACTCATCTTACTGGCAAAAAAGTTCCACAAAAGGTGGTGTGAATTCATCTTGGACACGAAAATGATACTAATGGACCAGTGAAAAAAATGGGCATGCAACTACTCCTAATAGTGTGGCTTGGTCTGGGAAGAAGTCAGGATCAAGAGTGCAAAGCTGAAGGGTTTTCTGGCAACTCATTTGCAGAAAGTTCTGCTCTCTGAGCAGCTGGAAGAAATACCGCAGCTGTTACAGCCCTGACAATCAACATGCTCTGCTGAGAGTGGCTACCATGCAAACAGTCCTTCGTGGCACACACAGCATACTCCATTGGCTGTTAAGCGGCAAACAAGCCAGTCTGGGAATTCCTATGCAGATTTGTCCTGCTAATATTGGAGAAAGCTGGTTCTAATCCCAGTTTTACGAGCCACACTTCATAATTAAAATCAACATGAAATGCTGTGGGGAAGACTTTAATTTTTATCTGGACTCATTTAGTTGGCTCCAAATGTATAGTAAATGACAAAGAACCGCATAAGGTACAATCTTCTGTGCAAAGTCCTTTAAAGATCTCTACGCAGAGGAAAGTAAATCAGAACTTACTACATTAGCATATGGAAAAGCCGATAGCCTTTCAAACACATATCCCCAAAAAGATACCAAGTCAGGAAGCAAAAAGCAAAGTATGTTCCCAATGACAGTGGCAGGTCCCAAAATAAATGGGCATGCTAGACACATAAAGGTCAGAAACATGATGCACGAGTGATTCTTCTGGTTCAAGACAGGTTCTTTTGCTGAAGTTATGACAGATGGGCCATAATGAACAGATTCCTCAAGTGGGAAAACTGGAATTAGAAGGGTGGCAAATAGAGCACAGAATAAAAGAACTGAATATTATTTTGATGTAAAGGTGGTAAAGGCCTAAACCTATATTAATACAGTTGTTTCTCCCTTTAAGAATCAGAAGGAATTTTATAATAAAGCTATCCCTGTTTAGAAAAGTATATCCTAGTGTAGAAAAGTATTTTTATGGAAAGCCAAAGTATAACTCTCTAAAAGAGAGAACAATAAAGACTGATGTTTTGGGGGTTGTTTGGGGTTTTTTGGCAGAGGAGAGGGTGGTGGGAGGGTTAGGTGTTTTGTTGTGGTTTTTTCCATCTCAGTACAACAATAGAGAGGTGTCAGACAAATTTAATGCAAAATACTGTCACCAGGATTCAGGAGGCTGAAATATGTTAATACTAGATTTCTTGAAAAATCTGCTGGTCAAATTCGTTCTATAAGGATCATAAACAGTCATTATTTTCCAGCTGCAAAATCCTTAAAAAGATGAGCAACAGCTATTGAGTCTCAACTTCTTAAACTATCTGAAATCAATGTTCCTTTTGAAATATCCTTAATTATAAAAAATAACTGTCCCTCTCATATGACAGGACACATTATAATACTGTACTTACATAAAGAATTTCTTCTGGCAAGGATTTTTTTAAAGTACTAAGACCTGAACATCCAAATTACAATATTATTGTATTCAAGTCAGTTTCTTTCTGCTTATGGCTGATCATATCCAATATATATTTACAGTCAGTGACTGATGTCCAAGTGAGGATCAATGATCTTCGTTGTCCTCATGTGTTCCTGAAGTGTTCCTCTGGGCTCGGCATTGGGACCAGCACTGCTTAACATTTTTGTTGGTGACATGGACAGCGGCACTGAGCACATCCCCAGCAAGTCTGCCGATGACACCGAGCTGTGTGGTGCAGTTGACAACTGGAAGGAAGAGATGCCACCCATAAGGACATTAATAGGCTTGAGAGGTGGGCCCATATGAACCTCATGAATTCAACAAGGCCAAGTGGGAGGTCCCCCACCTGGATCAGGACAATCCCAATACAGGCTGGTCCAAGAATGGATTAAGAGCAGCCCTGAGGACTTGGGGCGCTGGTGAATGAGAGGCTGGACATGACCCAGCAATGTGCACTCACAGCTCAAAAAAGTCAAAAGTATCCTGGGCTACATCAAAAGCAGCGTGGCCAACAGATTAAAGGAGGTGAATCCCTCCTTCTACTCTACTCATGTAAGACCTCACCTCACCCAGTTCTGGTGTTCCCAACATAAGAGGGACATGGACCTGTTGGAGTGAGTCCCGCAGACACACTGATGTTGACCAGAGGGATGGAGCACCTCTCCTATGAAGACAGGCAAAGAGAATTGAAGTTATTTAGCCTGGAGAAGGCTCCTGGGAGACCTCAGCGTGGCCTTCCTGTACCTAAAGAGAACCTGCAAGAAAGATGGAGGGGGACTTTTCATAAGTGATAGGACAAGGAGGAATAGCTTTAAACTGAAAGAAAGTAGAATTAGATGAGATAGTAGGAAGAAATTCTTTACTGTGAGGGTGGTGAGGCACTGAAACACATTGTCCATAAAAGCTGTAGACGTCCCATTCCTGAAAGTACCCAAGGACATGTTGAATGAAGCTTTGAACAACCAGGTGTAGTGGAAAGTGTCTCTGTCCGTGGCAGGGGCATTGGAATTAGATGATCTTTAAGGTCCTTGTCAACACAAACCATTTTATGATTATATGGTTCTATAATTTCTAAGATGAAAAGTGAAAACATTATAATTCCTAAATAATAATAAGAATTTAATTCTTACCTAATAAGAAGAATTAAATACAATTCTTAAATGTTAGATTAATAGAAAAATAATTTACCTTCAAACTGCTTTTTTATTATTTCTCATTAGAGCAACACAAAGTTCAATATCAGGTACAAAATATCTTGTGAAAGCACAGTGGTCATAGTTCAAAACTTCCATTCAGAAAGTTCATTTAAATAACAATCCTCTGTAGAATGTCAGCAATCTATGAACACCCACACAAATTCCTCAAGACTGTGTGTCATTTTATAGAACATAAGAAGAATTATCACACCTAATTAAATATCGCAGATACAAAGAGCTTTGTTTTGACCTTATGGCAGCCTTTGAGTTTTGAAGCTTATCTTCCAACTAGCTATTTATATCAATAAACAAATAAGGTCTGATTCTTCACCATAGGAATTTCAGACCTTTTTTTTTTCAAACTGTTATAATCATCACAACTAGAAAAAATTATATATATATACGCAAGCTCAGCTGCAAATGCAAGGTAGTAAAGAATTCGGGGTTTGCGGTATTAAATACTCCATTTGCATTGATTTTCCTTGGTATATATCGTAACAAAAATATTTAGGGGAAAGCAAATTTGGATTGTGATCAAAATCCAGCTCCCAAAGATACCAAAACTTCCAGGTTCACAAACTTTTCTTGTAGAAAAGAATTAAATTAGTAGCAATACCTATTTTACCTGAATACTACAAGTAATATATTTTAAACATCAAAATTACTGAGCACATATAAATTATTTCTGTTCTTTTATCTTCATATCATGTAACTGTCATCCTAGGCTTCTCAGAATGACCTGTGGTTCGCTGCTCACTAGTTTCACCCTTGCATTAGATCTCAATACTACACTGAAACAACTTTTTTTTTTTTTAATCAAAACAAAGGGTGCAGAATCAAATACCCAAGAGGCGCAAGTTGGGTGTTTTAACCAGCTATGTGTAACTGAATGATTTATGGGTCACTCACAGAGGAGGTGGCATCACTCACTGCCTTCCTTGGTTTACAGTCAAACAACCTGTATCTATCCCACTGAAAAGATACTTTTTGTTAACTATTAATTTCAGAGCAATGCATCTACTCTGGAAATAATTTCTTCTAGACACTTTCTGCTAGATCTTCATTTCTTGAGAACTTTCTAATAATAAGCACCACAGGTATTCTGTTAAACATGTATTTCTAGTACAACTATACACTGATATTTGTATAATCTCATTAAATACACCAGATGGCTTAATTATAAAAACAAAATTTTCCAAATAAACATTACTTCTTGTTTTATACATGTATTTTCCTGTCAATAACTTGTCTTTTCAAGCAAAACACTTTTGTGTAATAGCTTATTAAATTCCTTGAGAAACAAGTAATCCTTTAACCTTGTGGCATTTGGGCCATCATTATTTATCAACCACATTTACTAAAATTGACCAAATGACCTTTTGGACAACCAAAGTATTAAAAAATACTTTCAAACTAAAGAACAACACACATAGCACACACATTGTTATTTATGCCAATCTTCCATTCTTAAGTCATACACAGAAGCGACTGAAAGCAGGAAATATTATGCACAACACAACATAGGCTATGAATTCTGCCCCCGTGCAATTAATGGAAAAAGAGTAGCTAATTTCTTATTAATCTAGGGACCTCCCACAGTGTGTGGCTGCAGAATTTACTAATTTTGGCTTTAAATAGCCTTTTACTTCTTGCTATGTTTCTCTAGGTATAACTTTAAATGTAATCTCCAATGTATATACCGTACAAAATATATTGGAAAGATACTATATAAAAGTATTAGAGAAGGCTTTTTACTGTGAAAAAAGGGACCCTACCCTGAAATGTCAAAAGACAGCTATATTGGTCACACAAAAAATGTACCACCTCATCTGCTTTACCTAAAGGATTAGAAGCTGGATCTGATCTGGGTGGAAATTCAGTCTATGGATATATTTGCATTGACTCTTTGCTGACATTCACATCTCTTTGCACACAGCTGACCTCTAACATTCACACAGTAAAGGGAAACTAGTTCCAGATTTACTATAATGAAAGGGAACGTTTTCCTTATTATTTTATTTTCTTTTGATTATCTGTGGTCTTTGATATATGGAGCTTAAACAAAATACAAATCCGTCACTACAGAAGAGACACATGCTTTGTGAACCATGAATTTAGCTCAGAGCTGGAGAAGGTGTCCAAAACTTGACTTAGTACCTTCATTCCCTTTAAGTACCTTCACACAACCTTTAAGTACTATGCCCACAATATCACAGCTTTCATCTATGTTTTTATGTAACTCCTCAGGCAAGTCTTTTGGGTTTTCTTTTCTTTTTTTCTTAAGAAAAATATAATCGTTGATAAAAGAAACCCTTAATATATATTCTTTCTGAATTTGGATAGTGAGATATGATGCATCTGACTTCCAACATCACACTGCTTACAGGACTTTTAATAGGTAAGAAACAAATACATGGAGAAGCAGCCAGCCCAGAAGAGATAAGCATTCTCAAAATATTTGGAGGAACTTTGCTTTCTCAGACGTTCTTCCCTTGCCATACATCTTGTTGCATTCCTTGGAGCATGGAAGCTGCCACAAAGGTACTTTTATCTAAGAAAGCTGTTTTTAAATCAGCCTCGTATTCCTTTCAGTTTTTATCTGGCTTTTAGATGAACATGAGCCTTTCTGCATCACTTGCCTTAAACTTGTATTTCGTCCTAGGTGCAAAGCAATATTCAGAATTCCCCTACTGATGCTCAGGTCGTACCAAACAAATACCACAACCAAAGATATAGAGTCTTCATCTGAACCATGATATGTCTTACAGTCTGAAGGCAGCACGTGTTGTGCGTTAATTACAGCCAGCTGAATTATCTGGATGCTACACACAGAGTAGTTCTGTTCTGCTAGTGGGAAAACAAAATCAACACAAAACAACAACAAACTCTGTCAACATATTTCTTCTCCCGTCTTAATTATTCTTAAAATAAATTGGTTCACCTCCCTGCCTCATACACACACTTTTGATGGAACCTGGAACATGAAGGAGAAAGGAATAGGATACAAACATAAAAGGCACACAACAAACAAAAGATGCAAATTTCCAATAGATAATTAAAATTCCTGAACTCCCAATCAATGTTTTTACAGTGTTACAACACATCTAAAAATAGTCTAATCATGATTTGGACTTTGGTAAAATGCTCATGCCTGCATCCCAGGAGGGCACACAGGCGTACTGCTGCCAAGTCATTCAGCACAGGTGAGGCTTTGCGCGGTAAGCAGAATAAAAGAAAAATATCCTTGTTACTGTGCTCTCCACACCTCTTTTCCTCTCAGCAGTCTAGAGCAGAGCATTTCACTGTGCTCTGCTGCACACAGTGCTGGCACCGCACTGTAGCTCTGATCCAGCATCATACTTAAACACGTACTAAATCTTAAATATCAGAGACATCACAGAATGCATGAATGGGTGGTGAACAGAGACCCAGAGTGCAGCCTGAAGGGCAAAGCAATCACCTGCCAACATTGCTCACTCAAGAAAAATTTACAGGGCTGATCTGGCAGATACATGCTCATATTAAAAAGAAGTAACAGTGGCCAGCCCAAATGTTCACCCCAAAGCACACAAACCAAATGCTGTGCATCCTCTGCAAAGCCCTCTGCTTTTGCAGTAGTAAATTCAGGATGAAAAAAAATACTGTTTCTACTCATCAGAAGTCCTTCTTACACTGATTTCTAACAGAATTCTTAGGTCCCTGAATACAATTAATGATCAGGTTTGAAGTAATTAATTTCAGTCTTAAGCATTGTGTGTCTGAAAGGACAGATTTTTATACTAAGAACAGTCTGGAACTCAAATTATGCAGCAGTGTTGATTTTAGTAATATTATTCCTGTATACATGGTATATATATCCTGTATATGTTCACAAGCTGTATTGTATAATGTTTTCAAAGTCACGCTGCTGAAGTTCTGTAGGAAATAATCTTACTCACCCCCTCTGTGAACACACTGAACCAAGCAGAATCAGTGTCCGGGTTCTTAGTCATGTAACAGTTTCATGTGTGCACTGGGAGCAAACATATTGTGGGAATGACATCAATACTGCAGAAAGGTTAACAAAATATTACCAAAGACAGACACTGCTTCAAAACCCTCAAAGATTCACACACATTTCCAATGAAACTATTAATATCTTTGACAAATTTAAACATTGATTCAGCCTATCCTAAAAAGTTCCTTCTATTTCATTGGGAGGTAAAATTCTTCTGACTTTTTTCTGTAATCTTTGTAGTAATTTCTCACTAAATAATTCACAATTTCTGCCTCATTCTCATATGGTCTTCAACATTTTTGCACAATTTTGCTTAAAAAAAAAAAATTATTTCATTTGATTGTTTCTTAGCGAGTCTGTTTCCTTCCCAATAACATCCTTCCAAAAACATAAATTTTGCAGAAAAAGATGCTGTCCAAACCAGAGCAAAGAAACTAAGGAAAAAAACTCTAAATCATTAATTGAGAATACTTCTCAATCCACACAATTACTTCATTAATTGATTTAGCCATCAGCAAGGGAGGGTGGGGAGGGGGGAAAGTCTTAACTGAGATCTTGTGAGCCCTTCCCTGACAAAGATTAAACGTGCAGATATGAAAGTGCTGACCACATGGGCAAAGACTTTATAAGGGGGTGTTACTTTTATCCTTATGTACCATGGCATCTTAGACAAAATATCTTGATGTATCTCATCCACTCTTTTTGCACTACAGTCCTATTTCAGGTCTAGTTTTCATTTTAATAAAATATTTTAATTTTAACAGGGATTGATAATCACCTCATCTCTCAGTGTTGTTTGCCAATTTAGATTAAAAAGATTGTCCTACCCCTACCTAGAATTCAGGCTATCTAAACACTCTGGTACCTACATGCATGTAGTCTGATTTCCAGAGATGTTAAGGCTTGTTATTTAAGGAAATGATGACAGTTAAATACTGAGCACTTAAAATCTAAATCAAGACATTTAGGAATTCTTGATTTCACTACAAACCGTCTTGTAAACCTAAGTGACTGGAAGCTTGCAAAGAAGTCATGGAATCTTAGATCATTCTGTGCAGTGACTCAGCTGGTGGCTGATATGTTGGTAGGTAAGCATCTCAGACTATATTAAAACGTGCTGGAAGAGTCAGGAGTATTATAATTTTCCAGCCCGTTACAGTTAAAAAAATATTGCCAAGTCTCACAATTACCATTTTAGGAAGAAGTGCAACTAGAGGCAAAGGTTAAACCATCAAATATGAATGATTCACAGACACAGCTGCGGGCCAAACAGGTTTTTTCCCTTTATATATTGAGAATATGAATTGGATTGATGAGTTGTAATTATAACTCCTCCATCTTAAAAACAAAACAAATCAAAACCCCAAAAATTGTTTTGAGTATGATCAGGTGAATCCACTAAAGGGCAAGACATTCCTTCTCTCCCTGAGTGAACTCTGCGGTAGGTTAGACCAGGTGTGCTGTCTGACCTGGAGTATCCTGCCTTCTTACAGAGGCCACATCATCTGTGAGACATCAGACCTAAGAGCATAACACTGCTCACACTTCTTTCACTCCAACCCCCTTCCTCCCACTTACAGCCCTGTTCTAGGCATTGTTTTTCACACATGAATGTCAGAAGCATTATAAAACTCTTTCTAGAAACACCAACGATTATAAAATGTGTCTCATTCTTCCCACATAGGAGCTATGAGAACGGAATTAATGTGATACTCATTCTGAGACAGCAAGCCTTCCTGAGAGTCAATGTACACTAAGAGCAGTCTGGGCTCAACTGAGTTCACTTGGTTTCCAATTAATGCAAATGCAACGAGCGTACTTTTGTCAGCCTACAACGTCACACATATGTACTTGATTTTAAGTGTTGCAACAGATTCAGAAATCAGAAGTTTGTCACCACCACTTTCTGTCAATATTTCCAAGATATTTTAGACTATTTTACCTTAGGTTTAAAGCAAGTATAATGGTAATTTTTTCATCTCAGTACTAATTCAATATTCCATGTCAGAAGGTACAATTGTGATGACAGTAACACTGTTGTTCCCTTGCTATAGATCCATCTTTTAAAATTTCCGAGTAGAGATGAGATGAAGTTGAGAAATACATCCAAAATAAAACTATTTACAAAACCATGCTATTTCCAAAAACTGTTTGCAGGAAAACTCCAGATTTCATGAATGTATTTGTTATGCAAATGATTATGGCTTTACTCCTGCTATATTAGCTCACTGCAAATTATTTTCACAGTGCTTGGTTAGCATACAATTGATTATGCAATTGTGAAGTGTTTTCTTGGAGGCATTTTCTTTATCAGTTTGTGTTATTTAGATACTCTGTTGCCTTCCATCACAAGAGCAACATGTCAAAAAATGACTGTTGGCTAGAAGAAACATAATTTTTTATGATGCAGAATCTTAAATAATGTATTTTTATCACTGTTATGCTTTAACTTGTTCATTTGTGTTTTCTAGTATGGTCTTTCAAACCATTAATATAGAATACAAAGAGTATTATAAGGAAAGTTTTTATTTTGTATCTCTCTCTAATTTTCACACAGTCAAAAGTGCAACATGTTTTCAACAGGAAAATACTCTTCTTTAAGTTCCTTCAGGCATTTATACTTCAATAAAACATTGATGGTTATTTAGTGTTTTGCAAAATGTATTGGAGACTACCTAAATCCTTTTTTCTGTTACTATCATAACTCTCAATCACAATAAAAATATTTTGGTTTTTTTGTTTGGCTTTTTTAAATGTAGTTGTTTTTACCAGCTGTTGTTCTAGAAGATAACATACTTGGATTAACATATTTTTGCTTTTTAAAAAAACTTGCTAGTGGATCATATATTAACAAAATGTTAACAAAGATGAAATGTAGGAATGTAAAAATCAACATCATGTACAGCTTTCAAAATACAAACAAACCCCTATTTAAAAGTAAATAGTTTCAATGCTGTGAAAATTGCTTGTTTATTGGATTCTCAGACTTAAAGAACAGAATCACTTCTTCAAAATACAATATATTTGTTTGCTAAAGATTGGCATTAAGGATTGTCTTAAGAATATAAGTTAAATACTACCCGGGTTTAAAGAGTGAGTATCTTCACATAAAATTACTTCATCTTATGCAAGTCAGATATTACATTTTTTTCTCTTGACATAATTTAAATGCTCTAAATCAAGTTTTGGATACACTTAACTGATTCCAGGGACTACATTAGGACTTAAATTTTAATACTTTGAGTCACATTACAGTCTATTAATTAGATGCCTGAGTAACCTAAAATTGATGGCAAGGATATACCCCTGAATATCAATTCCTCTCAATATGAAGAAATGAAAATAACTTTTTTTTTTAAGTTTGCTGAATAAAGGACAAAAAAGTTCAGACTTTAGAATCTGAGAAATAATATCATGCATTAAAGAATATCAGCAGTGTATTATACAGATATTAAGCAAAAATGCATATTCATGAAATGAGGACATTGCAGTAATAAAATTAAGCAATAACGTATTTAATTAAGCTTAGAACACTTTAGACTACAAATTAGAGTAATTCTCCAGGTAAAAGTATTCAGCAGGTAATGACACAAAACATGCTTACCTAGCTCCCATTATTCCACTGTGAAGTTAATAGTACTGCTTCTCTATCTCACTGAGGCCAAAAAACCCCCAAAATCACTTGAACTACTCTTCAGCAAAGCATTCTGATACTAAATACAAACATGGTATGAGACAATAATTCCTATGAGTAAATATAAATCTTAGTGAAATTAACACTTAATTCATCTGCTGTTGAATAACACTAGGATGTGATTAGTGTGAATAAGACAAGAATCATAATCATAGAATGACTTGGATCATAAGGAACCTTAAAGACCATTTTGTTTCAAGTCTTTCCCTCCCATAAGCAGGGACATCTTTCACTAGACTAGGCTGTTCAGAGTCCCATTCAATTGGGCCTTGAACTTCCAGGAGTGGGGCATTCACAACTTTTCAAGGAAACTGGTTCCAGCGCCTCAGCACTCTCAATGAAGAATCTCTGCCTAATACTCAATCTAAACATACTCCTTTCCAGCTTAAAACCATTTCTCCTTGCCCTGTCACTCCATGCTCTTATAAATAGTGTCTCTACATCTTTGTTGTATGTGAGTATTTACCATATCATGCTATTCTGGCATTTCAAGGTCATCTTTACTATCAAGACTCCTCATTGTTAAAGTGAACTTTGCTGAAGTGTTTTTGATACTCTTCATTCCTGTATCTCAGAGTGAAGAGCTGGATAGCTTACAATGTTGCATAAGTGCTTGCAAGGGCTCTTCTCTGAAAGAATTACATAAACTCCACTGTTCAGGAGGTCACTTGCAAACATACCATGACCATATTTACATATGAATCTCATGCTTCTGTTTTGTACGTGTCTGAATAGGATTCATGAGTAGAGGAGGACAGGGTATTAGTGGGTGTTAATTTATCCACCCTCTCACCTTCATTTTCTGGTGATCAGGGAGGGAATCACTCTTATAGTAGTACAACATGGTGCAATGTCTTCTGTCCAGCCCTTAGGAAGTCTGAGAAACTTGCAGAGAAGTGATGGTGCAGCACTGGAAACCCAAATGATAACCAGGCTCCAGTGGGTAAAGTAGGCAGCAATAACCTCTCCCAAGACAAAGCCACATTTTTAATTCTATGATCATTATGCACCTCTTTAGTCAATGATGTATTTACTACAGTAATCCAACTCAAATCTATTTAAATCAAATATATGAACTGTTATTATCTAGGACTAAAATAGAACCACAACAGCTTCACACACAGCTGAATTCGAATTACACCTGATGAATCTGCTTTGTTCGATTCCTTAAAAATGAGTTCATAGTCCACACCTCTAATTGAGATAATGAAGCTCACACAGAGAAATTTGGTAGCAATCAGGTGTGAATAAAGGATGTAGAAAATTATCCATCATCTATTCTCACAATCTGGATGTCCTCTGTAACTGAGCCTTCACAGGAGCAAACTACTTAAATGCTTTTTTAACGAATGCTAGAGATTTTCAAACACTTCCACACAAATTGAGGAGGCAGGTTATCAAGATTTTTTTGGTCTCCTGATGAGTACACAGGCATGACATGTCAAAAAACTATGATCAAGTCCAGCTCCACCTGAACTGGGGCATACCTCTTCACCCCAGATCACTTCAAATCAGGCAGGACAGCGTCTTTATCTCATCCCACTTTAAATCCTTAGGGGTTTTACTATATTTTTTGCTTGCTTGATGAAGGTTTCATTAAAACAAATATTTTCTGGGGCAGATTTGGGCTGCAGTGAAAGAATATTTAGACATGAATTCTATGAACAGAAATGTGCTGAGCTGACAAAGCACTTCATCAGGAATCAGTCTACTTCTTCCTTAGCAGTTTACTGAAGATGTGGTCATTTGTGCCTGTACAGAGAGGTAAAACCCTTATTGAAGCTCCTTTGCTTCATCTCTCTGGATCATTGAGTTCTTCCATCCTGATCCCTTGAACTTATGGTGCTTAAATACGGACATCTTTTCAAATCTCACTCATATAGCCTTTTGTCATGTTTACCTTTCCATTTTACCTCTAATCCCATCTCTACATACCACCAAAATTTTTTTTCTTTCTTAGAGTACAGCACTTAAAGATCTTTCAACATCTGAAGCTTTCTTTCTATATTCCCTTGATCTTTCCCCAAAGATGCTTTGTTCAATAATGTTTCCCCATAAATAACTTCCAGAGGATTTTAAATTGGTATATATTCACATGTGCTTAGTGCCATCTTATTGATTTTACAACCATTTACAATCTGCCTTACCCGTACTCCTGAGGTCACTAACCCTGCCATCAGTCAGGTGCCACAGGGACCACTGCTTTCAGTAATCACAAATTCTTCACATGTTACTAATGGAACTTCAACCCTTTTCCTCCTTCCTGTTTAGTTTCTTACCATATTGTCCTAGGTTACAATGTAAAAATGTGCCAGAGGGTCTGTATTCTATCTCCATCTTCATTAACTGTTGAAACAAAGGAGGGGCAGTGTTTTCCTTTGCCTCCTCCCCTGGACTATCTCCTGTTAATGGGCCATTAACACCTTGCCCTATGAGTCATAGATAACTCCCTCCGGGAGCCCTTTGTGTTTAATGGGCCATTGTGAGGACCCACCCCATGACTCATACAATGACATCAGCCCATTGTGAGGATCCACCACATGACTCATAGAATTACATAATCCCATTGTGAGATGCTCCACCCAGGGGGAGGAGCCAAGCATTCCCACCTGGATATAATGTGGGAACTGGGACAGAACAAGTGGCCCTGACCCACTGGTTTCCAGAGGACAAGAGCTACCAGACCTGTCTACAGGATCACTACTTCATCAACACCACCTCATCTGGACTGCTGCCACCACCCTAACTAGCAGGGTATCAGGTTGTATTCTGACTCTGTCAGTGGTTTTTGTTTTCTTTGTATTACTTACATGTATTTTACTTTTTCCAATTAAATTGTATTTCTGACTTGGAGTCTCACTGGTTTTGCTTTCAAACCAGCACACATATTTTATCTACAGCTCTGACTCGGAGTTCTTTTGGGGAGGGAACACCTTTGTTCTCTGTCTACCCAGTACATAGTAAAATTAAGTCTTTTTTTGAATTTGACTCTTTCATCAGTGGAAACAGGAATAATGATGCACCTAATTTCATGTTGTGGTGGATGACTGCCTAATTCCAAACCGTACTCAGGCACTCGTGAAGGTGCCTGATCGCCCAGGCCCATAATAGGATCTTAGGTCATACATACAACAATTCTGCCTGACCACCAGCACCAGAAACTCAAAAATTACTCTTCAACAATGTTCTTTGAAGAAGCTTTGGAACATACTCACACCTCACACTGCCACTTATGCCCTATTTCAGCAGGAACTGGACAGAAACAGTGAATTATCTTGCTTTAGTTTGTCATAAAAGTATTTGAGCGTGAAACACGGAACCATACTGAAGACCTTCTTTTAGGGCTACAATTCTTGTTTGCAGAAATGTTTTTCTATTTCTATTGCAACATTTTTCTGAGTATAATTCAAAAAAATTCCTATGTTTGCCCAGGAGTTTTACGTGTTCAATTTTGCAGCAGAAACTCCTTAGAGATTTCTGGACATGCTGGAGACATCTGCTGTACATGTAGTTATCTAATATGTAATTCATTCATAAGGATTTCAATGTTAATTGGAAAATCAGATTATTTGTATTATTTTTGTGTTGGACCTATACGAGAAAACAGTATGTCTTATACAACGTGGAGGGGCTAAACCCTATAAGCCAATGGAAAAACGTACTAGGTGTCGAATTACAGGTTAGCATAGTGGTTCTGCAGCACCCAGGGATACAGACCACACATGAAATGTGCTGAAATAGACACAGAAAGAATCTTGTGATTGGAAACAACAGTTGTAAACCTACATCTCTCTGTTATAATAAGATATAGCCAAAGAGAGAGAAACGAAATTAAATCTTCACATAGAAAAGCACTGCTCAATAACACAACATTGTAGATCTGTTTTTCTCTATTCCTTTCATCAGTGTTTGGCCAAACTCCCACAGATCTCCCAGTAGTTATTAGATAAAACATTCATCTGCCTTTTCATCACTCTTACAGCCAGAGGCATCACCTTAAATAAGCTGGAATTGAACATGACATTTAATGTCAAGCTCAGCACTGCTAATGCGATCACGATTGTCTCTAGAACAACCTGTAGCGTGACCCCTCTCTGACGTTATGTGAGCTATGTATCCTTCTTTGTGTCCCTTTCAGTATTCTTTGCCCAGACATTCTACACAGCTGATACTATCTTTTTTTTGTTCCATTTCATCCCCCAAGCAAGTTGTTAGTGCCGTTTCCTCAATACTGCTTCCTCTTTCTCTAGTACTTAACATATCCACACCTGCAATCTGACATGAGGATGTAACAGTCAAAGATTTTTTTATGTGGCCAATGAGTGGTGTTGTTTGGATATTTTTAATTTATGCGGGGAAATAAAGAAATCTTATGTCCTTACCCATGAATGCTTAAAATTTTTTGAACAAACGTTCATCTGGAAATAGCAGAGAGGGCCCTTACATTACATGAGTTACATAAAGGCAGGGAAAAGCAAGTAGAAGACACTGAATGGCAACAGCTCTGCAACTTCCGTTTCACCAGGACCAAAAAAAAATATAAATCTTTTTTTAAAGGTTTATTGACATAGGATGTATATGTATCAAATTATGAATTTATAATCTACTGCACTGCAGTAACTGCAGTAACAAGGGGAAACTGCAAAGCACTCTGTTGAAAGCCTACCACAGAAAAGCTGGTTTTGGGTTATTTGGTTTACTCATAGTTCACCGTCCTTAAATACCAGTGTCCTGGAAATTTTTTTTACTATTTATGTATCTTCAGTAATGATGAAGTTCAAAGAAACGCATTAGAGTTCATTAAAAATTACACCGACTTCTGGGAGAAGGAATAGAATTCTATTCCCATTTCCAAGACACAAATGGAAGACAGAAAAAAGAAAAGACAACTTGAAACTTTTTACAAACTGTGCATAGAAGGACAAGTTGGAGTCCAAGCAGGTAAGATCCTGGTCAACAAAAAAACTTAAAAAATAAGTGGAAATCTTTTGGAATAACAGGTTGGTTTGTTGACAAGTACAGTGTTCATCACAGGGACATTAACAAACAACTGGGGTGTCTGCTTGTCACATCTTCAAGCAAGGGACATTTCAGATGGTTCTTTTGAAATTAGTACAAAAACCTCAAGAAATGCGGGTAGTTGTTGTAAATAGTCCTTTGTATGATTTTCTGTTTTTCTGGGGATGAGTGTCTTAGTAAATGTTATTTAGAGACAGAAAACAAATTGCTAAAAATAAACACACGCTTTGGCCAATAGCAAAATATACTCAGAAATCTGATTAAACAATTCTCACTTACAAATGGCAACAAACAAGCACTTTCTATAACAACTTAGACCTTTAGAAGGGGATGATTTTTTTCACTTTAAACATTTGGGAATTTACCTCTGATTTAGCACTTTTCTTGCCTGTGGAATTAAACAGATTTCACACTATTCTCTCATGTTCTGATGTCCCATGAAACAACATAAAGAAATTTGACTTATCAAGCTAACATATTAACTCCACCAAGGACACAACTTTACTCTTATGCAACTATTATATCGCCACAATTAACCACCAAGAGCTTTAAATCCGAAAATCAATAGCTACAGCAAAATCCCAGCATAGCTATAATACTGTTTATCCTGGTGTAGGTTAAAACTCACCTTGAAGGCATAATGCAATGATGTTGAGACAAAAATGGTGGCTCATTTTTTTCTGTCCCCTGCCATTATCAGTAGTGCTAGATGGATAACTTACAATAGGAAGGACAAGAATTGGGGTTTTTTTCCAAATTGTAATGGCAGACTGAATTCTTCTGGACTCCCGCGGAAGCCAAACCTCTAAGTACAAATATCTCTTGCACAGTAACTCACAGGGGCACCACAGAGAAACCTAGAGGGCCAAATTTGGTCTTCAATGGAATGGATATTGATTACTTTTAGAAATAAAGGATATGATGGATATGACTTAGTGGAGTCTGTGTCTTAACCTGGAGTGAAAGCCGAAACTTTTAAAAAGTCTGAAATAAAGCATAAAAGTTACCATAATTGATGATGTACCAAAGCTTTCATCTCAGCTTTCCGAGGAATAAAACGGGAAGCCTGAATTTCAATGCCTTCAATTAAACGGGACTCAGACTTTTGTAAAAGCTAGGGACAACAACTTGCTCTCTTATTTGTGTTTTCTGTTTTTACCAGCACCTTATGTGTTTCTTCAATTTAAGATAAATGCTATTTTTTAAGAAATTCACTTCTGGTAATCATTCTGTTCTGCCCTTAGTCACAACAAGTTATTGAACATATTTGTTAGATAATTTGGGTCCAGTTCAGTGAACTACAGCATATTCCTGAAGGCCACTGGTTTGAAGCAATTATTTTCTCACTTTTCTCAATTCCTTATTTATTTATTTTGTGTCTCACAAATTTTTCTTCAAGTCAGTCTGTTCAGTTTTTTAAAAAAATTCACCTTTTCCTCAGTCCCTTCTCTACAGTTGTTCTAACATAATTGCTAAATATAGCACCAGTAATTGCATGAATTCTAAGTTTGGGTTTTTTTTTTTAAAAACACTCATCAAGTTACTTTATAATATTATTTTATTTACAAGTTATGGAGGGAACAGCCAACAAGAAACATGGAGAGGGCCGGTTCTCAAGGGCATGTAGTTTTAAGACAAGAAGGAATGGCTTTAAAATGAAAGAGGGTGGGTTTAGATTAGACATGAGGAAGAAATTCTTTACTGTGAGGGTAGTGAAGGATGGGAACAGGTTGCTCAGAGAAGCTGTGGATGCTGCATGCCCAGAAATGTTTAAGGACTGTCTGGATGAGGCTTTGTACAACCAGGTGGAATAGAAGGTGTCCCTGCCCAGTGCAGGGAGGGTGGAACTAGATGGTCTTTAAATGTCCCTTCCAACCTAAACATTCTACGATTCTAGAACTCTAAGACTGTAAAACAAGGAGAAGTGCATAATTGTGGCACATATGATTTCGGAATGTTAATATATGAAATATCCAGTATTAGAAGAAGCGGTCCCACTGGAACTTAGCAACAGCAAACTATGACACCTATCAGAAAAGCTTGGCTGCAAAATGATCATTTCAGAAGCTATTTTTAAGCAGGCTCAACACTCAAGACAACACCACTTCCCCTCCACCCCCTGAAAGATGGAGAAAATGAGATGTCAGCAATCAACACAGTCAACACACATTCAATGCAGCATCTGACAGCATTTATGTTAATAGCACTTTCTTGTCCCACGGTCCAAAGAAATACGCTGTCAAAGCTCGACATGCGACTGGGACATCTCAGTATGGTTGTCTCATCCTCAGATGAGAATCTCCTGACAAAAATTTGAACATGCAGTTAAGCTTCCTTGTTTACCAGTGAATTCAGTGTTTGAGGAATCTATGATCCAAACTTAAGTCAGAGTAAAGACTAGCTCGCTGCAACTTTTTTTGAGCCAGTTGGGCATATGATGTTCTATTAAAATTGCCTAACAGCTGATCATGAGGTGTTTAAGGAGGTTTAATGCCATTTTGCTTCCCTGAGCATTAAGCATTATATTTCTAGCCTTCTCAAAAGAAGTTTGTATTTCATGAAAGATATTTTAAGCCAACATCAAAAGATGAACAGACAAGGAAAACATTTCTATTTACTTCAAAATCTTTCAATTCAACGCCATAATTAGATGTCCAAATTCTTGCAGAATTATTTATGCTTACCTTGTACAATGGTACCAGTTTTTTTAGTCAGGAAGCAAATTTCTGCAGGGTCAGTCAACACACAACTGTCTCCATTATATGAAATATAGCAAGCATGATGAGTTGTGTCAAGCAGTTACCCTAGGATGTGTGACTTTAAATAGTACAGTACATCCTTGTTTAAGAGAAGGAAAGATAATGGATGTGAGAAGATCTGGTAATTTATTTTTTTTTTTATTTGGACACTATGTTAATTTGGGAGGAGAGAAGAGATATATTCATGTGAAAGTCAGCGGTTCATTTATATTTCAAAATATACAAGAAATGTTTGAAAAACATAGGTATTTTTCAGATTCATATTACAAATAGTTTTTATTTTGAAAGTATTTTCTATAGGAATTTGCCTACATTCAAATTCTGAAAAGACAGGAAACATCTGGAAAGCAAAGTAAGAAAATCAAGGCTGTTTTTATTTTAATTTTCAGTTTGTTAAGGGGGCAAGAATCAGGAGTACTGAATAATTCTGATTTGCAATTCTATTTAGATCTATATGCTAGAAAGTGCAGACCCTTTCACAGTCAGAATCTGCTACAAGAACACTGTGTCATGCACTTGAAATACCGAATCAGTGTTTACACTAACACTTGGAAGTTGTTTTAAATGGGTACTTCAGGATACCACTATGCCTAAATTATGTCATATGTCTATACATAAATGAGTGCATTGATGTTTGCCACCCCAGTAACTGGCAGCTGCTTCACTTTCCAGGTATAGGGGCTATGTCCTTCCCATGGATCTCAACAGTAGCGGATCATCTTGTTACAGAGGAACTGCAAAAACTGGATGAGTATTTTTTTCCCCTTATATTACTTTTCTTACTTCAAAAGAATTTTCAACACATAATCAGGAATTTCTCAATAGACTCAGTTGTGGGCGAAGCTAAAATATTTAATTTTGCAATCTTGATCTCATTTTTTTGAGGTAAATTTGCCAATATTTCAAACTGAAAACATGCTATTTAAAGAGAAAATAATTTTGAAACAAGACATTTCAACACTTTTCAAAATCTTCTCCTTTCCACTCTGTATATTTTTTCAGGTTGATTGTTTATTCAAAACTATTTCTGGTGTAAAGAATTTAGTTTCAGCAAAACAAAAAAAACAAAGCTTTGGCAAAGATGCAAAATGAGAGTAATTTTCTGCTTTTAAGAACGATCGTCTCACCTCCAAGAAAATAGATTGTACAACCTATTTGTCCATATGAAACTAGCAGTATCAGTGGTTGTTTCTTAGGAAATTCCATGAAACATATGATGTACCAAGATGAACCTCTCAGACTCGTTCATATTGCAGATAGCCACAACCAATTGTGTTCTAAAGTTCTAAGTGATTTTGAAACTTAGAATCGATAGGCACAAGATTATGAGGGAATTTTTAACATTTGAGACTATAGACACAATGCTTAACAACAGAAGTAGTGCTGCATCTGCAAGATTGCTCTACACGATCTGGATTTTGAAAAGATCAGACCCTGGGTTTAGAAATTAATGCACTTATTAAAGTGTTTATTTAACATGTTCTGTGTCTTCCAGATGATGTGGCCACCTAGTGCAACTGGTGCCTGACAATATCCAGGATGTCTGTGTCTGCTGGGCAAATGAGTAACAGTTACAAGCTAGAATATATTTCATTAGTTATTCATCCAGAAAGGATTTATTCTAGCGACTAAAAGAATAACTACTTTTGCAATTCCTTGAGACACCAATAAATAGAGTAGGAGTCCCTACCAGATTCCATGAGGAATCAAACTGCTGGAAGCACAAAGGTTTTGTGTATGTCTGCCTTTCATCTGAGTTTTGCCTTAAAACATAAGAAGCAAGGAGGTGGGCTAATGGATTTTCTGTAAGATTTATGTAACTAAATTAGCCCACTTCACTCCATGTAAATTCCCAGTGACTGCTGAACCACTCGCTAACAAATACAAGTACAGGTAATTACATGACAAGTTGCTTGAGTCTAGACTGTCTGCTTCAGCAGTCAATGACGACATGGCCAATGGGAACATTAACCACCTTTTACTCTTCCATCCCAAGAGGAAAGGTCTTTCAAAAATGCCATGTCCTTTTGCACATTAATGACATTAATGACTTCCTACACTCCATACATTTACAAACTACTGTAGGCTGTGATGTAGCAAAAGAGCAGTAAAGATGTTGTGTGTGGTAGTGCAGAATTTCTTTCTCAAGTAAACAGTTTATTTGTAATACCAAATAAAGTCACAATAAATTTATAAACACACTATGTATGATTGGAGCAGAGAGCAGAATATACTGTTAAGTTATACTCATTCATTTCTTTTGTCTTTGCACCTTAGCTTTACTGGGGTTTGGAAGGAAAAAGAGGAACAGATTGACTTCCTATTCAAGAACACAGAACCTTGTAAGTTGTTTAAAAATAAGAAAACTATAAGGTTTTAAAATCATTAACACACAGAATAAAAAAGCTGTCTTATAGGAGAACAAAGCCTGAAAATACTTAAAATACTACTTCATTTCTAGTAAGATTTTGCAGGGTACATGAGGACTCATTGAGCTCTGACAGGAAGACAAGCAGAGAGAGGGAAGCCTGGAAGTGCCTTTCGGCAGGTTAGTCTAAGATCCTCATGTAAATGGTCAGATACCTATGGAAAAGGTACAAGAGTTTGAAACATACATTTTTCTAAATTCTTTCATGTTAAACGAACATAGCTTTGCCATGATGAAATTATTTTATTGTAGATTATCACAGTCATTATTCAAGAGGGAGAACTGCAAAGTGAGAACTCAAATCAGACCTGCTGAATAATCTAAGCTGAAGAATACAACTGCATTCTGGGAACTGTTTCCACCACACACGCCGGGTATTATGAGAGCGTTGAACTTGAGACCTTACAGATATAATGAAAGTATCTATTCCAAGACTGCATGCAGCTTTTGAACTTAGCAACCCCAGGAAAACTAAGTGAAAAAACTCTGTATTATTCTATGAATTGATTACGTGGCTGCTGAACACATGAATTAAATGAAAGCAAAAAACACAAAGGTCTCTAAACAATAACTCACTCCCCTACACGCTTTTTTCAGTTTTCTGTTGCATAAACCGCCCTTTGTTTTGGGTTTAGATTATCTCGGTGGCTTTGAGTAGCCAATATGAGAGCTCGTGTAAGATAATAAAAAAAGGAATCAAGCACATCTGTATTTATTTGCCTGAACCAAATTAAAGCAGTTTAATTTCTCATTGTTTAGTTTCTTTTTTCCCCTCAACTCAGTATAAGGCAACACAGAAACGGTCTCTGACAGTTTACCCTGCTTTTTCAGGGAGATGAATAAGATAAAAAAGGCCACTGTCTCAGTAGAGCAGTCAGATTTCATTAGTGAAAAGTGCTAGCATGTAGAAAGAGCTGCCCTTACATAAACTTCAGGCATTTGAAATCATGGCCTATGTTGGGAGCAGAAACTTTCCAGGCGCAGAGACTAGATTACAAGGGTACCAGCAGTGATCTGGATCCATGTGGAAAGTGTTGACTGTCTACATTTTAGCTTCTCTGCACTAGAGGCACAAGACAGATGCAGGAAAAAATAGCAGCTTTGCCATCCCACGTGTCTTTGCAATCAGCCTTATCATTGATTTATTTGTAATTTCCTTGTAAACTTCTTCGGAAATAATTTATCCATTTTGCAAGCATGCCTTCAAGTGTAGCATATATAACCTGAATATCAAAGAGCATTTGAGTTCTAAAACCATGGCAAGAATGTTCTACTTTCACAATTATTCATATAGATCAGAAACACACAGACCTTGAAGCCAGTGCTGAAATGAATCAGCTTGCTCAAAGCTTTAATGCCAGTATGAACAAAAAATATATTGTTTAGAGAAGTTCAATGCCACAGAAGTGCATGACAAGTGTTTTACACTTCCTTTAGGTGACAAATGTTTTATTTGTCTATTGCTGTAATCTCAGTGACACACTGATCTTTGTGTTAGACTTCAATGAATATTTGGTAAATAAAGCTGGTCAATAAAGCTCTTTTTGATAGTAATTCTGAAAAACTCCAGGTTCATCAAACCACAATACTTTTCTTCAGTACTGATTAAATCAATAACAGCTAAATCATTTGGATATGAAAGATGATTTAGAGGTGTAAATCCTGTATTGAATGGTATCACACAGGATTAGGTATATTAATTTCAACTAAGTCAAAAACACAAGGAAGAGAAAAAAATAAAGACAAATGCTTTAAATAAAACAGTGAACGTGAAATTCAAATACTAGTTTTCTCTTTGGATGAGTAAAAAAGTAACAGTTACAAAGGAAATTTCTTGTTAGGATACTAATGACATCCTGCTAAATCTGGTTTTCTTTCTACAAAAAAATAATATTGAAGCTTAAACAAAACCACGGAGTACTGCACACAAATAAGTCTCCCAAGATAACCAGCATTTCAGATTGATCTGCTGATAATTTTTATGGAGTCCATCACAGTCAGGAATATACTTTTAAGCTATTACATTATCCCTTTATATTTCAAAAATGAGGCTACAATTAATTTCCATGTGGTACTTTGGTTTTATCCAAGTTCTGCAATGCACAGTCCTGTCTTCTAAGACTAAATTACTATGAAAAAACCAAAATTTTAGTTTGCTTGTTTTGCTCTTGCTTAAAAAAAATGCTGTTACATGTTATTTGTTCTAACCAATGAAGGTGACATCTAAAAAAACCAAAACACCGACCCATAAAACAAATTGGATACCAATCACCTGTTATGCCTGATAAAAATTTCTACTGTCTACTAAAAATTAGAGAACACAGGAAAATTAAATAGAGCATAGTGCAAGAATACATCCATACAGATCTTTTAGGAATTTATTTGCAGATAAAACAGTGCCAACATCACGTTCAGGGTTACTCAAACTCTTTAAACAGAGTACTCAGCACCACAAAGTTAGATTTCTTGAAACAGCCAGTCCCACTGAAGTCCTCTAGTCTGTGTAAAATAGAGGAACTCACTATTGTCATGAGAGCAGGAGGAGTTCCCAATGTTCAAGGAAAAGGCAAGTAAGACTTTGCATGGAAATGCAGCCTATTTTTGTATGGAGAGACTGTTGGATTCCCAGTAAAGAACTGAGCTTACCAAAAAAAGCAAGGAAAAAAAAATAAATCCGGAATTGCCTAAACGTTACATCATCTTTTGAAACACTACACTCCAGTGTGCTACCTACCTACCTTCAACAAATGCTTACTCAAATCATCTGTCAAGGAAGTCTTTAGAGTGGGAAGGATTCTGGAGATCTCCAGTCAAATACCCCTTTGTTTGACTCTATATATGAATATACAAAAATACACATACACAAATACCTGAAGGTTTACACACATGTNTATCAGTTGTTATTTCATTGTAGAAAGTTCCAACCATTCTTTGCTCCTAAGACAACACAGGGAAGGTTGAAGAAACCATCACACTACCTTTTTTTCAGGAAAATGTCAGCAAAGCTGTGCAATTGTCCATTAGCTGCTGACCATATACCTCTGAAATAGTTTCTCAGCTTCTCATACTCTTTTGAAAGGCATTGCACTTGAAATCCATATCGCTCCACTCCAACTGATTCAAAGCAGCTCTGCAGCCAATAAAGTTATTTTAGTTTCAAGACTTTTGCATTAGAAATACGATACATACTCTTATAACTGAATAACAGTTATTTAACTTGTTTAACTCATGGAATATTTGAATAGCAAGGGGACAAACCATTAATAGTTCACTAACAGTTTCACTATTTGTTTGACTGCAAGTGCTTACTTAGCATCCTGATTTCTCACAAAGAGATACTCTGCTGTGTTTTGGTTTTCAAAAAAGATAAGGAAACTGTTCTAGGATAAGCTGGCCTAGCTACACATAATTACAGATCTTCATTATTTCTCTTTCCTTCTTCCACCTCAGTTTAGGTTTCTCAGAACCTTGAGAGATACTTTTTTTTCTTATACATGCAGGTTTTCCCCAGGATTTTGAGAAAACACTATGCAAGACAGGAATTGTTGGTATTAAAAGCACCAGAGACCCATGTCTTACCCCTATAGATAGAGAGAAGCTTTTTGTCATAAAGAAGGTTAAACTCACGCACTGTAGCACGTCCACCTGATAAAACCATTAAAATGCTCCCCTGGCAATATTAATTTTAATGCAAGTGTACTCATCAGAACATAGAACTTCTTTACAGGCTTGAAGATGTCTGAACATCTTACACCCACAGTTTTGTCAGTATCCTGTATCACACCATCCATCACAGATACATCAAGCTACTAAGACAACTAAAGAAAAGGCACCAGGAGCATGGCTGGAGGCTGTGCATTTACTAGCTCAAGCTTTTTGGTTGCTCACTGAACTCATACACCTTTCATGATTAATTTCTTTGGACAATTACCTATGGAAATTAAAAGAAAATGTAGGGGAAAAACTGGTTTTGTAGGAGACGAATAGACAAAACCCCTACTGTGTTTCCAGCCAGTTATTACACCTCAACAACTTGAAGGTTTACCCTCTTCTTCCTTTACCTGCATTTCAATTTGCCCAGTTCCATTCTCAATAATACATCATTATCTACTAAGCAAACTCCCCTGATACTCATACACTTTTCAGAAAGTCCATGTATCATCTAAGGTGAAATTTCTCATTTTCAGAGCTGAATCTAATATAAGAATATATTGTCCTATTTTCTATTTCTGCAATATTTATTCGACTGTGGCATGATACAGTCTCTTAAAGACAGATCATTGCTTCTGCTATGATAATGGATCAATATTCTGCCTTAATTGCATTGATTCTGATGTAGTCCAGAGTGTTCTTGGTTAAGGAGAAGTCAGACTGTTGAGGCTTGAAATGATACCTGAAAAAAGGCTTCAGTAGTGTGTCCTAGGTTACAGTGTAAAAATGTGCCAGAAGGTCTGTATCTCCATCTTCATGAGCTGTTGAAACCAGGAGGGGCAGTGTTTTCCTTGCCTCCTCCACCGGACCATCTCCTGTTAATGGGCCATTAACACCTTGCCCCATGAGTCATAGATAACTCCCTCCGGGAGCCATTTGTGTTTAATGGGCAACAAGGACCCACCACATGACTCATACAATGACATCAGCCCATTGTGAGATGCTCCGCCCAGGGGGAGGAGCCAAGCATTCCCACCTGGATATAATGTGGGGACTGGGAGAGAACAAGGAGCCCTGACCCACTGGTTTCCAGAGGACAAGAGCTACCAGACCTTCCTACAGGATCGCCACTTCAGCAAGACCACCTCATCTGGACTGCTGCCACCACCCTAACTAGTAGGGTGTCAGGTGGTATTCTGACTCTGTCACTGGTTGTTTTTCTTTTGTATGTATCTTACTTCTTCCAATTAAATTGTATTTCTGACTTGGAGTCTCACTGGTTTTGTTTTCAAAACAGAACAAGCGTCAGTCACTATGTTATTACCTTCATTTGCTCTAGCTGAGTTAGATTTAGATAGCCTCAAAATTAAAAGGTTTTAAACTACGTATGAGCTTAAAATGCAATAGAAGTCCTGATATGGAACAACTTAACACAACAAATGACAGATTAATGTTAAAACAAAACTTTTTTTTCAAAGCATAGAGAATGGAAAGCACATAAATTAGATTATTTCTTCATGAAGAAAACCACAGTCCTGTGGCAGTGAGATATACCATTACCTGGTTACTTGACGAGAGCACTAATCACTCTGTACATGTTTTCTGTTAGTAAAGGATGTAACCCGTTCTTCCTGTTTATTGCACTCCATCTAGCAGTCAAAAGTTCACAGACTAACATCCACCCTTTTGCCAATTAGACTCAGGCCCTACTGATGGGAGCTGATGTTACCCTCTCCACAATTAATTTTTATGCTATTGCATGATGAAGTCAAAGATAGATATTTTATGAACTTCCTGCCATACAGCCCTGGGTTTCATCTGAAAAAAAGTTCTGTCTGAACTACATGGAATTACCGGCATAGTCATTTCAAGTGCTGACCACCCTAACTGTTTTATCTAACTGGAATAATAAAGCTTAGGCTATGGTACAGAAATTTCACACATGTAATCATCAGAAACACTCTTTTAATGGTGGATATCTTACAGTGATTTCACATTTACAGCTGGCAGTGCTAATGTCATCCCCTGAGGAGAAAAAGAGACATGGCACAAAGCCATGGGATGTAAGTTTTTCCCCCGTCATCTTTTTTCTTTTTTCTTTTCCCTTTAGATGTACAACAGGTGCTTTTAGGAAAAACACTACTCTAACCTAATCATGCTCACTGAGACAAAATGCTAAGAGGCAGCTCTGGGGGGAGAATGACAAAACACATTTGCATAGTTTGCACTATAGATTTTATTTAATTTAGGAAGAAAGGCCTGTGAGCCTTACTGCATTGTCAAAACACTGCAAATATAAAAGTGCCTTCAGTATTTCCTAAAGTGCTAAGTAAAAGGTCCTTTGGATTCAGAGGTTAAGTCAGACTGATGAAATCAGTCTTCATAGACTTTCAAGCTCTCTTTGGAGGGTAAATATGGTATGGGTAAGCTATATCATCTTGAAAAGAATTTCAGTCACTTTACTGAAAGAAAATCTCATTCAGCTCTGGACTTCCCAAGTACAACCACAAAAGACTTGTTTCTAAATTCTAACAAAAATATGCTCACACACTAATAATAATTTTTGCACTTCAATGAAAAGTTCTAAATAGTAACAAAAAGCACTAGATTATCACCAATACCTTCTTCCAGATCTATAATGTATTACAATGTATTATATGCATATAATGTACATGTGAAATTCACCGTTTTCTCCCACCTTGGTTAATCCAAGTATTTTACGGCAATATGTATTCAAAGAGCTTTCTAGAATAGGCACAGGATTTAATAATTAAATTATCTAAATGTTTTTTACAACAGATTAACATGGATACTATCCAGACCTGACACATGATTTCTAGACTCACTAAAAATAACATCAAAGAAGCAATGGAGTAAATAAAAGAGCTTCAGAAGGAAGGACAAAAAGCATGAAGGGTGTTTACCTCATACAGGAAAGGGTGGGTTACAATCCTTGTACATACTTGTGCATACTCCCAGAATATTCTTACACAAAGGCAGAGACCAAAACTGAGGTGAAACAAGAAATGCCTATTAGCTCTCTGCTAGCAACACAGAATTTCTTCATCTGAGGAGCAAAGAAAAGTGTCCTTTGATGCAGCTGTCTTGTGGGTCTAAATCCTGTGTTAAAATATATGATCTGTCTTTGTATATAAGTATTTCAGGAGTAAAGATGCTTGTTTACAAATTTAACCTTGTTTTTAGAAGCACTCCTCTATACAATAAGCTTTTCAGCTAAGCAATGAACAAACTGAACTTCATAAAATTTTCCTCTTTTTTAAAGTAGATTTCAAAAGCCTAGTGTAGACTTGTCCTTTGTTCTGGCAATTCAATTTAAGAGAAATTTTAATGTTACCAAAACCATTTTGTTAAAGACCCTTTTTTAATCTGCACAGTTGAAGTAGTTTTTTGTGCTAACACAAAATCCATTACTTTTTTTTTTTTCATTTGACACTTGTAGAGGTTTCATTTTGAACATAATAAACAATGAAAAGCTGAAGTTCACTTTTTTTTCTCTTTTAAGTCTGTGAGAAACACACATAGATGCATGAAGATAAGTGGCTCTACAGCTCAGAAACTAAAGATGAAAGACCCAAAATGTGCTGCATCATTTTCATCATTTTGCAATTCATGTTCTAATCTCAATATTCTAATTTGTCTTATGATATTTTCTAAGGGAACATTTCAGCTACTAAAAAATGTAATAAACAGAAGTGTAATAAACTGAGAAAACTGTGCCCTTGAGCTTTGGAAATTTTTATCCAAAACCATGCAGTCAACACTTCCAGTTAATATGTTATGCAATATGATGCTTACTGTACCTGTTCTCTCAAATGCAGCATAGGCATGATACCATTCTGATGAGCAAAGCAATACTTCTGTGATAAATACACATGCATTCACAAGCTGCTTTCAAATGTATTTAGTTATTTAAATATATAGCTATCTAATGAAAAGCAGTATCTACACTGCTCAGTCTTCAATTTCCAAGAAAGTATTTTGCTGATTTCATCATTGACCATTTTAACATTGTCTTATTTAGGTATTGCCTGTACCAGAGGAACTTCAGAAGCATTTTAGGACTAATTATTTGAAAGACGAAAGGAAGGAATAAGAAACATTCTATTTCAAAAGGCATTTTAAAATCCAAACCATACAGAACTGACATAACATGAAGTCTGAAAAACACCATTAATGCCTCTTCTACAGTATTTCAACTTCAGGACACATCATACCCTAGCTTTTGGTGATGGAATACCCTCGATCTATCTTTCCAAACTCATCACTGAACATTACAGAAAATACAGCTATCTTAATTGTACCAAGTTAGAAAGGATACTCAGTGATAATTTCAGCAGTCTTATCTCTTTTGCAAAGAAAAAAACCCACCAAAAACTTAGAATATTAAAACACTAAAAATAGTTTTGAGGGGTACTTGTCTGACCAAATGGATATAGCAATTCTGTGCCAGCCAGAACAGCTCTGGACAACTGAGAAATTTTAAGATCTTACTTGATTTGGGAAGGAGTGTATCCTTAACATATATCTTACCACATCTACTGTGCCATGAATATATATCACATATATATTATTAATCAAAGTCTGTTTTTCTAGAATAAGATAATTTGTGGTTGACTGACAGTCATTATGAAGATCAACAACTATGAGAGTCATTAGCAAGAGCAGTACCCTTGATTCATGAAGGCTGTCCTAGAATATGTGTTAGAAACCTTGTACCAAGTGCAGAGACCTCAACTCAGTCAATAGCTGTATAGAAAGGGAAAGCAAGACAAATCCTGTCTGCAGAGTACCCAAGGGCTTTGCCACATCCACTCTGACAAGAGCAAGAAAATCCCAGTGTTTCCACCAACAAGTGATTACGCTTTCAAGAACTCTTCCCTCCAAATCCACAATAGTTCTACCAGAAGGGCAGGTAAGCAAAGTTTTAGCAGCATTTCTATTACTCACCAGATTTCCATTTCTCTATCCACAAGCCAGAGTAGAATTTGGCACTAGTTAATACAGGTCTTATAAACAGTAATGAGCATGACAGGATTCTTTCCAGTACTAGATCCAGGATCTACTCCTGGTGACAGTCTCCAAACCTGAATAAAACAATTGCCTAGCTGCTTGGATACACTTTTGCAAGACCAACAATTTGAAGAAATGCTATTTGGTACTGGCTGGTTTCATGTCTGGTGTGGTAAATCAAAATTATCTCCACAGTAAAGCATTCCTTAAGGGAGTCAGACTCAACACACAGAGAACAGATTGAACACAGCAGCCAAGACCATGACACCAGTGACCTGCCTTTAGTTCGTACTTGTCCCTTTTTCCTGCAATTTGCCTACTGGTTGTGACCCAGTGGTCACAAAATGTACTACAAGAAAATTGGGTTCCATAAGACAGGCCACTATTTATGGGTATTTTCAAACACTACTCACAAGTCAGCTGCAAATTCCAATACCAGTTTTGTTTTTAGTCAAATTCTAAGTGTCCTAATACAGCCCCAATTAATTTCTGTGGCTACTTTCAGAACTGAACTTTTCCTTTCTGCTTATGGATTATGTCACACTCAATGATGAGATGACACCATTCAAATATAAAGAATGGTTTCACAATATTCTAAGGAGAATTCCAAAATATGCCTATATTTTAAGCTCTTTGCTTCCTCACTCTGCATTTGACTGTCATGTCACAAAGCATGATGAGCCAGCTTTCACAGATAGTAATTCTCCTATCATTCCTCATCACAGATCTGAACCCAGAATGGTCATCTAACAAGGATTAGCTATGCCCTAAATGACAAGGAGACAGAAGCCAAATGAGACAAAAAGGTTAGCAAGGCACAGCCCCTTTAGAGAGGTAGCAGAGATAATGGCCAGGTTCAACCAAGAGTGCAAATCAACAAGAAGATGGACAGCCATAAGGCAGGACCCAGATCAAACCAGGAAAACAATCTGTGGGTCAGAAGCAATTATGGGGAATCAGGGTGAGATATTATCTGGAGGTCAGTGAGCAGGTTCAGAGGCACAGGACAGGTCAAGATAGGATGTCAGTCCCCAGGTTAGGACCCAGAACAAGAGGATCCGTGTCTGAGCACGCAAATGGCTGAGTCAGCCAGCAATCAATACTGCCAGCACAGCTCAGACAGAGGCTGAAGGCTCCAGAGCCAAGACAGAGCTCTTTGGCTTACTGGCAGAGATGTGGATGGGGGGCACAGCTGAGGCTGGTTTGGGCCATTAGAGCTCTTAGCGCACTCAAGGCCCTGACGCGGATGATCTTGGCCACCTGCTCATGATTTGGAGACAATCTAACAATCTGTGGTGATTACACAGTTATGTGGACAATGCAAAAGAGATACTCCAAACTTGGCAACTCTCCCTAGGAGAACTTCCCTGGAGATTCTTATCTTTGCCACTAATATTCAATTTAAGCTAAAAGTAGGAAATTTTTTTAGAATATGTTTCTTAGTTTAAAACAAAGCAACTTCAATGAATGTATAGTTTTAACTGTGCTAAGATAGCACAGAAAATGAGATTAATAGAATTCAGATAAGCATTAGACTTAATAGGCTTAATGAGAACATGTGAAATAGAATAATTTTAGAGAGAGAGAAATCCTCAAGCTTCAAGGCATATTTCAACCAGGAAATGAGAGAAGCTAAAAAGTTCAATCCATTATGATTCACTTTTCAGAATAATCATGATCAAAAATGAGCACTTGAAAAACAAAGGAAACAAGCAGCCCTCTTCAGTTTTAAAAAGAAGCAACTTATATGCAATACAAACTGTTCTCATATTGGAGGGCTTTTAAAGTTCCCCTCTTCTACTTTTATAACCATGGATGCTTTTCAGATAGTACAAATACATAAACACTACTGTTCTGATGCCTAATTTCATAGATAGTCCAAGAGTCAGGAACTTCTCTTTGTGGATCTAGCATTCAGCCTGTTTCTAATTTTCCCATTTGTGCAATAGTATTAACAATATCTTTCTAGTTCACAGTATAATGAATATTTTAACAATTGCAATAGATGAAGATATTAAAAAAATTAGGGCACATGACAAATAAGGGTTGGATTAGGATTCACCAAAACTCATGCAAGACCGCCAATGATTCAACTTTCAATCATTACCTTACTCTCCCCCATCCACCTACAAAACAGAAAATCATAATTTTCAGCAAGGGTTTAAGATTGGGGAATCATGAAATATTCAACCTTAGGAAGACACAAGTGCCTGGGGATGACACTAAGTTGAGTGAGAGCATTCATCTGCTGGAGGTAGGAGAATTCAGCAGAGGGATGGGGAAAGGCTAGATAGATGGGCCAAGAGCAACGGCATGAGGTTCAACAAGGTCAAGTATTGGGTCCTGCACTTCAGTCACAACAATCCCAAGGCACCACTACAGGCTTGCAGAAGGGCAGCTGAAAAGATGCCCAGCACAAAAGGAGTTGGGGGTGCTGAATGTGATCCAGTGAGTGCCCAGGTGCACAAAAAGGCCAGTGGCATCCTGGCTTGTAGCAAGAGTATTGTGACCAGCAGGGCCGGGCTGCACTCAGCGCTGGTGATGCTCTACCTCAAATCCTTTGTTCAGTTTCTCACTCACTACAAGAAGGACACCGAGGTGCTGGAGTGTGTCCAGGGAAAGGCAACAGAGCTGGTAAAGGGTTTGGAGCACAAGTCTCATGAGGAGCAGCTAAAGGAGCTGGGTTTGTTTAGTCTGAAGAAAGGGAGGTTCAGGCAAGACTTTATCACTCTCTAAGAGTCCCTGGTTGGGATTGGTCACTTTTGTCAAGCAACTAATAGCAGGAGAGAGGTCATAGTCTAAAGTTGCAGCGTGGGAAGCTTACGTTGGACATCAGGAGGAATTTCTTCACAGAAGGGGTTGTTAAGCACTAGAGTGGGCTGCCCAGGGAGATGGTGGAGTCTCCATCCCTGGAGGTGTTCAAGAAATGAATGGACACAGTACATAGTGCTACTGTCTAGTTAACAAGATGGAGATAGGTCAGCAGTTGGACTTGGTTTTTTTAGAGGTCTTTTCCAATCTAAAAGATTCATGCGTTTGATTTTATGTGTGATTAGGCTGCAAAATGCCTTAATAATTTGTTCGTTATCCTGTGATTATTTCATCAACATCCTACATAGATAACCTTTTAGTCAGTTCCTTGACTTATTCCATGATCAAGACTCCTGCAGGAATACACCTCACTCTTCCCTGGCACACTTCTCGTAAGCTGTTAAAATACATAGTTCTGATGATTAGACTTTGTCTGGCATTAGATTTCATCTATGTTTTCATACTTGGAGGTTTGCTTTATCAAAGCCAGCCTCTTAGCTATAAGAAATAAGAAGATGATTCTTTTTTTGTAATGCATTAGCACAAAGCGCCCCTTAATGGCCTGACAGCCTCCATACTAAACTGAGAGTCTTATTTGCATAAGGAGAGATGCAGGAATTGCATGGAGACAGATGGATGAATATTAATTAATGCTTATAAGGCTGAGGAAAATAAGCAATTTGAAATTTGTAATACCCTCTTCCCAAACAACCACATCTTATTTACATTATAATATAATACTAGAAGACAGAATGTACTAAATGCATAAGAAGCTACAAGCTTTATGTTAAGTATTTCTTGAAAGATAAGGACAGGAAGACGCATAACTAAGACTGTTCCAGCTCAGCTCCTCCAGACACTAGCAGAGGGCAAAAATAATTTCTTATATGCTAGAAATATAAACAAAAAACTATGTTATTTAAACTTGCTGCTGGGTGGAGATCCCAACCAAAACTCCCTAAATAATAGAACTGTAATGCTATTGCTGCAAATCAGATCTGGTTGCTCATGAGATACCATAGACAGAGCTAGGAATAGTAAAAGCTAGGATGTCAATATAAAGACTCATTGTCCACAGTTTCCATGTATTCTATCTTTCTGGCAGACAATTACCTTTACTGTGAAGCTCTTTCTCACTGTCAAATTAAGCACAGCACAGCAGCTGTGATGCTGAATGTGTGCCATATGTTATCTCAGAACAGAGCTGATCAGGTACAGCCAAATATCACATCTACTTGGGCTCTGCAAACTGCCTCGTGTGTCCCCTGCACAAAACCAGCACATTATTGAGTATATCGGGTAAAGAATGTGGCTGCACTTCACCTACAAAGTCAGTCCACATGCTGAAAGACTACATTAATGATGTCCATAAAGGGCATCTACAGTGCCAGTGTATGCACTAGATATTGGCACACTAATGTTTTGCTGATATTACTGCATTCTTGTACGATTTTTTTGATAAGCCTTCATTAAATACCTATTCATCATACTTCAGTATGAAAAGGGCAGCTTTTGCATGATTAGAAGATGATGGCAGTATAATAAGTTAGATGAAAGAACAGCCTCGAAATGAGAATAAATTTTTAACAATTTTCAGGCTTCATTTCTTTTTTAGGCAGGGAGCACAGGATCTCAAATTGCATAACTGTATAAAAAAGCTATATCACTGCTATACAATAGGATGTTATTTTATTCATACCCAAGAGCAACTCAATGGACCTGTTCACATGTAGATGAGTAAAGTCTAAAGTCCTATAAATTTTGCTGTGAATTAATCCACAATGTGCCTGCAATGACTCTGAAAAGTTGATAAATTGGAATTTTCCATTCCAACTCAGCATATTCTATGGTTCTGTGATTAAAAGTCTGCATCATTTCCACAGCACAGAACTGCCATTGCTACCAAAAAGGTAAAATCAAGCCTTAAAAAAGAAATGGGGAAAAAAAAAAGAAAAATATTATGAGAGGGAAAAGGAAGGAAATAAAGGTAAAAGCAAAAAACGAGAAAAAAGGACCAAGACGGAAAAGAAGAAGGACAATAAAAGTTTCCACAACATTTTAGTTAGATAGGTCTTTAACCTCATTGAAATTTATGGAATCTATGGAATAGGCAGCAACCATTTAAAAAATTTGAATTCTATGTCATATTTAGTGCTCTTGATGAAAAAATGAGAAGCAAAGTTTTTAGAAATACATTTTTCTTTTTTTCAACTATGAATATAATTTTTTTATTATGCTAAAACCATAATTCCTTTTAAATAGAATAAAGTGTTTTTTTTCTGGCAAGGATGTATAGAGATAAAATTATATAACTGTGTGTGTGCATGTATTCATGCCTGGTATAAGCAAAGAATCTATAAGCTTATAGTCAAGGTTCAATTAGAAATAAATCAAGAAAAATATTTAGACATGAAGCACAGTAGATTACCTGAAATCTCATGGAAGTCTTTTCTGAAGTGGCAAACATTATCAAGCTTCATTCCCCCCTTTAGTCAAGACATCGATGAGGTAGAGCTCCTAGACACCCGCACAGCTTCCCATTCTACACAACACTCCTGGGAAACATGGAGAACTGGTGACCCAGAACTGTGCACCAAGGAAACATGGTCCCTGAGAAACAGCACAAAAATGTTTGGCTGTGATCTCTTGAAAGTTCATTGACCTGAAGGTGATTTCATGACACATTTTCAATTTCAATCTACAGAGGTTTCCAACAGAAAATGGTGACACAAGACTGGATAGTGAAACAACAAATGCCACTAGTTTAAACACACGGATTTTCCTGAGTTCTAAATCTGTAGGTGCTGGTTCTTCACAGCACAAAATTTCAGATAGAAGTGTCAGTTTAAAAAAAAGACAAATGGATTGTTTTAAAGATTTTCTTACACTAAGCACCTTTAAGCTTTAAAACACACAGAATTTTCAGTTGACCAAAGGAAATATTAACTTATGTATCATTTCTTGTCTTGGATTCCATAGTGTCATTTAGCTATCTACAGTATAATGGTAGTCATCCTTACTTCATTCACAATTCTCATGCTGAGAAGTCTTTTTAAAATTTGTAGTCTTCATTTTTAGCTGTATTTAATCCTTCCCTAAACATACCTCCTTCCCTCCCATTTTTCTTTTTTTTTTTGCCTTTGGACTACCCCAGAAAACTTTCTCTTTTGGACATTTATAGCCTTACATCAACAACGCACCTCTCCACTTTTTGCAAGACTCTCCTACTCCCTTAAAACAGTAATTCTTTGAAACTAGTCTGAATACAAAGAGTTGACATATAGCCACGGGGTTTTTTTCCATTTAGACAACAGGCTTCCAAACTCCAGATCATGTAACCTGTTTAATGTCTTCTGAAGACAAGACATAAGGAGCAAAATATGACAAAATAATAATAGAGGATTGACATATAATTGCAGCAATAATTCACAGACTGTTTACAGATTGATTCCCAAATCTAAACCTCAGTATAGAAAAAGGGTGATGCAGACAAAAAACCTTAGTATATTTTTGTACTTTTGCTTTATATGGAGGAAGAAAAAAAAAAAAAACAAACCAATTTCAGAATGTTGAAAGCTGTTGTACTTATTGTACATGCCAAGACTTATTTAGACTATATCCAATTTTAGGACCCTCAGAAGATAACAGCTAAGTTATATACCCTCCCTAGGGTTGCTGGTTAGTGTTAAAATGGAATCAAATACCGACCACCCCAGAAGTACTAGCAGTCAGGTTTTTATGAGAACAGTTTCTAATAATAAAGAAAAGACAGAGATTTTACATAGTGGGCAGAAAAACTAGAGAGAAGAGTGGAGGTGGAAAAGCAAAAGCATTAGAGATAGGAATAAATTCAAAATTGTTCTGTAGTCACTGGAGCGCAAATGCGGCTCACCTAAGATCAGGAAGATTATCAGGCATTTATCTGTCTTAAATATTATAAATAACATGTAAAATGATGTTTTGATTTTCCTCAGAAGACACTGCAGTCGAATGCAACCCCTAGCAGCTGTAGCACCTGTGAGTATAAATCACAAGATGCCCAATACAATTAGGATTTTTAAATTAAGCTGGAACAGTTCAGAAAAGAAGAGTCTAGTCAGCTCTAAGCAGTTTTAATCTCCATGGGTAGCATGGGGGACGAAGAGGGAGGGGGAATAAAAAAGATTTATCCAAATCACAGAGAGGAGGTGCTTTTTTGTCTATATTCCTTGATAATAAACTTAGAAGAAGATCTCATTTAACAGTACTGCCATACCATTCATAACAGTTGAATGTGGTTGCCTATTTTAAGCCTTCATTCAGATTGCGCCCTATATGATTAACAGAGAAGCTGGAGAATTTGAGCTCATTAGTTGACAAAAAAGCTTGAAATGTGAACTGCTGTATCACGTTTCAACATTTAGCACAAGTGCTGGACAATCACATATGTAAATTTATAAAAGTGAACTCAACTCAGAATTTGAGTGTTCAGAATTATACCATAGCTGTTCATAGTTTAGTGGTTTGATATCTCACAGATACATCTGTTAAACAAATATAGGTAAATTTGAAAAAAATAAAAAAGTACATGCACTGCTAACAGGGTTTTGAAGACAAGCTTAATAACATATAGAAAATATGAGAAGGTCCTGAACTGAAAGCTGCAACAGGAAAACAAAAAGTTATTTTCTATAAAATTCCCCAGTATGTGCTGAGTCTGCAGATTCCAGTGTTGGCATAACTTGCACCTGGCTTTTAGAACAGGTTGCACCATTTGGTTTCTCCTTACAGAGGCAATCTAAAGAACTGTCATCCTGAAGGAGCAGAGTTTGAGTAAACATTCTACTTTGTTCCAGTCTAGAGCTGAGTACATATTTAAAGGTAAAATAACAAATATCGTACACAGCAGCCCTTAGGTACCCTCAAGGAATAAAAGGTTGTATGTAAAAGTAAAGGACAGTTTTGCTTGTTTGAAATCAGCTAAGATAGATAATAACTAGTCCTATTTAGAGAATGAGATGCAAAAAACTGAGAGGCTTTGGATCATGAGAGTTCTAATGCTTCTGCTATTACAGTCTTTTATGGTTGAATCACAACTGCTTGATGATGCATTTACTCCTAAATGACAGTGTTGAAGACACTAATGAAGCAGGAGACCTGGTGAATTAAATCAACATTTTTAACTTTCAAAAGTTATCATCATTATTATTAATTACGACGCAGAAAGTATAATACCTAACACAAAACTATCTAGAGTTGTGGTTGCTCATTTGAATGACATGAAGGCAAAGAAACACTGGGAAAAAAAAATCTCTCTTTGTCGATGCCCAGTCTCTTCACATGATAGCAAATTTAATCACTCATCCATTCCAAAATCAGGTGTCTCAACTTATTAAGCCTGATTAAGAGGGTTGGTCCTGAGAAAGCTCTTATTTATGTAAAATTGTTAAAATGAAAGGTTTTTAAAGCCTCTGCTCACACACACACACACACACACTAAATTGTTATGAAGTTAATCATAAAAATAAACACAAGATTATATTAAAATCCAAAATTATTATGAACACCTGATTAAAATCCCACACAGATTCTTATTTATAATTAACTTTCATTCTCCTAATGGGCATTTGTTTATTTAATGTATTAAATAGAATTTTATCTTTTTTATGCCAGCACTTGTTTTTACCTGTATCCTGTGTTGCACCTCATCCAAAATACTGCTAAAGAATGAAAACACTTGTGAATTTTTCAAAGAATTGACAGAAGCTAATGTCCTTGCATTCTAAATCCAACCCAGAAAATTGTAATTTCAAAATCACAAACTAAAATATTTGCCATTGTAATAATTATAATTATAATTATATTATTATT
>VXBU01005204.1:498301-561982 GCA_013400315.1 Bombycilla garrulus
GTATTTATTTGTCCAGCTACTGTAATACCTTATCCCATTTAACAGCTGATACCACAAAAATACAAACACCTGGGAAATCATGCCTGTTACATAGCATAAAAAATTTAAGACCACAGTAGATTAGAATGGGAGCACAGGTTCCTACACTCATGATTGCATATATAATTTTTACATTTCTATTCATTCACAGACATGGCATGTGTTAAATACTTAGAACAGAACTGTTGCATAAGTATAAAAATTTTGCATCCCTAGAAAATGAAAATAATTCTGATGTTTGAAGTTAGAGATTATAGTGAATCAATCAAAAACTATTTTAATTCAGAGATATCTGCTATTTTTTAAAATGTTCTCTCATTGTCCTTTGAAGACAGAAAATAAAGATAGTATATATTATTTGACTGTTTCTAAATTTTGAAGAGGACTCAATGGAAGGCTCACACTAAAACAAAGAAAAATTTTTTAGAAGATTCAAGACCCATTCTATATAATAAATGCCAATCATAAAAATGAGAAAATTCAGAAACTATCAATATATTTATGATATTTTAGAAACTATCAATATATATGTTGTGTGTGTCCTTATCATCACACATTAAAAATATATTTGACTTTTTGTGTGATAAGAATTTTTTTATTTATCTACTTTTCTATGAATTTTAGGTGTCATTTGGAGTACTCTGCATATTCTGCTCTACAAGTCTTCAATATTAGGTATTTTAAACACATGGGAGACTTGCATTCACTCATATGACTGTGACACTAAGGAGAACCAAAAAATACCCCAAGATTTTCAATAGATTTTCACAAGATGACTGCCACAAAACAAATCCTTTTTCTGACTAGACCAGATTTTCTGCAGCCTTATGTCCCTGAAGTAGTGAAAAGCAAGCAAAAGCACATTCCAGGCAAAAAAACTGCCAAAAATCAGATGCCGCCACACTGTCCCAAATCTGGTCCTGCCCCATACACTGATGCTATCCATTCACACTTCAATACCTAAACATCCACTGCTCCTGACACCCTTTACAAACCTAGAGTAAGCTCAATTTTTGCATTAAATGGGATGGAGATAAATGCTCTCTGCCTTTTAAGTGAGCAATGAAATCATAAATTAATCGGTAAAATCCAAAAGTATTGCAGCCAAAATGATCATCATCCGTGCCCAGAGCCTCCCACTCTCACTACATCTACTCAGCTTGACAAATTGCTTTTTCTGCCTAAGTAACCCAAAGATTTCATTTAGGTTAGAACATTCAGTTAACACTCAAGTCCTTTATTTGTAGGTGTAAAAGAAGGGATTACAGGCAACATCGCCCCTGATAAGTCACAGTTGTATTAATTGCCAAAGAAGAGGAGCAGCCTTGCCCTTAATGGGTTGCAGCTGTGACAACTAAAGATAAGCTTGATAAAAGTGGGGGGCCCTGGAGGAAGAGAACCTGGAGAGACAGAGGACTTTGAGGAGCCCTGAGGAAGAAGAAATAACCTAGAGAGACACAAAGAAGAACAAAACAAGGCAGGGAGTTGCTGTAAAAAAAAAAATCTACTATGAGGTGAGTCTGGGTCTGGTGAAGTTAGAGCCTGCCATTGGAGCCTGCAGTCACAGTCGAGCTAGGTGAAAGTCCACGGTCAGAGTCTGCAAACTCATACTTGCAGTCATAGTCCAGCAGGAGATAACCAGCAGTCAGAGTCTGCAGTGGGACCCTACGGCAGGAGCTTGCTGTAGTCAGAGTCAGGATGGCAAAGCTGTAAAGAGTAAACCACGACCCTTTTCACGTTGTTAAATGAGAGTCTGTCTTGGCTCATTTCTACCCCTAAAGAGAGACCTGCTGCAACATTTATTTATCTCCCCATCGCCTCCTGATTACAGGATTACTATTATTAATTTCAAAAATACTCATTTGTGTGAGCATACTGTCAGGTACAAATGTCAGGTTCATAACCCCGTCAGGTTACAGAAACTCTATGAAAACTCCAGCACATCTTTCAGTTGTGGTATAGTGCAAGGATCTCATACACAGCTTTTACCCCAGACCATTCGCACTCCTTACATGACCCCATGAGAGCTTCTTAGAGACATTTTTAAGGCAAAATAATGGCCGCCTACAAGATTACAAAACCCTAAGTACTCGCATTCCTTTTAAGCAGAAAGAACTCTCAGGGAGAAGGGAAATTCAGCTCTGATACACAAATCATATTGAAAACCAAGAATATCTAGACTATGCAATTATAGAAGCGCAAGTCTTCGCACATACAGCAGCTGTTACTCTGTATATGTAAATTATAAATAAGGGCTCCACACAGTGTAGTGTCCAAAAGAGGCCCATGTAGTTGGGGAAGGCCGATAGGGGAAGTCGTATGAGGAATGGCTGAGGTCACTTGGTCTGCTCAGCCTGGAGGAGACCTCATCACACCTACGACTTCCTGTGAGAGGACAAGGAGGGAGACACTCGTCTCTGTCTGGTGACTGGTTCTGGTAGGAACCAGAGGAACAGCATGAAGCTGAGTCACAGGAGGTTTAAGTTGGATATTTGGAAAAGGTACTTCACCCAGAGAGTGGCTGGGCACTGGAACAGACTCCCAAGGGAAGTCATGTCAGCATCAAATCTATCAGAATTTAAGAAAGATTTGGACAACACACTAAGGCGTATGATGCAGTTTTTGGTGTTTTCCTGTGTAGGCCAGCAGTCTGACCTTGATGATCCTTGTAGGACCCTTCCAACTCAGGATATTATTTTTATGATTCCAAGCACAATTGTTACATGCTTTGTCTACTGGCGTGGGTTGGTCCTGAGAAAACCCATGAAGAGCCACAGATGTTCTGAAAGTGAAATAGCTTCTCTGAGCTTTACAGCTTTTCATCTTTCTCTGTGGTTCTTGAAAGAAAATTTCTCACATATCAGAGTTCTTCCTTTCAAGCTGTCCCTTTACAGGGGCTCTTACAACTGCCATTTCACTCTGTACAGACAAAAGGGTGAGAACCTATTTTGTCTTCATCCGATCACTTTTTTTGCAGTAAAAATTTAATACTGTTGAAAATTCCTCCAGTAGCTTGTAAGTCCATGTATACTCCACATATACTAAAATATCAATCCTAGAGTGTAAAAAAGGAGGCATTTTTGTCAGAATTATTTCTCAGTGATTTCTGTAATTCTTTGCTAAGGTTGTTTGGCTGTCCATGTGTAACACAGCAAGAGATTGAATTCTACAACTATAATGAACCACAGAAAAAGAACAGAAGACATCAAAGACAATTGTAGTATCATATTATATGATGAATGATAGCAAGGAATTCCTTTCATACAGTTTCCAGATCACCCTAGAAAATGGAACTATATATCCCCAGGAATGAGAAGAAAAAAGGAAATCCTCAAAATACAATCACGATTTTAAAAAAGGGCAAAACAAAAAAAAAAAGACAGCTATACTAACATACTAACCTGATAGCCATATTAACTTAAACAGATGAGATTAAATTTCATTCTGATCCTAAATATGGAGAACAACTTAAACTTAAATTTACACCAACAAAACCTAAGGATACACAAACAAAACAGGAGATTTTAACTCCAGTGTAACTTGCTACCATATTACCTTCCCTTGAGTTGAAGTTCTAGTAATTTAACAACTGAATTCTGCAACTGCAGAAGAAGAAAAAAAATCAACCTTCTTGACCTCAATAAATGACCAGGAAAGCTTTGAAGTTTAAAATTAACACAAATAAAAGTGCAAATTAGAGGCTGCCAAGACTACTTTCAACATCCTTTAGATAAAATGGAACATCAGATATCAATATGTTCCTACTCATGGCAGGAATTTTTGGACGTATTTACATAACCCTTATTTCAAACCTCATCTTAAAACCATTTAGGTTTCTCCGACTCCACTTAGAAATCATTTTAGAACCTCAGTTCATGACTTATTGCAGACCTTCTTCAGTTTATGATTGGCTAATAGTAACTTGTACAGTTTTATTATTGTATTTTAAGATAGTTACTCTCCCTCTCTGATATGTTTAGGGAAAATCATCTTCTCTCAGCTTCAGCTGGCATACACCACACAGACCACGCTGTCTCATGTTCTCTAAACTGCCATACCACTCTCCCTACTCTGAACATACTTGAAATCACATAATTTCTTCTTAATATAAGTATCTGATATGTCACACTGCATATTGCCTATTAAAAAATGACACCAGTATTCCTCTAAGGCTGCTAATAATTCCCCATGAATGCCTTCTAGAACCTGCTTTGTCATTTCCCTGCTACTTAACCATGTCAGCAGATCACCATTCTCTGACCAGTATGTTCAGATTCCCTCCTTCTCCCACCACCTCCAACTGGTAAATCCTCAGATTATACCTGAATTCCCAGTAGAGGTGTCCTCATGCCAGACTTTATTATTGGATTTTAATCTAGAGTAATTATTCAGAACAAGATCTCTCCCTGGTTTTCACTGTTGAATAATACTATAAATCTGTGCCTAATTACAGCTCTCACACCTTTGAGTGCAGCCTTGTTTAAGAAATAATTTATGGAATTAAAAAAAGTATGAGGGATATTTTTTACCTTTACTTCTGAATCAGATTAAAGATACAAGTTTTATGTTTATTGCCATTATTTATCTGCCCTTTACTAACAAATCAATATTCTTTCTTATTAGAACTACTTGCACATCCATATATATGTATTTGTGTATACTACTTATATATATTTTGAAATGCCCAGCGCATCAACACACAGACCTTACAATCTGAAGATGGAACACTGTATCTGTTTAACACCTTCCTATAAAACTTTTTTAAAGTGTCTCCAAATGATATTTTGAAATTGAAATTACTGGAGAGGAAATAATGCTTTCTAGCATTAAAACGCATTAGAATGTAAACAGTGAAAAAATTAATAAAGTAGTTTTAAGCAGTGTAAAATATTGTTTTCACCTTACTCTGTTTGTAATCAAAGTCTTTTTTGTTCATTTAAGTATCTGGGGAATTATTAGGAAGTCATCAAAATGTTCTGTATCATTCACCAAGTATTAGTTCAGCCTCAAGCTAGAAAATTCAATAAACATTTTCATAACATTTTCAATATGAATTAATGCAAACAGTATATCTACAGAAAATGCTGAAACAAAAATAAAACACAAAAAGCAGCAGTTCCTTTCTAAAGTGTTATTGGGATTAATGACCTTATTCCTACAAAAAAATAAAAAGCCTTTCAAAAGTAATCAGGTCTATAGACTATTTAATAGGAATATATTTAGAATGACTAAGAACTAATCAATCAGTCTGAGTGCTCAGAAGAATGACATGCTACATGATTTTGACACAAATGACATCTCTTTGTGAGCAAAAACATTTAATGGGCTTAGTCCAAACAATGAGATTGGGGCACTGGTTGCTTTGCTATCCGTGGCACATGTCCAAAGCAGGACTATATTCCTGCAACATTTATTGAAGAGCCACTGTAAGTTCTTTATTCAGAAATACACAGGCATGAAAACTAAATTTCCAGAGGTTGCTTTGCTATCCGTGGCACATGTCCAAAGCAGGACTATATTCCTGCAACATTTATTGAAGAGCCACTGTAAGTTCTTTATTCAGAAATACACAGGCATGAAAACTAAATTTCCAGAGGTTGCTTTGCTATCCGTGGCACATGTCCAAAGCAGGACTATATTCCTGCAACATTTATTGAAGAGCCACTGTAAGTTCTTTATTCAGAAATACACAGGCATGAAAACTAAATTTCCAGAACTCTTATATGCATGATCTGAAAAACCTATGGTTATTTTGTACCATATATCCTGTGCACTTCACATCCTCTCCTAACAAATCAGGTTCATAACAGATAATTTATTATTACTCTCGAGAGTCTTACCAAATAGGGTATGATGTTTGAATCAAAGTGGGGCGCTGAACATATGCCAAGGAAGGCAGCAAAAGAGCTACTTCATCATTTCAGCACTTCAGCCTTCTATTATGATTGCATTGGCACCTTTCCTAATGTATAAATGAATTTAATCTGCAGCAGTGCTATACGGAAGGTGTGCTGGATGAACCTTGAATTTTAATGTAAAACATTCTGGATAATTTTCCACACACTATATGGAAATTAGTGAAATTCACACACTTGGCTGCCTCTAAATCTGAAAATGTCAAAGATCTGCACGAAGAGTTGAGCATTTCTGAAAATTAATGACTGCCACATATGGCCATAAGATATTCCTAGTGAGTTAGTGACTTCAGGTTAGTGACTTCAGCTATAGGAGATGTTTAACTCTGCAGCAAACCTGCAGTTTTTCTTTTCAAAGTTACCTAACATGCAGTGGTCAAGAGGAGAAACACAGCATAACTACAAATGCAAGATTATTCCACCTTCCCTTATTTAATCCACTGTTTTTCAACAAAATGATCAAGGGAACATTAAGTCTTGAGGCCATTGCCTTAACTCTCACTTTCCTCTGTATGATCTGTTTCAGCTTTGCCCTCTCCTCTTATGGAGACTAGAAGACCTTGTGAGGGTAAGGGAAAATTAGCACTTCAACAGTTGTACTATGATTGCTTGGATGTAATCATTCTCATTTTACAATCTCCATAATTTCCTTTCTATCCCTCTGCCCCCCATTTCTATCCCACATTCTTCCTTACATCCTCTGCTAAACTGTCTCACTCCTGTGAGTTAGGTTAGGTTATCATCTATATTACAAGATACATGCCAGCCCCATGAACAGAAAAAAATAATACTTTAGATAACGCTTAAAAATACATAGAGGACCAAATTTTTTATCATAGCATCCCAGCTCACATCATCCTAAAGTTCATAAGAGTCATGAACGGGTAAGTTTATATAATAACAAATAAATAGAAAACCACATAAAACTAAATCTTCTGTAAATAAATGGTTCCACTTCACTGTTGTTTCAGTCTCCAGCTGCCCTGTCACCACAACCTCTCTGCCCACACCTCATGGCTGAGTTATGCCCATTTCTCTCAAGCTGCAACACGACCAGTTTTGCAAAACAGTCCATCTCCAGAGTCTGCAGTGGACTGCAGCATTTAGGAATCCTCTCTTGGCTGGAGGCTCAGTGGGTATCTCAGACTGCAGTTGTATCTCCAGAAATGGAAGATCAGAGCAGTAACTTATCAGTCTTAGTTACCAAGGCAAGGCTTTCACTGGCAACTCTCCAAAACAGAACTACATACACAGCAGAGGTGCATCCCTCCTGCAATTATTTTCATCCCAATGAAATTCAATCCTGAGAGATGACTCAGCTTGCATAGACAGTAGCAGGTATGATGCTTGAGCTACCTTATGACCTGTTAAGATCCAGCCTGATGGGTCAGTTGTATCATTTCACAAGTATATCTTTAAATATTTCATCAGCAAATGAAGAAAAAAAAATAAAAATGGAAAGATTTTTCTTGTTTGGGTTTTTTTGCCTTCCACATGGAACAACCAGCATTTTAACAAAATAAACCAGTACTGAAATATGTCTATATGTCTGTACATAAAGAAAGCAAATCATAGGTTATCAGCTTGGATATGCCACGCTCCATCTGATCATTGCTAAATGTGAGCAATGAAAACAGAGTTAATGTTCCATAGAGAAAGCAGAAGTGACAGTAATGCCCAGGAAAGGACTTTTACACAAAGAACTCACTGGAAAAGCTCAAATGTCAAGTGTAACAGAAGTTTATATTACTTCAGGTTTTTGACTTATGGCCCACGCTTCCTTTCTTTCAACCCATACAAACATATCCAGTAACACGACTTCAAATCTGGTTTAGAATTGCACTTTGTTTTTTTATAATTACCTGCAGAGTGAATAATCAGGATTCCCAATGTGAGTGAAAATTCCTTGGAGAAAATAATTCCTCTGACTTCATGGGCATCATGTGCCTCGAGGATGGACAGATCATAGCACAGGCACAATTCAGTTGGACCTGATAGCATTAATGTTACTTGCCTAAACTAGAAAGGGAGTAAATTCCATAGTGTTATAGCCTTTGCCTACTCCCTACTGCATTTAAAGCTTCAGCAGATCCCCACAACAAAGCTTGTACTCAGTTTCCCCAAACATTTCATAGGAATTACCCAGCCTGTCCCATCTGCCCTAACGCACTGTGTCTTTATGAAACACATTAATTGAGATACTGGGAATCTGTAAACAACACAGTCAACCATAACACATATACCACAATCATAACACAAATATATCTGCAAGCAAGCATGTTTTTCATAATTAGACTAGAATGAGAAAAGTAAAACAAAACAAAACAAAACAACCAAAACAAACCCCCTCCCCCCCAAAAAAACCCCACAAAAAACCAAAAAATAACCCCAAAAAACACCACAAAAAACAAAACCAGGACTCTCCAAAAGCTGAATTATATCTGTTTACCACACACAAGTGTGTAACTACAGCTAAGGTGGTGAGCTCACAGGCTTTAAAATATAGAAGAATTTAATCCTTCTTTTATAAATGCCTATGACCTATTAGAAATCACGGGCCTGATTTTCAGAGATGCTGAGCCTGTCTCTTCCATTTACTTTACCCTGAGATGTGTGTGCTCAGTCAACTCTCCTGGAAATCAAAATCCAGCAACTTTACATGATATTAATGGCCATATTCTCTGCCCTCAAATAAAGTACACTGATTTATATTGGCTGAGGCTGTTTCTCATGCTGTGTTTCTGGATGCTACAGACTCTCTGCTTACAGTTAAACAGAAGTAAGATAAATAAAAAATACAGAAATAAGACAGATAAACGAGGTAAATTAAAAAATAAATTAAAACAGACTTATTAGACCATCACAGAATCCTCTCCATCCTCTTCTGAAGCTTATGCTTCTGCCTTCTTCATTTGCCTTTGGCAAACTGCCACTGCCAACTCCTTCTTACTCCCCGGTTTCCAAATGTAGTCAGCCTGACTGGACACAAGCTGACTGCAGGACATTCAAAGCCTTTGCACTGAAATTCTTAGTTCCTTGATCTAGACACACATATGCAGAGTGGCAGTAAACAGAATCAGCTAAATCAGCTATACTGTATCGCAAAATTTATTACTTGACTTCATGATACTGAAATACCAGATTTCCAAAGGTCACTGTTCATGTAAATCTTCATAATGTTCAGCCAATTTACGTGAGAAGAATGTTTCCCTGTCTCATACAGTTTGCACATACACAGCAATTTTTCCTTTTGGAGTTACACACCCAATTGGTACTTAGTAGTTTTGCCTTTTGGATGCTAAAAATTTGCCTCAGAATGATATAGCATGATGTGGAAACAGCTAAGATTGTCCACTCAGTATCTACCAGAGGTTTTCCAGCATCTGATAATGAGCACAAGTGAATTATTGCAAGATACTATTAAGAACATGCAATTTTGATGTGACATACTTGGATCTCAGATTGAGAGTTGGGGAAATTCCCCATGGTATCAAAAGGGACACTATGCTGTACACATGGACCCTTGCAAAACTCATTTCTTTATCTGCGTGAACGTTATAACCTAAAAAACAAAAATTAAAAATGTGGGGCATTTAATTCTGGAAAAATGAAATGTCAGTTGTGTAGGTAGGAATTCTCAATCTTAGTTCTAATGTATTGTATTGAAATGAGACAGATGCAGACACAAACTTGTGAAAAGCTGTGCCAGGAAAAGCTGTTTCTCCTGCAATTCAGAATGTGAGTGTACTTGTGCACTGGTTGAGATTTGTTTTGATTGGTCAAACATTCACTTATTCCATCAGATGGGTTCTGCAGCGGCCCAGAGGAGTTGTGTGGCAGTGACACATGGAGGTCCTCTGTAAAAAGAACGCTTTTCAACCGCATATCTATGTTTCAATGAACGAGATTGAGAAGATGCCGTGTTTTCTGTTTTCCCCTACTTTACATTACTTGTCAAAAGAAAAAAAAATCAGTTTTTCAAGTCTGTAAACTCTTTCCCCCTTAACTGTAAAGAAAGAAGATGCAGAATTAGAAGAATTCCATGACCAACAAACCAGGTCTGCATTCTCTGTCTTTTCTCTGTTAGACTCATCTCTCGCCCCCATGAAGAGGGAGAGTCCTCATCTTTGAGAAAGGTACCTGCCTCAATTTGCTGACACGCTCATTTTGCCTAGCCCCTCTAGAAATGGTTGCTGGCTGCTACAGATTTTAGTTTCCAGTCACCACACTTCCCACTTGAGCTGCTAAAATGATCTTCAAATAGTATTAGTAACCAGCAGCTGAACATCAGAATAATTTTAATTTTTCACTATGAAGATCTTATACCTGGCATCATCCACCACCAGTATATCTACCTCATTTATTTAATAGCTAGCTTTTATGTCCAATTTCTCTTCATTTGCTCATATAACAGGATTTCACTCCCCTACAGTGTATATTTATATACATAAGAATTTAAATTGGCTGAATTAACTGAACTAATTTCTGTTTGGTACCACCTATCTAATTTACCTCACACAGTTGTAAATGAAACAACTCTGTATTTAACTACATAAATAAAAACAGAGTAAAAGTTCACAAACATGAAAACAATTTTGGTTCAATTCCTTCAATGTTATATAAACAGGAATTTTACTTATAGGCTATGTGAAATTATAAAACCACTTTTGATTTAAAAATTTTGTTTCCATATTAAAGACTTTAGACCCAAATTCACCTCAAAAATAGACTTAACCCCTTTTTAGGTCTGCAGAGCTAGCAATTTTCACAAGTTGAACCCCTCAACTTGAGAAGATAGCTCTTCTCAGCATGGATATACTTATAGCCATGTGAGTTTTAGCAGTTGGTCTTCAGTGCTGTTTCAGTTGATGATTCATTTATTCTGTAGGTAGAAATAAGTATAGTTAATGAGATCACAGAAACATTCTGACAGCTTTGATGTGAATACAATCCCTATATTAAGAGCAGTGTGTGGAGGAGTAAAGGGTGGGATGTTCTCACTTGTAATTTGAAATAAGTTTGGTGGATCTCAGCACAGTGCATAGCAGACTGATGTTCAGAAAAAATCACCAATCAAACTAAAATGGGCACCATTCTTAGCAACAGCGGCAAAAAATAATGATTAAATGGGCACAGTAAGATCAAAACAGACTTACCATGCATTTGCTGAAGGGAAAGTATCTTCAGAAATTTCATATCAATCCCATCTGTACAATGAAACCATGGTCAAGCCAACATCCTTAATGACAAATAATTTTAGTTTCTAAATATAAGTAATAAATTTTCAGATGGCTTAAATCTGCCCTGTTCTGTTGACTTCAGGAAAACTGTGCTATTTTCCAGAAAGTTTTCAAAAAATATTAGCATTTTTTTAGTTACCTACCACCTAAACTTTTTATTTCTTCTTGTACAGCTTTGCTAATTTAATGGTGTTTTTCTCTCAGAGAAAAACCCCTAAGCAGCTGTTATGGCTCCTCACCCATAGGAGCTACTCTGTGAATGCCAGTTTTTTGAGGTACACAGTATACAACTTGCAGCTCTCAGACACAGGAAGATTTTGGCTCTGGTGGTCCAAGGATCAGAAAATTTGTCATCCTTTTTGTCGAATAAAATAAAAACATACATTTTATGTAACCACTATCATCTACCACAAAATAAGTAAGCATCACAGTGGCTGTATGAAAAATCCTTCTCATATCTGAATGGAAGGGAGACTGAAGGTATAAAAAGGCATTAGAGTTTTACTCCCCACATTCTCAAAAAAACCAGTAACAACATATTACGTTGAATGTGATGCAAACATTTCATAAATTAATAGTAATAAAGCAAACTTCCTCCTCTAAGCTTATCACCCTTACATCTTTCTACAGAGCAGAGAGAGGGAAGATATTATGTTTTTGTGTGTGCAGAATCTAGGGGTTTCTAAAATCATGATTCATTATTCTTTATCTGTACACAGGAACAATGAGTCTAAAACACTTTATATCTTGAGCGAGAAGCTAGGAGGAAGAAACCTTCTAAGCCCCCTCTGGAGTGACGGGAGTGGGAACAGGACTGAAGACACCTTGTGCAAATGAAACAGACACACAGATCAGGCCCAAACAAGATGTGACTACACTAGTCACCCTCATCCTTGCATTTGGATCCACTTTCATAGTATGACATCTAAAAGCCATTACCACAGTCCACACCATGACAAAAACTTACAGTTTTGTTACCTTTCTCTCATGCTTTGTCTTCTCCTTTATAACACTCTGATTCCCTATTATTCTAAATATAGGAACCTTTTAACTGCCAATGAATTGCATAAAGATCTAGTGACACTGGACTAAACTTGCCCTTGACAGCAGATCTAACCTGCATTTGTGATTGAAAAGGAAAAAAAAAAAAAAAAAGAAAAAAAAGAAAGCCTGCAGTTTTAGGGAAGTGTAATGAACCTAAATCTTGCTTTTTAAAATAATTTAGGAAGCACAGGTTGTTTATTAAGCTAAGGTTCCATAAAGCCAATCCTTAATTTACATCTACTAAATTTTTGCATATCTAACAAAAAAGAGCATGTAAATGCAAAAGCTGAACAAAAGCATTCATTCTTCCCCATGATCCCACCTTGTTACTCGGCAAGGAGTTCTAATGCTAAAAAGCTGCACGCAGCCTCCCAGTAATTAGACTCAGTTTCACAGTCAATCTTTATTTGCTTGTATCATGGGAGGCTAAAGGATTGAAGGTACCCTAATTCAATGAGAGGGTAATTCCTCAGAATGCTAAAAATATAATAATTAAAGAATACTGGCTTGAACTAGGTCCATACATTGTCTTTGTATGCCTCATACATCTGTTGTGAAGAACACATGACAGAGAGTTAGGAGCTAGATGCCATAGGATCAAATGTGAGAGAAACAGGGCTGCATTTCACAAAACCACAGTGAAATGATTTTCCTTCACTCTTCTCTCCACTCTGCTATTTTAGTTTTTATTGGTTTGTTATATAAGGTATGCACTTTGCTAGATCTATAGCTCTGTATAATTGCCAGAATAATCTCATGAGTGATTTTCCCTGTCATGCTGGCCGTAATCCAGGAAGAAAAGCACTACAGCAAACATTACGGTTTTAACTTCCTTACTTATTTTCACAAAGGTTTTTACAAAGTAAAAGTTTTTAAGGCCCAAATCTGTAAGGCTACAAGAATCTGAGAACTTCCTATTAATGCAATTGTTAAAGAAACATAGATTTACCTAATGCCATCAATTATTGCTAACTAAAAATTCTACTCTGTACTGAGCAAGCTCTCATTTGTTAAGAAATAGGGGGAACCAGATAAATAATACTAAAATATAATAGAGCACTGTACTTTGATATTGGCATGAAATACAAGACTATTCTGAGGATTTCTCAACTAATCTGGTACAGATTATTAGACATAAAAAGTGTAGTGGATTAAAACCTTATGTATGGAAACAGGACTAATAGATTAGTGGACACTAAAATATTTCTATAAGATTAAAGTTCAGTATTTTGCCAGGCATAAACATTTCACAGAATTCAAGTTAGTAATTTGTTATTTTTTACTTCAATTTGTTGCTGTCATCTATATGTCTAAAGAAAAAGGCTGTAGCTTTCATATATGAGTCCCAGAGTGCAAAAATTAATCATAAAGCCTGATGGATGGGTGAGTTCCACTGGATACCTAAACTGTAGTTTAATGAATTCAAGTTAGTTAAAGTAAGTTAAGCCATATAGACAGACTGAGTTTTAAAATTAAGGTTTTCAAAGTTTATCTATCATAAATCACCAAATTTCCCAAATCAGTGCAGTTTATATAAAAACAAGAAACATAAAACTCTCTATCAGTGATGAACAATGATACTAGTTCTGGTGACAGCCATGGTAAGAAGCTGCTCCCATGGTGCAGGTGTAGATATGAGCTGCATCATGCTAACTTTTTATAAATACAGATAAAATAGGCAGTAAATGCTGAGGAACAAGAGCACAGCAACAGGGCAGACAAAGTACAGGAAGCTACCAATCTAGAGAACAATGGATCTCTGTACACCAGCAGTTTGCACATCAAAGAAAACCATTCTTTTCTTCCATTAAAAGAAAAGCTGTTAAGAAACCTTTTGAAGAAGTCAGCTGTAAAGACATTCGTGACAATTCATTGAAAATATAAAGGCTGGTACTGGAAGAAAACACCTATGGGACAAAAAGAATCCCCAGGTGGCAACTTCATCCAAACAAGAAAAGAGTTGTATTTTCAAATGCAGTCTATTATATTTGGTAAGGCAGGGGTAAATTTTTTGCAAACACAAACAAGCAGGTGTTTCATAGAGAGACATAATACAGTAACTGCCAAATAAAGGTTAGTATGGCTAATCAAATAATTTTCCAGCATTATGCAGTCTTCAAACTATTTTTTCCCATAAATCTCAGCATATCACAAACATTTTTAGATTTCTGTACATTGTTGCACAGGTTACACATAAATTAATATATATTTCTGGAGTCAATTACAATAGAGAAATAAGTGGGTCAGTAAGTATTAGATTGCAAAGACATAATTGAAAATCTGAATTTCTCCATGTGCAAAATAGTTAACCAATCATCCTAACTCCTGCTATACTTCCTTCTGCTTACATGCCTTAACACTTATCCAGTTGCATCAATAACATGACTTAATTTCTGTTCCCTCTTTCTGAATATAGTGCTAAAATTCAAGTACATGCCAGTTGCACGTAGAATTAACTTGCTGACAAAAATAACCTCTGCCATATGAATATCCATAATTCAGAAGCTAGAGTGATCACTATTACCATTAAAAAATAAAATTTAAAATTCATAAATAATTATGAAATTATTTTTCATAATTCTCTATGAGACGTGCATTGAATAATCTAGAAGGAAATAAGTGAGCTTCTGGTTACTTCAATCAATTACTCATTAATACAAAAATTTCTTAAATATATGTAATTTGAAATATACTTTTATATAGTATATGAAATATGCAGAAATATAATTTATTTATCCATAACACTATTTATATATAAAAATATAGGAACTGATTCCCTGAAATGCTTACTGCCTTAGCTTCTACTGACTTTGGATTTTCAGGAAATCAACAGAGCTGGAAATCAGGTCAGTGGCTCCAATGCACAACCTCCTAAAACTAATACATCCTCCCAGAAGAAACAGGCATTGGCTCAGGGTAGGAAGTTTTTCCTCTACTTCATTTACAAGCCCTGATCCAAACTGAATTGGTTTTTTTACAGTTAAAGAAATGCATGAACCTACTGAGGTTTTACTGACCCAGTAGGCTCTAAAAAATCCCTGATGCTTTCTTTGCATTCGTTTTCACTTGTGACCTTTAGTTTCTAAGAAGGATTATTATTGCCGCCTTACATTCTACAGTTCCCTACAGGATATCACCAGCCATATATCAGCCTTGCTCAGGGGGTTCTCATATACAACTCAAACAATTTTACACCTATTTCTAGTGTTCACTGAAAATTATGCCTATTTCTTTCTGTATTAATTCCTATTGTTTCAATTGAATGTGGACTTCTAACATGCAGTTGTACACACAATGAGTTATATAAAGTACAGAGACCTGCTGGTATCAGTACTTAATTTTCATTAAATTGCACACATGAAGCCAGATATGTGAATCAAGACAGTAGAAGATAATATTATTAAAGGCCTTTTTGGCCTTGCAACTAATCATTAGATCATATACCATTTTGTGTGATGTTCCTATGATAATGCGCTTAACCATGGAGCTTTGATCTTCCCTCATACCCTCCACTTTGCTCATTAATTCACCTTCACAGTCTATAATACTGTCTCATAAGCCATGACTGAGACTCATACTCTTTATATTTATTTCATTAATCTTCACTCCTATGATGTGGAAAATTCTCACTCCTGAGTCTCTAGGTTTTGGTATCACATCATTTTGTAGCGCTGGAAATATGGAGGGTTGTGGGTAAGAAAAAGAAAGAAGAAATAAAAGAGATATCTATATGAAAGAGAAAGAAGTTATCTATTCAAATGGTTTGGACCTCAAATTGTAGAACATCTACATGCAGACCTTTAAGAGAAATAAATGTTGTAAGATTATTTTGCTACTTAATTATGTTACATTCCAAGATGGTGCCTGTTATCATATCTAGGTTGAATCACATGGCTTTTTATTGGTTTGTTTTGTTTTATATTTCTAAACTGCAGTGAGGGGGTTGTGAATTAAATAAATTGGGTATTATTAGGAACTGTAAAAGTTCTAAATTTATATCATTACATTCAGTAGCTTTAGCAGTACTGATCATTTTCCTAAGCAATGTTATTTGTTTCAGAGTGAATGGAAACTTGAGAGGAGTCTTCCATAATAGCAGCGTCATGTCCTTCCACAGGGAATTCAGACTGTAGGAGATTCTAAACGCAATGTTTGATCAGCAACATAATGACGTAGCTTCACAGTAGAAAACTGCCTGGGATGGCAAGAGGAAGAGTGAAGAGGATTGGTCATTTGAGCCCTAAAGTTATCGTCACAACATGAGCAATGTAGTGCACAGCACAGTCCAGGCAATACAGCCCACGCCTGGAATCAGAAGCAGTGCTGGCCACAAACTTATGCCTTAGCAAACACACAATACTCACAGATTTATGCTAAATGTTTTAGATACTGTGGGAAATGAGAAACATGATTCTCATGTATTTCAACTGGAAGTGTGCTCAAATTTTCACTTGTGAAAATGTCCTCTTTGACTACTTTAAAAATACAATATAAAGAAAATAAGATGGATTAAAAATACTGATGCTTATAATATTTCTATCTCTTTAATTATTGTCTTCCAAAATAATTAATTTTAGTATTTACAAGACATCCTTTAATCCAATATGCTTTTACATTTTGAGAGGCATTTCTGTTGCCTTCTAAATATAACTATTATAGCTTGATTTTTAATGTAAAATTATATGAAGTTAAAAATTCAAATACCCTGGAACATTTCAGAAATCCTCTGCTTTCACATTTCATTATAATTCAAATACGGTCCAAGTTTTCTGGAGATTTTCAAACCATATTGAGAGACATGGATTCAGTCAAAGGAAGAAAACCCATGGGAAAAGTTTTAACCACAAATATCTTGAGAACCAGGATAAAGTTTTACTGTTCTTGAATGTTACTAAGAAAGTGAGAGTTCAAGAGAACATAATCCCACAATCACATCAGTGAAATGTGCCAGCAGAAGTGAGCCACTCCCCAAGAAGAAAGCAGATTCACCTTCCTGGAGATGAACGGTAAGAAGCAGGTGTCATCAGCTTCTGGCTGCAAGAATTTATATTACCTTCCAAAATACCTTTACCTGTGTGTGGCAGGTCAGTTCCCCGAGGACTAACTGAGCACTTTCAGCCAGTTCTTCACATTCTGGAATAACAACTGGAATAACATTCCTCTTGAATGTCACATAAGGCGAAAAAAGTATTTCAAATATTTTAAAATATATTTGCATTAGCTTTTTGCTTTTGACATTTGGACTTCTGTACTTTTGCAATTTTTGCTCTCCCCCTTTGGTCACACAGTAATTAGTTTCTTTCTGCTTATAAGTAGGAGCAGCTACAGAGCACTAGTAACCACTAATAATGAAGTTTTTAACATTTCTCACCTAAGAATAGAAGCTGTTACTAAAATAGCTGTTGCTTTGAAATTTGGCCAGTTAGAAAACCTTATGCAAGAAGGACTATTTTCTAAGAAGTTGAGGATATATGAATTTATGAATGCAAGGCTACCATTTCACAGATTTTTTAAGCATCAGTCTTTAAGCATAGTACAATTTACGGTAAATTGATCTTTTGGAGCACATTAAAGCCTAAATATTGACAATATTTTTCATACTTTATAGCAGAGGATTTTGAAGACTACACAATCTGGATTACAAAGTCACAAAGTTGCAAAGTACTGAGCCATTATTTTCAATTGCTGTTTCATACGTAAAGCCTGCAGAACCTTCAAGCATTGCTCCTGCTTTACTGACAGTGCATTGGTTCTCATCTTTTTCCTGGGGAAAAGCTCCAAGGAAGCTTTGTAGGGGACAAACCATGAGAGGACAAAGGTTCAGCAGGTCCAATTCACCATCCAATGTGAGTATGAAATTTTGAAAATAAATGCTATTGATATGTCATCTGTTGATGGTTTATAACAGCCATTATTTGGAATGCTTGCCTTCTCTTCCCTCAAAAAAGGTTAGTTGTCTAAGACTTTGAGATGCATTCTGGAATTTGTTCCATAATAACACAATTACTAAGGCACCTCTATCTATCTCCTAAGTGATGGAAGGCAAAGCTCAGCCTAAGGGCTTTCTGAGACACATTTGAAAAGATTTTCTCCATTGTAAATAAATTGTAGATGGGCCAAGTCTTTTGGAAAGGAGATTAGTTTCACATAAGCGCACTGCTGTTCAAAAGATAGGAAAATTTTCAACTTATCACCTTGCAATTCCTGAAGTTACACCAGCTGAACAAGATAAAGTTACTTTTTGCTGTTAAGAATTTTATAAAGGAATTGTTGCTGAAGTACATATATTGTACCTGATTATTTATTGTACCTGGAATCTGTCATAAATTCCAATTTCTGTGTCCATCACAATAAAATATGTTTAAGCACAGATGTTATTTAAAGCTTAGCCACCTATGAAAAAATGGCCATAACAAGTGTATTTAGCACACAGTATTTTAAATGCTACAGATTTGTGCAATTTATGTCCAATATTAGATAATAAGTTTTGTTGATCCAGGAGAACCTGCAAACCTACCATCTGAGATGCAAGGGGGAAAGGAAAAATATTACTGCTGTAATACATGCCTGCAGTACCAAGGCAAGCTGTGGTGGGTTGACCCTGGCTGGATACCAGCTGTCCCTGAAGCCTTTCTGTCACTCCCCTCCTCAGCTGCACAAGTGGATCTGCTCCACCACGGGCTGCTGGAAATCTCTGCTCTGGTGCCTGGAACACCTGCTCCTTCTCACTATTCACTGACCTTGGTGTCTGCTGAGCTGTTTCCTTCCTGTATTCTCTCTTACCGTGTTGCTGCCTGTCGTGCAGGTGGGTGTTTTTTATCCCTTTCTCACAAATGCTGTCTCAGAGGCACTTCCACCATCGCTGATGGGTCAGTGGCAGGTTCATCCTGGAGCCCGATGGCCTTGGCTCCATCAGACACAGCGGGAGTCTGGCAGCTCCCCACAGACACCACCCCTGTAGCCCTGCAGCTACCAAAACCTTGCCATGAAAACCCAATACACGAGCCTGGGAATTTCTAAGTTTATTCAGAAGATAACAGTATGGGTAATTAGACAATATAAACACCATATATGTCATTTGTGCTTCCTCAAGCATTATAAAAATCGATACATATCAAGCTGGGGTCTGTGGAATGTTAATTTTAATCCATACACAACAGTTCTCTTTTGCAGTGCATAACAGCAATCCCAGAAAGTAATTAAAAAATATTTCTGTAAATAGAAGACTGACAGTGATACTACCTATACCCAGACGTATGATTTGAGTAATTTTATACAGCAGCCAAAAAAAGTTCCTGGTATGACACTTCAGCAAATGTTATTAAAGAACAAACAAAGAAACAAAAGCACACACACACGAAAGAACCCCACCAAAACAGAAAAAACAAAACCAACCAATCAAAATTACCCACCAAACAACAAAAACCTGAAGCTCTAAAACATATAAAAAAATCAATGAGCAGAATTCTGCCAGGCAGGTGGTAAACAGTTAGGAGATAGGAATTCTCACAGACAAGTGGCAGTAATAGAACAAATATCTGTAGTGCTATATTAGTTTTAGCTAATCAGAATGAGAAATGTTCTGCTCCCTAAATTTCTGTCATGATTCAGTATTTCTTGTACAAATACAAAATACAGGACTGTTCTCCTGTCAGCACACGTTAATGTTCTAATAAAAAGCTCCATGCTTATTCCACCCCAAATCCCTTGGACTGCACACAGACTTCTCTGACTGTTAATGATTAATGCTTTGCTCTATTTTATACATTAAGCACAAACAAACGACTACATGACTGACACAGATGAGTCACAATAAATTCATTCCCTATAATTTGTGTCTGCTATCAGTGGAGAACCTACAGCTACAATCTTAAAAGTAATTTTGTGATCTGTCACAAGCATTGATCGCCAATCACCCGTTTATACACCTTTTTTTTCTTATAAAACCTTGTGTTAATATAGGAAAAGTTATAAATGAGCAGGCAAGAACAAAGTTTGGAAAGAAGGTAATAGCAGGCCTTAATAGACACATGGTGTTAATAAATGAAAGAATGGAAGGAAAGTAATTTTCAGTTTACCTGTCCTCAGTAGTTCATGGCACTACTACTTCATATCAAAGTGTTGTGTATTTATTTTCTCAAAAAGTACGCTGTGTCTTAGGATATATCCATATTAACAACCTCCATCCGTTTTTTTCTGGCAACCCATGCATGTTGAAGGGGGAAAAAAAGACATTTCATGGTGCGGTGTGTCTCATACTGACAGAGCATGAGATTGTCATGTGCTTTAGAATGAACATAAAAATCTTGTGAAGAATTAGGGAACAGAAACACCTCTAAAGTGCAAGCAGTTGAAACTTCTTACACAGACCTCCTAAACCACACAATCTATATACAAAGAAAATTAAAGAGAATTCGTCTGGTTTTGACTAAGAGTTATATTCTGTTCTGCTCCTCTTAATCAATAATAATTTTAATAATAATGTGTAACCTATTCTTGAGACAGCAAAAAGAGGTTAGTCTATGCTACAGTGATTATCCCATTTACCAGGCAAATATTTGCCAATTCACACCAGAACTCAATGGCAAAAATCATTATCCTTTTCTGAACTGCATACATTGACATGCAGCTAGTTATTATATTGTGGGTTGGGTTTTTTCCAGTGTTTATAGCATTTTATAGCACTTGGCAGGAGCTGTACATTCAAGGCCAAATGTACAATGCTAGGGAGCACCTGGGAACTTGGGAATTCTTTGTGCACAAACTGTCTCTGACAGTATAGCTACTTCCTGACACGAATTAAATGCCAGGTACCATAACCATGACATACATAAATCTTCCCTACTAGCTGCAGATCTGAACAGTATTTTTTTTTTTATCCCCTAGGACAAGCTTTTCATCATTCTGATTCCGATGCAGTTTTATATATGTGTGACAGTCATTAATGGTTATTTATATATTTTATTAATCTGGAGCTACTTTACAGTAGCTATAGTAACTAGTACTTCATAGTAGTAGTTACTCTGCTGAGGGGAACAATATTCTAAGGCAGCTGTGTACTATGTTAATTTTGCACAATGTAGCTATTCAAATACCTGGAAATGTAATTTCTCCTTTGAAGTAAAAAATATCTGGTAGTAAATAGGGTGGTTTCTAATTAATGAACAGATCACAAACATATCTGACAATTTCATGCCAAAAATCAAATACTTCCACAGAAAACATGAAATCGCTTTAATACCAGGGGACCCATTTCTTCTGTGTTCAGAGGCAAAGTATGAAGGAAAACTCAGGGTCAAAAATATAGTAACATTCCTTAATTTGATATACTGTAATATTTGCAGTTTCTGCTATGTATATCAGCTACATATATAATACTTCTGAATTACTAAAATGGATGTATCTAGTTAATAGGCTGTGTGGAAATTAATGGTTTGAACACTTCTATCTTGTTTTCTCTTAAGAGTGATTTTCTGTCCCAAAGACACAGGATCACTTGCCTTTATTAGCTTATTGTGATCCAGTGGATTTATTAATTAACTGTAAATTGTCTCTGCTGACTGTTTTCTATGTATATAAGAAAGATTAGCTTCAGTTCCTAGAAAAGCAAAACCATTATTTAAAATTTTACTGGAAGGGTCTAATAGTTTCTTATCATGAGAAAGACTTTCTGTTTGGACACAGGTATTAAAAATATATTCTTTTTCATATTTATGAAATATAAAAATAGAAATAGAAACATACTGAGTCTTATACAAAAATTTTAATGATACAATATATAGGAAATAGAATATAAAAGTAAAAATGTGTTATTCTTTAAAGCAGGAAAAAATGCTTTATACATACACCTACACCACTAATCTATTATTCATCTTCCATAATAAATGAGAATAATCAGGGGACAAAAATAGACACAAGAGAGAAAAACCCATCAGACACATTCACAGTCACAGATTATACCACAGCTTAATTTACTATTATATAAGGGAAAACTAAAAAAATCACAGCTGTTCTGAAACTTAATCACCAGGATCATTTGAAAACTTCATTGCAGAAAGTGATTTTTCTCCTGTGCTGCATGAAGATCAGAATTTGGCCTAATTGTACCATTAAAACTATGAGAACCAATCTGTCAAAAACCAGAATGTACGTATCGTCTTACAAATTACTAGATTTTAAATTCACCTCAAATATTTTGCCTACCATCAGTAGTTTATCCTTGCCAAGGATGACATGAACTACCTTTGGCAACAGTAGATGAAGGGATCAGATGACATTCCAGTCTGCAAACTAGATCACATACTTTTCTTCTTTGTACAGAGGCAGTGAAGATTATAATTACAGATGCAACAACCACCTCATAGGAAACTGTTAAGATAATTCTTCAATAAAAAAAATCTTAATCTGTTTTGTGGGGTTTTTTTAATACATCAATTAGAATCAATTAGCACCTAATATTAACCCAACTTTACCAGTAGTTAGCTGAGCTATTTCAACAACCACATCAAGTTCACACTCACACATGCCCTGTGTATGTTGGTAACTACCATCAGCCAGCTCCTCTTCTGCTCTCCAAGCCAGTTCAGGGAACTGGATGTTGGAATGGGTACTGGTGACAGAGGGACTCTGAATGCAGAGGTTCCGTTTCTAATTCACCCATATGCTTAAAATGGGTCACCAAAGGTGGAAATGGACATTATGCTTAGGAAAGCACTGAGCATAAGGCTATTATCTTTTGGCCTATATTTTCCATCTGTAAAATTACAATAGTAATTCACTGTACACTTTATATTTGTATGTGTAAACAATAGACAGAACTATTTATAAAATGCATATAACAATGACAACAACCTCATACAGACATTTTCGTTATAAAAGTAATAGCAGCACTAATCAATAATCCTTCTATTGTTAAACAAGTGCTATGTTATACTTGCCACTGAGGAACTGCCTGGAGTAAAAATACAATTACACATTATGATTAATTACTGAACAATTTTAATTCTGTGTTTGGGAATCACTGAGAATCTTTGAGGTTGGGAGAGATCTGTCAAGAACATCTAATCCAAGGTTTAAAAGGCGTGTAACGTTTTGAGGATGTGATAAAGTAAGCGTCAGTTTATTTGTTTCTAATCCTGCCTCTAACATCACAGAATCCTATTTCCTGATCCTGTTCCTTCCATACAATGGCCACTGAAGAAAAGACATTTTACTCTATTTCAGCAACCTGTTAATGCCTCAAAACTTTAAATTAATTTTTGACACTTTAATTTCAAATTCTGATTAGGATTTGCTTTCTGGTAGCTTGTCAGTGTACATATCACTACATTCCATTTTCTTTTTTAAAAATACTATTTCTCTTTCAAATGTGGTTTCTCTGTTTCCACAGAAAACATTACATGCTTATGAAAAGACAAATTGTCTTATCTCTCACCATATTGTATTTAAATAAGGCCTTCTTTCACAGTTCTTCTTGTCTCTCATAGAAATTGCAAGGTCAAATTATTTCACATTACAAATGTGGAAATTAGAAAAATCCATGGTACTACACTATTCCCTGATGAGTGATGACTAAGACTGAATTATTTGGATTTTCTCCCTCATTGCATAATGCTATGAAAAAAATGCCCGCATTCTGTTGGCTCATATAATTATCCAGAATTTCCTAAAGGATGTAAACTTCCAGTACCCCATTCAGGGGTACTTTCTTGTTTTATGATGGTTCCATGTTGAAAAGAATCTGAGCCCAAATAGATTAAGTCAACATACCAAATTGTAGAAGTCCTGGTTGGATTTATACTTGGGATTTTATGGAAATGATTCAATTGTTCCCACTAAGACAATAAATCATACAATTTGTTGGCATAGTCTGAATGTGACACAAAATGTGCACATCTATTTCTCTTACTTATGGCCTAAGGAAAATAAATGCTTTTGATACTCTAATTTTGGGGCACTCAGTGAAGCAAGCTGACTAAAAATTCAACCATAATGTCTTAAAAATGTTTAAAGTATTTTAAAATATTTTCCTTCTTGAAAAACATTTACGTATAACACAGAAAAATTCCTCGCATGCATGAAACACCATACAGCTTTTGAAGATACAGTTTCCAGCCATGTAAAATGGATTAATTAAAGACAGGTTGCAAAACCATTTCTTTACCACACTTTGGGGAATAAGCCACACTTTAGGAATTTTTATATCTTCATATTTTCTTATTCTGTCATTGCTTTAAACTGCCTGGTTTCTTTTGACAGGGTATTTCTCCATTCCCAATGATAGTTTCATTTCTCTCCCCTATGAAAACTTCTCTATTTCTCCATTTCTAACAAAATAAAAAATATGACCAACACAACAGAAAATAACTTTCACTGCCATGAACCACCTTTTTCAACCCATTCCCTTGTGTCTGGCTTTGAATGGAGTCAGTACCACCTGTGCAGAATTAATACACACACAAAGCACATGGCAAGCAAATCAGAATAGAAAAGTTTTATACCCATCTCACACAGGTATGGAAGATTAGTCATGCTTCAAAACAAAGTGAAAACAGCTATGCTTAATTACGGGGATATTCAATCACAGCCCAGGATGCATTTGTGTCAAGAGATAACAGGAGGAGAGCCTCCCCCCCATCCTTGTGAAGGAGCTGCACAGTTTCAAAAAAAACCCATGAAGGAGCACAAGCAGCTGATTCACAGTGCCCTCTCCCAGGCACAAAAGGTTTCCGGAGAGGAAAGTCTTCTCACATCATGTTCCAATGTGTTCCTTCAACTCCTAACTGTAACAGAAACAGCTTGAGGTGAGATAGGTTTGAGACAGACTGGAATGGGACGGTACAGTGGAAGTTTTTACTCGTTGTAAAGTTTTTAAATGATTTCTTATGTATAGTTTGCATGAAATTTCAGTGTAAATACTACTGATATTTTAAGCCTCTGTGTAAACATTCCTAACTTTAACACTGCATTATATTGACTTAAGTAATTTTTAGCTGGCTTGAACTAAATCAAGATATGACACATTCTGGAACAGGAATGTCTACACTGAGGCTAACACTGAAAGAACTGAAGCTATGAGTCATTACAGGGCTTCAGCACAAATTATAGCTGGACTTAAATCATCTTCATATACTCTGAGAAAGAGGCTATTCAATTAGGAAAGTCAGTATAGAATTCCCTTACCACAAAGAGCAAAACCAGCTTCTGGACACAGGGAATAACCATATCTTAATTAGTATTTATGTATGCAGATACTGCAACTATTTTCCACACCACAACTAGCAAATTTCAATGATTTATTTTATCAAGATAGGACAGTATTCAGCTTTAATCAGAAAAGTAAAGGTTGCTAAACAAGAAAAAAGTTATATTTATGTTGCTTAAAAAAAAAAAGAAAGCTTCATATTTATCCATCACCAATTGAAAAATATAGATTACAGAATTTATTTGTATACATCTAGAATTCACAGATAACTAAAAACCTTAGTCCATACCCAATTAAGGTCAAAAAAAGATTATGCTATTCTAATAAATATAAGGATATAAATAATTGATATATAAATAGGCAACATCTTACAATCAGATTAGCCTGAGTTTATGGAGCTGGTATTATATTTTACAAATACCTTGGAAACAGAGTTTGAGCCTCATAGTAGGATGATAAATAGCATCTTATAATCCCTTCCTTACTGTGTGCTCAGAATTAAAGACAAGCTGATACACATACTACAATTTATGAATGTAAGACAGGTTCTCATCCCTGAGAAAGTCAAAATAAACCATTCCATTAGTATTAAATACGACTGAAATGAAAAATGAAGCAAGCAAGGAAGCAAACAGAAAAACACCTATAACCTAAACTTTTATAGAAATATTTATTTCTTATTGTCCTTTGCAGGTTTACAGATATAGTTTTTGATATTTTCTAGTAAAATTAATCCATATGTACTAGATATAGCATAGATCAAGCAAATATCAATCTAAACTTCAACCTTCCCAAAAACCTATGATCCAAACACAGGCTTCTAACTGGATAGAGCCAATATATCTTGTCTTCTCTAAGATCTTTTCACAGGCAGCATTATACAGAGTGTTGTCATTGGGTTCTGTTTATGTTCAGTATAATTTCATGTATTTTATTATGTGCTATATCAAGGCACTTCTCAAAAATACTGCCTTAGGTAATTTCACCCTCCAAAGATTAATTTCAATTAAAAGACATTTTTCACACCATAAAATAACAGCAAACACTTTTGGTGAAAGACCCAAATTGGTTTTTTTAAGTAGTATTTATTTATTTCAGCAATAAGCGATGCCTGTAGGTACATACTGTGGGTAAACGGAAGACAACAGCTTGACTTTTTTCCTGAGAACCTACTGACTTGCAATTTCTTCCATCTCTGCCTAGATCCATCTATGAACAGAACCTCCCCTCTAAGTGTGTGAAGACACATAGATGACCTCCTTTAATAAATTAAAAAGGTAAATTAAAAGTTACCAGACCAATAAAAATAAAACAAAAGTTAGCACACAAACTCCAGCATCTACTACAATAGTTTCATAAAGGAGAGATGAAGGTTTCTGTCACTTCTTGGTCCATGATCTTCCCCATGTGTGAATTACTATTTTAACAGCTTGCAACCTATTAATCCTAAGTTATGACCTATTATTGTGGCACAGATGAACTGTGGTGTGCTGGGATAAAGTAAATTATTTTCATAATACCTCTATGGTGTGGGGTTTGGATTTGTGCTGGAAAGTTTTGATGACACAGGGATGTTTTTGTTACTGCTGAGCAGTGCTTACATAGAGTCAAGGGCTTTTCTGCTCCTCATGCTACCCAACAAGGGAGGAATTGCACATAAGAAGCTGGGAGGGGACACAGCCAGGACAGTTTTCCCCAATGGATCCAAGGGACATTCCACACCATGTGGCATCAGTATACATGCTCAGTATATCAGGGTAGAAGGAGGGGGCTGAGCAGGGACCTTGATCAGAGTGACAGCATTTGTCTTCCCAAGTAAGCTTTATGCACCTAGAACCCCAGGAAGTGGTGAATGAATTCTTTGTTTTGGTTTACTTGCATGCATGATTTTTGCTTCATCTACTAAACTGTCTTTATGCCAAGCCACAAGAACTGTCGCTGTTGGGATTCTCTTCCCACCCCACCGCAGTGTGGTGGGCGAGGGAGGTATGAGCAGTGCCCTGGTACTCGGCTACTGGCTGGGGTTAAACCACACTGTGAGCATTACACAGAACTGCCCTTGGAAAAATGAACCTGAGAAAGATCAGCACGCTCTGCATCATCCCCGCAGCAATCAGCAGAAAATGATCACACATTGACCAATGAGTGGAATAATGGCTTTGTTGATGATCTCAGTGAAGCTCAACCTCTGCAACTAAGTGGATAGAGAGATAGAAAGACAGACATGATATAAATAATCCATCTCTGTTTGCTGCTTTTTATGATCATCTCATATTAGTCACATACATGTCCAGATGGCAATGGATCAAGGATCATATGTCACTTCTGATCACAGTAGTTTCTTTGCCCTTCTATCCACAGATAATATCAAAATATTCCACTCCTCAGAAAAGTATTTCTACTTTGTAAAATGTTAAAACAACTTATTGTAATAATTAATAGTATTCACTCCTCTTTACCTCATAATTAAATTCAGGAGAAGTCAGCAAATCCACAGTGGACTTATGGTCCCAAATTATACTTGCAAATATTGTAAGGTCTCATGAGTGTTATATAACCGCTGATACACCAGTTGCACATGACTTTTCTAAATGCATGCATTGCATAAGGAGGAAAACAAATGAAGAATAAATCACTGTCTGAGATGGATGTAAAGATGCAAGTCAAGAAAGTATTACATATCCATCCAGAGACTAGATAGAAAAAGAGAAAAAGATTATTTTTTTCCTGCTTAAGTAAACCTGAATTAACCTTAAAGTTAACCTTGGTCAGACAATAGAAATTTTATGAATTGTATTAAAACATAACAATTTTGAAAGATAATAAAAGCAGCCAATTTTATCATTTTTTAAAATCCATAACAAACAATCAATAATGCAGTGACATGATCTTTAAATCACTGCACTACTGAAAAAACAAGTGTGGAGATGTGTTTACAACAGTGGAAAGCAAAATAGTCCCATAGAGGGATAAAAAATTTAATCATACATTGCTTCTTTGCATAGAGTCCATTAATCAGGAATGTAGGTGTCAGCACCGAAGTGGCCGGGCTGTGCAGTCTGGATATCTAGCACTATCATTTGATGCCAAGAAATAAGATTATTCTTTCTTCTTCATTCAGACTTTTTAGGAATTTAAGTACATTCAGCTGAAAACCCATAACTTTCTTTTGTGATAATTGCTATAATTTCTGATTTGAACATAGCAAAAGCCAAAGTCTCAGGAAAATAAAGAGGTAAAGAAAGAAAATCAAAGACTTTTATACAATTTACTAGCACAGATATATCCATGCACTCACGTGCATATACATCTATATATATAAACATATACCTATATATGTGTGTGTGTATGTATGCACATATATGGATATATGATTATATTTGATTATAGATTAGTTAATATTAAAGTTACTCAAAAGCAATGGGAGAAATACTCCCAAGAACTGCAGATCTGGGAATTTTCAGAAAAAAATCATAAGATAAAAGTAATCCAAGATGCAGATATAGGTGAAATGTAATACAAAGCACATGATTGTAGTTTGATTGATGGTACATTATCCATCCCAATCTTGAAAAATATTTTAAACAAGAAAATACCTGGGGTTTTTCATGCTCATGAAGTCTGATTGTTTTGTCTGTGTTTATTCAAGTATCTGAAAATGGAGAAAAGAAATTGGAGGACATTTACTGGTGTATCCAAGGTCCTTCACTCACTGAGTAAAAAGGATTTACATTAAAGAGTGCAATTTTATAAACTGTATATGGAAGGGCTAAGGTGAAAAGTTTAAGGCTACTTGAGGTTACTGGACTACCAAGAAAGCATAACCATAATGAATCAGCTGGTATTGTTCCTCTTTTAATGCAACTGTACAAAACCTAATCTGGACTTCTGTAGATCACAATGCATGTGCAAGGAATATTAATTGAAGCTGTAGAAGATAACAGGATCATCACTGAAAGAACAGAATCCAATCTTATAAGAGGAACTGGAAAATGCTTAGCTCATTCACTCTAGAAAAAGGAAGGTTAAGAGAAGATACAATTACAGTCTATAAATGTATTGGCTTGTTAAAATTAGAAAGATGCAGAGAACTTTTAATGTAAAGGGCAGTGTCATAAAATCAAATGCGCATACCCTAATGCATTTCTTCATAAAAACAGAAGAAGACTTCGGAACATTGAGATGGTGCATTTTCTGTAATAGACTTACAATCTGAAAAGTGAGGACAACTGTACTTTCAAACCTACAGTCAACTAAATACAGGGAATTTTGTTTCTTAAGATAGGCTGAATTGATTTTAAGAAAGTAAATGCATTATCTGGTGGTCTTGTAGAAGAGAGACCCAGTGTCAGTAAGGTGCATTACAACAACAAAATCAGTTTTAATTTGTTTTAGTCTCTAGTCAGATGTATTCTCACACAGGAATTATCTTTACCATATTCACATACTTATTTTCCATAAGTAATTTCCCAAACCACACATTTCTTCAGTTTGAAAATCAGTCGTTGACAAAAGCCACTTAGCACATTCTATTATGATAACCCTTAAAATATAGTATTTGCTTTGGAAATCAAAAGTGTTTATGACACTTACCTTTCAGAAGAAAAACAATGGTGGTATTTAGGCATATAAAAAAATATAAAAGGTCTCAAAACCAGACAGAAATCCATGCAAAAATTGAGTTCTACAATTATCCCTACTTGTATGAGTGTTTACTTCAGTAGCTCCTACCATTAATAGTTCCTCATCACCCTGGCTTTACTGACGGATTTGTTATGGGTGGATACAATGATATGCATGCACATCGAGTAGGTGTTGCAATATCCCAGACATTTTCTTTTACTGATTACATGACAAACAGTGAAAGTTGAACACAGAAAAAAATTCTTACTAGAATTTGTTTGTTGAGGCTTTGTTTTCTCCTCTATTTTTCTTATCAATTCTTCAACATAGCAGTGCAGCTGAACTATATGAGCAACTCCAATACAAAGTAAAAAAAAAAAAAACCAAAACCACCAAGATTAGCATTCTCCAGAACAACAAATGGGTGGAGGGAAAAAACAGACTGGAGCTGCAAACCTTTTTAGATCTGTGGCCAAAACTTGGTGAGCACTAGATGTAGACAAGCCACAGTATCAATATTCAATGACTTACTGATTTATCCAGCTAAATATTTCTCCACAGATAAAACTGTAAAGTCCATATTAGTTACTTCTCAGAGACAACATACAAATAGAAATAAAGGTCCTATTTCCCTTCCTCCCATGGAATTATTTTATATTCCATGTCAGGTCTTCATCTTATTGATTTTGCAAAATAAATACCTACTCCTGTCTGAATCCAATTCCCAAAGGAAAGAGAACTTCTGATTTATATAATTGGGAAGGGAATATAAAAACTTTCTTTGGGGAAAAAAATACCCCAGTTTAAATGAAAACAAATATATTAAACTAAATGAGAAATAACTCACTTTTAAACATTAATGAGATTTAACAGCAAACCATAGCAATACTGTCAACCCCTCTATTTCTCATGCCTTGATATCTTCGCCTATAGAAGGCCTATATCTTGGTAAAATACCACATTGGAAAAAGCTATCTGAAGCAGATTACCCAAAAATACAGTATAGTCACTTTCTGAATCTCTATATTGATTGCCGTGGGTAAAAGTGAGGTGATTAAATGTCTCAAGACTTTTCATGTCATGGAAGACTACAGGAAAATAAGAATGCGAACTAAAATGAAAGGAGGGCAGAGTCTGAGGCCTCCAAGGAATGAAACAGGCTGAGGTGTCAAAAAGTCCTGCTGCGTCAAGGACAGTTGAATTTAAGTATTCTCACTGCCTCAACAAATACTGGAACAGTCCCTGGAAACAGCTGCATTGTAAGACCACCATGTCCATTTGGCAACAAAAAGCCAACAGGAATAAGAAAAATCTCTCTTTGAGAGTAAAGAAATGAAAAATAAAAATAACTAGGATCAGATCTGTTGTTTATAATTTATAGCTCTGTTCAGGGAAAACTAACACATCTTAGAGATACAATTCTTGAAATTCCAATGACAAAATATAATTTCATGGTTTTTTCCTCCTAAAGACAGCAAAACTAGGGGGGAAAAAAGAGTGCCAGCCTTTCAATTATGCGAGTTTCTCGTCCATTTTTCTGAAATGTGATTGCAGGAAATTAGAGAGTACAGAGACCATCACAAAGAAGGGGTATGTTATAAACACCTGTGTAACAGCTAAACCATTAATTTGCTCCATTTCCCTAGTACTGGTTGAAATATTCATTCCCATTAGATGCTTCTAGTTTCCAGAGGACACATTAATGACACAATAGTAATATCAGATACCTTCCCTTGATAAGTAACTGTTATACCTCTTCACTAGCAGAAATATGCTCATTCTTTTGATGGGCTTTTACTGTGTTAACCTTAAATCAGAAGTCCCCTCCTCTTGCTCTCAGAATTTCTGAAATGACCATGTACCTGCCCTTAACAAGAACTCTCTATGGAGTGAAGTGAAAGCCAAACCAGTTTTGTATTTTAAACTTACTCTGCCTACCAAGTCAGCTCAGAGATATGATAGGAACAGTTTGGAATTAATTTGATTTTTGATATTGATGCCTGACACATACAGTGGGACAGGGCATGGCAACTCTATATCGTTTTTAACAGCTAATTAATAACATAATCGTTGTCATAGGTATATTATGAAAAAATTTTAAAAGTTATAGAAATACATTATCAAGAGGAAGCTTAAATTATGATCAACATAGTAAAGGAAAATAAATACTAAACTGATTATTATGGTAAATGGATGCTACAATTCTTATTCTAAAATAATTCCTAAATTTGTAGAGGAACCCAGCTCTAAAATCTAAGTATGTCAGATTGCTCAGACTTTAATTCATCTGTAGGTATCATATATTGCTATATGCAACGGACAAACAACTTTGAAACTTAAAAAAAAATGTGGAGGACTCCTAAAAGATTTCAAGATTTGCACATGAAGAAGGTTTATGAGATACAATTTTCTGATTACATGAAATAGAAACAATGTGCTAAACAGTAAGAGAGAAGGATTTAATATAGTTTATTCTCCATTTTTGCTCTTTAACATATTTTGCTGGGAAAAAAAAAAACAACAAACAACAAACAACAAAATTTTCCACATGCTACTGAGAATACTCACCAGTGTTTAGCATTTCAAATTCTCAGCATCAATGCTGACAATATCCCTGAGTCAAATATTATGGCTAGATATCTAAATGCTGAATAACTGCATGACTAAATACATCTGTGTTCATTAAGGCTAAATCAATGATAATCAAAATTCTTGTTTGTGCAGCAAACAAACTGCTACTAGAATTATGGAGAATTTTAGATCTTCACAAATTCTTCTGTTTTCATACAGCATTATGTGTTATCAGTTCTGTTGCAGGACTTGTTTTGAGAGATCAGATATGATGAGTGGAACTGACTCAGACTGAGACATGAATCTGTGTCTGAAATGCCAAGCACACACTCTTGCTATATTTTCTTTGTGGGATTTTTTTTTTTTAATATGAAGATAATGAGCAGAATTTAAAGTCTAATTCCCTAAACCTGAATCACTGATTTTACATTTCTAGAAATACTGCTACAAAATGACATAAAGACAAAAAAGCATAACAAATGCATCTCCAGTGTCACACTGAAACACTTTGGCTAGATCTAACCTATTATCTATTTATTTCACATATCCTTATGTATCACAGAATGACTCACAGAGCTAAAATAATAATTTTAAAAATATCTGAATTTCATACTGGATTGACAGCCCTGGAGACTTAAATTTTCTCGTCATCTATAGTGCAGAAACAGTGTCAGTAGCTGTACTACTAGCTCATTCCCATCACCACCCACTTGGAAGAGACTATTGTTAATGGCAAAAGATTTCTTAACTTTACATGACAATGCCTACAGCTTTGAGTCATATATGGTCTCTTTTGAAGGGTTGATAAGCACCTGCATTCCAAACTGTCTTTCAAAGAAATTAAGGGCAACTTGAATCTATGGAAAGCGGAAAAAGTGCTGAAGGGATGAGCCTTAAAATCTAGGATCCTAAATTGGCAGTCATCTTGCAAATAAAAATAAATCCTTTGTTTCTTAAATATGATCACAAAAAATAAAACAATCAAGTAATTGCTTCAACTGTTCAAAAGTCATCACACCATTCTGTTAAGCAAATGATCATGTATCACTCTCTTAAAATTGTGGACAAAAATAATTTGAAGAAAAACATCTTTCCTTTATCTCAAGAACAGGAATTGTATTACTACTAAAATTTCCATAGAGAAAATGCTGCTGTATTTACCTATCTTAAGACTAAACTTTGATTAATATAAGTATTTCAAAAGTATGCACCTATATAGATGCAAAGATGTATGGCATTACGGTTCTGTGAAATGGTCTTATTAAGATGGCAATTGGTCCTGTGTAAATGTAAAATGATTTAATTACAATCCATATAATCTAAATTGAATAGTTTCTGTTTCAAAGACTCACTTGCATGGTGCTAAGAAGCTTGCTAATTTCAATGAGAAATAATATACAGTTGTCATGCTTTCTTTCTGAAACACACTATTATAATGAAGTTCTTAGATTATTTACTTGTACGGCATTATTAGTATCACATATCACACAAAATAAAAGCTTAGAACAGTCTTAAAGATCTACCAACCTTTCATCATGCTTTTAGACATTCAGTCTCAAATAAAAGAAACATTAATGGAAACATGATAATGCCTTAGCTATATTCAAAACAAAAGAACTTATGATAAAGGAAGAAACATGCAATAATTATTAAAAATCATAAACTGCCAACAGATATATGAATACCAACAATCCAGAAGAACGTTCCTACAAAACAAAAATTGAATCAGTAGTGATTTTCTGGAAAGAGTTGACATTTTTATGACGATCACTGTACATAAACAGTTTCTATTTTAACATCAAAGCACTTTAGCAGCCTAAATTCATTGTGCATCATTTATATAAAACTTTAGGCTAGACTGAAATGCCTCACAGAAAAAAAATTCAGTCCTCCTGTAACAATTATGTTCATATAAGTTTATGTTCACACGCCTACAGAAATATGGTTTCATGCGTACAAGTTTGCATTACACTGGCAGAGAATCCTGTGAGACCTTGGTCACTCCAAGTGGCTGAGCCCCTGGAGCAGAAGTGAAAAAGACACGAGAATGGAACATTATTAACTCCTGAAATTCTGCCACGTGTTTGTATTTAAAGTTACACCTTGACTCAGAAAAACTTGAGTCACTATTATGTGTTGATACATGGCTTAGTAAGGTCAAAGAAGATCTGACAACTCAATGGTACGTGTTTGGCACCTCCAGATTGTAAGTTGGAAGTGCAAGATAATTCCTTTTCGATTCCAGATGCAAGCACTGCTGACTGGCTGCTGTGTGACAGCACTCAAAGGGGTGTCAACAGGAATGCACAGATTTCCCATGAGCAGCTTTCCACAATCATCTGAGGTCTCTTCACCAACTACATCCAACATAAGTGTCCTATGCATTAGACCAAAAAGTAGCTGAGGTGCCTGAGAAAGGACTGGTGGAATGAATATTTACTAGAATGGAACAGCATCCGGAATTAAAGCTGGGATTCCTTTCAATGCATCAGCACTATAGAAAGACCTGAGACTCCATCAGTGTCCTGCTTTCTTGGAGCGTACTGGAAGAGCTATTACTGCTAAAACATTGCAAGGAAGCTATAGATGAAAAGTGACTACTTGAAAACCCATGAGACTGTTTGTTAGTTTGTTATCCATACCTGAGAGAGTTATAAGAGTTTTTGAGTTCCCTCCCTTTCCATTTTTTTTTTTTCTTTTTTTTTGTGGGGGTGGGAGAGGGGACTTTCAGAGCAATGGAAGGATATTTGTTAGCAACAGAAGGGCTGATCCTCCAGTGAAGAAAACAGAAAAGCTAAGAACTATGACTAATTGTGATTAATAAACCTGCTGGGCAAATGAGACAGAAACATGTCAACATGGTTACTTAAGTCAGAGATGCTCAGAACTGCTCTGGGGCAAACTACTGCGAGAATATTCAGGCCCCAGTCCATCCTTACACTTCAGGGGAAGGAGCAAGAGGAAAAGAAAGATATGCACACATATAGAAAAAGCAAACTTCACCTGAAACCTGCTGTTAATCTTTACTGCCACTTTTGTTGTGACATGGTCTATTGAATAACTAAAAAAACACATGTGTGGGATCAAGGTGTATGAGGCATTGTTCTATCACAGCCTCAATGTTTGATTCATAAATGATCTCTAGAGCGAAGAGCACCACCTACTGAATTCCATATGCCACTAGTAAATAGATTTTAGTTCTCTTTAAAGTTTCATCATCCAGTGAGGTTCGTTTTTTTGCAAAAGATACTAACACACAATTAATTAACCATTAGTTAACCATTTTTACATGAATGAAAATTCAGATACAATGGATGCTGGTCTAACTTTTGCTGGTCTAACTTTTATTTGGTTTTAAAAGCCAATATGACTTTCAAAACTTCTTTAGAAATATGTATCTGAGGTGTAAGCCTAGGGGGTGGGCTTGCCCAGCTGTCAGTTTACAACAGAGAGGAAAAGCTCTAGACTTGCAAACAAACTTCTCAATATATTAAGAGGAAAGACAGGTGATACTGGAGATACCTATAGTATATACTCCACTTTCACAACCTATCAGCTGAACCAGCTGTGAAAATGAAGTGTGAAGCAAAGTTTTTTTTTTGTTGTGTTTATATTTTTTTTGTTTTGGGGGGGTGGTTTGTTTTTGTTTTCGGGGTTTTTTTTGTTTGTTTGTTTGGTTTTTATTTTTTACTTGTTTGTTTGGGGTTTTTTTAGCAAGAAGTCAAGCAATGTCACTCATGTCCTGGTTTCCTCTCTATATATCCTTGGATCAGTCCTCTGTGAAACTGTTGGCCAAGCACATTATTAATGCAATGTTTATGAGGAGGATGTTTAGGGACTCATGGAGTCCTGGCAGCTGTCTGTTACAAGCTTAGGGAAAAATATTTCTGGATGGATTCCAAAAGTAGAGCTTAAAGCATTTTTAATTATTTTTTCCCCATGCAGACACATTAGAGTCAGCACATTAGAAGGAAGACCATTACACTGTGACAAGCAGATCATGGCTGGATGAGAGACTGAAGAGTTTTGCATCCTCCTAGAAACTCAGTGGTTAATTTCCCAATCACCTCTCCTCTTCAGCCCCTTCTTTCTGCTCTTGGTACTGTTTCAAAGTTGAGAGGGAAGAGTATGCTAAGAAATATTGAGGGAACACTCAATGGATGAGATGTGTAGAGGTGAAAATGAAAGGCAAGGAAAGGATCAATCCATCTGCCAACCTTGACACTGTACCTGTTATAGTACTCCTGAAATCAGAAGGGAAACATGTGAAACAGAAGTTTCATCCTGGTCAGCCTGACTGCAAACCTCTTTCTATAAATGTATCAACTCATTTCTACTATAACCTAAGTTTATGTTCATGTTACTTTTCACTGACTCTTCAAGAATCTAAAATGTTTGTGAAATCCTGCCTATAAAATTTAGGCTAGCTCTTGGGAAAAGTGGTCACCCTTTTATTGGTTAAATGAGTTACAAAATGTACACATTAAAAAAAAAAAAAAAGAGATATGCACATCATCTTTCAACAAGCATTGAACAAGCAGCATTACATATTAAGGACATATCACAATAAAACCACTATTATTAATTTAAAATGCAGTTAAGCAGAGTAATTGCGGAAAAGTCTCAGGAATGATTATCTAGAGACTTATGAGGAAATTTTAGGCCTCATTAGCTCAACAGTAACACTAGTATTGACTTATAAGAAACCCATTAGTTTACAGAAAGGAGCTGTGACAAACTACATAGCCTATAGTTGAGTGATATACAAAAGATAAAACTGCAGAGGTAAAATAGAGAAGAAAAGAACTATAAGGCAGTTCAGGATTCAAGAGAAAAACACTGATGTGATAAAATACATAAATATCTAAGGTGGAAAACAGAGCTAGAATATGATAGTACAGGGACATTGCAGACCATCCCACTCCAAAGAGCAGCAGCTCACCATGACCCATCCCCAAGCGCCTCATCGAGAGTGCTGAAGCACGTCAGTGGCCAGCCTAAGCTTATTGCTAATTCTAGTTACTTCCTTCACTTCTCAGTCAACAAATTACTGCTTTTTACTTTTAAATGGAGCATATCCTGCTCGCCCTCTCTTTCTGTAGAGCAAAAGCCATCCAGACATGTCCAGAGAGTGAGACACTGGACCTTCACCTGTTCTGTCACAAGTGATACCAATCTCTCCATGTGTCACATGGCAAATGTTTTAATCACCCATAATTCCATCATAATTCCATTCAAAATTTTTTTTCAGTAACTGCACTATATTTGATGAAAATTATAGCATGATTTTTGCAGATTAATTAAGTTGTTGTGGAACAAATACCTAATGAAACTGACTTACATTATTTCAGCCAATACAAGCTCAGTGATGCAACACTAAATGTACAAGAATAACATTGTAAAAATCTAAGACATATTTCTACTACTACATTGGTTATTTTCTTTTTGGCTTGAATTACTAAAGGAAAACTCGGAAAGGAGGAACAATGAGAAATGCTTGTTTTTACTCTAAAACATATAATATTTTTTAAAGAATGAATCTCTTATTTTTCATGCTCTTCTTCCTTTTCACTGAAACTAACAAAAGATATTATGAAAACTCAGATATGAATCACTTATTTGGACAAAGCACATATTTAAACGGTCAGTAATTCTCTTCTACTGTCAGAAGACAAAGGCTTACAATTTTCTTTTATATAATACCTTTTAAATTGTGAGACTGCCATGCTCTTTTTAAAGGGCAGGAGAGAAAAGGCTGGGGAAAAGCACGTAATTCCAGCGCTATATCCCAGACTGAAATGGATTGCTGGCAACTGTAAACATACTTAATTCATGTCTTGTTATAAGAGAAGATGAAGGCCAGTTGTTAGATACATTTATGGTACCATACAAACGTTGGCAGCGTTTTATAGTGCTGTCACATTCAGAAAAGCGATAACAGAAAATATGACATTTAATACAATTGCTCCCTTCCTATCTACAGAGAAATATCTCAACCACTTTTAACAGTAATTTTGTGATTCTCTGAACTTTGCATAGCAAATATCAGTACTAGAGAGTAAAGTCTGTTGTACTAAGCTTGCTCTCCTGAAAGCATCCACACTAATGTGAACAAAGTTGTGAAAATAGTTCTGTGAGGAGAACAGTGCGATGGAGGCTGGCAGGGAGCAGTGAACATCAAGAAAGCATGTTCTGATAACTCCAAGTGATGAAAAATTAGTACTTCCACAATACAAACAAGAGAGATAAGAACTACACAATGATTCCTGAATTTGAATGCTCATTTAAAATTTTAATCAAAATATATGAAAATGTCTAACAGTATTTTACAGAGATTCTAGCTAACTATAAGTATATATAAGTATAAACAGTTCCTTTCCCCAACTTCAAATTATAACCTAAATTAAAATGCATAGGAATCTTCACAGGAGTTTGGCCAATTCTACAAATTACAGAAATACACACAATTCATCTGTGTAGCTCTTGGTCACTATTTAAAGCCAATACACAGTAAAAAAGAAAACTGTGCTGGTTTTGGCTGGGGCAGAGTAAATTTTCTTCCAAGCGGTTGGTGTGGGGCTGTGGTTTGGATTTGTGCTGAACAGAGGGTTGGTAATACAAAGATATTTTGGTTATTGCTGAGTGGCACGTGCAGTTTCAAGGCCTTTTCTGCTTCTCCCCAGCAAGGAGGCTGGGGACGCACAAGAAGCTGGGAGGGGACACAGCTGGGACAGCTGACTCCAACTGACCACAGAGATATTCCTGATCATTTGGTGTCCTGCTCAGCATATAAATCTGGGCAAAGAGGAAAGTAGTGGGGGGACGTTTGGAGTGAGAATGTTTGTTTTCCCCAGTAACCATTGCATGTGATGGGGCCCTGGCTTTCATGAGTACGGCTGAACATCTGCCCACAGGAGCAGTGAATTAATTCCTTGTTTTGCTTTACTTAGGAAGACAGCTTCTGCTTTACCTATTAAATTGTCTTTATTTCAACCCACAAGTTTATTCTCTTTTACTCTTCTAAATCTCTTTCACATCCCCTTGTGTAGGCCTTAGTGGCCAGCTGGAGCTAAACCATAACCCAAACAACAACAACAAAAAACCAACCAAGAAAAAAGAAACAGGCACAAATGAATTGCCATTGCGTCATGTTAATGACCATTGATCACAACTACTCACTTCAAAATGAATCTATTATTTAAGGAATTCATATTTTTTGTGCTGGAGCCTTCAGGTTTTATTAAACAAATCAACAGAAAAATCTGCACCATCCCTGATTATATGATGCAATGTCACAGAAATCCCAAGTAAAACATGTATTATAAACTACTTAGTGCTTCCACAGACCAACACACTTCAGGATGATCTGAAAATTCTCTCAGAAATTTTTAATTAAATCAATATTTCCTTTTTTCAGCCTATGTAAATCATCTGTTATTCATTATTTGGAAACTACAAATCTACTTCCTTTCTGCCAGGATCAAACTATTTCCTCTAATTTTGCTCTAGGAACAATAATTATATTACTATAACTATTAATAATACATAGCCCAGACTGTACTCTAATGGACAGCCTCTCTTTAATGGGAAAAACAAAATATTGCATCAGTCAAAGGAAGAGGTAGTCTCTGACTTGCCCCTCTCATGTAATATTGGACAAAATTCTCCATTAAAATTGCTGTACTCCATATGGATTTATTTAGGTTTTTTTCCCTCAAGTGATTTAGAGGTACATACTGTATAGAAAGGACATCTCACCATCAAAAAAATCCTATTCTTGACAGTAATTTAAATTATGAAAGTTCAATAAAATAATTTGGATTTTTGTCAGATTGGCACTTTTCAGGATCAAATATTCTGCTAAAAAAAGACTAGAAAATTATTCATGGATGTGAGCAAATGCATTTTTTGAGTAACAACATTACCGTGTTTTTGTGAGTAAAAACAATGTGATGCTTTCCCAATAACAATCATTTAATTAAATTTGAATTAGTTTTAATTTAATACTTTCAACTTCAGAATTGCAGTACTTTCTGCAGGCTCCATAAACACTTTAGGAAGAGAGCCTCTACAGCTTTTCTGGTCTTTATTGCAAGGTAATGCTAAATTCAATTGCAATAAACAAATCCATAGCACATATGGTCAGAATTGTGCCATTTCTTTCATTAACACATATTCTCAGAAATGTTGTGATGGTGAGCTACTCCCTTCACTCTGCAATGTGGAGTTTCATTTCAATGCAAACTTGCATCTCACATCAAATGTCTCATTAAGCATATATGATTCATACTTTTGATTACCATTTTAATAATCGCAAGCTCTCTGTATAAATTACTGTGCCAACAGCAGGATAAACCAGCAGTTAGCTACACTAAAAATTTTACTCATTATTTCGAAATCTGTTTCATCATCCTGCTTCTGACTCATGCATTTATACCATCAGATGGTAATTCACTAACATTTCCAAACGTAAAAATTGAACAAGCAACATTCTTCATTTGGACCTTCCCCTTTCCTTTCTAAGAAATAGGTTTGCATGCATTGCATCTCTCTTCCTTTTATGTTCTCCATTCTTTCTGCCCTTCATACTTCTCAAATCTCTTTTTTAGTTTGAATGGAGTGACTTTTCCAGCCTTTTTTAGTAGAGCTCAAATACAGACCCACTTGAGCACAAGTTCAATATCTTACAGCTTTGACAAGCTGGCAGTCCAACTCTGTACAAAGGATATTGTCTCTTATGAAAACTGCATCGCATCTCTTGCTTAATATCATATCAACAAAAAATATCCCTGGGAAGACATAATAAAACATTGTCCATTAAAAAAAATAGACCAAAAAATGTTTAGCAGCAGCAGTGACATTTTTATTAATGAACAATGTGTAACTAAAATCCATAATTTCATTTATTACTGAACTTTGTGGCTTTCATTACTACTGTTGTAGCAAATGCAACTCACTGCAAAGTACTTTCAGAAACCTGTTAATCTTGACAAGTTTTCTTTTGTATAATTTTCTTTAAAATCAAATACCTTGCTAAATATCCTCTTTTTTTTTCTTCCTTTTTTTTAAATATAGGCAGGTGGGTAAAAGAAAAAAAAAATTTAACCACATACTTGATATATATAGCTCAGCAACGAATAATATTCTTATTGGTGTCCCAATTAAAAATACTCACTTGGAAGCAAACATAGATAAAAGACTGCAGGACATAAACTGTGGCAAACTATTCATACATTGTATTTGACATGGTAGTCACCAGTTTGAAATATGATTGGCAATAGGAAGGGAAAAAAAAAAAAAAAAGAAAGAAAATAGGGAAAGAAGGAAAGGAGCAACTAACACATTTTTATGAAAGTCTATTATTTGCATAAGAAGACACAAATTGATGATTAGAGAGGGATTTTAAAACATTACCAGAAAAGCCAATGGAGAAATGTGGTTACTAAAGGAGTGTTTGAAGAAAACACCAAGCCACTAATTCAATGTCTGACTTAAATAATATTTTTTTTACAGCTTACTTCAGTTTCCCAGTTTAGATAAATTGCAAAGTTTTTAGATTTAAGAGATTGACCCCTGACTCCATTTCAATCCAAGGCAAATCTTCTACTGAGGACAATATTTCTGTTAAATTTAAATGTTCTGACAGACCTTAATCAAGGTTTCTTCTACTTTGGAGCATTCTCAATTTGTTAGTTTTTTTTTTTTTTTCCAGGGAGACTAAGAACTGTCTTCTGAAGTCTGTCTTGCAAAAATATAAGTACAGACCATTGAAATGTTTCAATGTTTATACAAGTAGGAAAGAAGTACATTCAAGATCAAAACTGTCAGTTGTTAAAAGTCTTATTTTGTGAGTAGACACTTTAGCTTCCAGATTAAATACTCTGCATGACATAAATGTACTCTTTATCTCATTATGTACCTAAGTTCATGAAAACATTAGAGTTGCTGCGGATGAATCACTTCTGTTCAGCTGTGACATCAATTAAGTTAGGCTGAGTAGGGCAACAGTTTCTTTGCTTGAGGTTAAAATGGTTGCAAAACATCCATTCAAATTAAAATTGGCAGCATTAATGCCATTAGAGACTCCTTTTATTTAGTGCCTCTTTTATTTCAATGTGTAAAACTAATAAATGCAAAAAAGGAACCGAAGTACTAATGAAAAACATATGGTAGAATATTTGTTTGTGGCAGAAGTGATGCTTAATTAATCTCCTATTACTCAGTATTACCAGTAAAACACACTTCTAAAATAACATGGATTTTGGTGAAAAAGCATACCCTTAGAAATGAAATAGCATGATAATTAATCAAGATCAGAAAAAGTCACTTCAGTCTGCAAATATTCACCTCAGGATTCAATCTTCACAGTGCAAATAGTTTTATAGATACCTGTATTTGCAGATACAATTACCTAAACATGTCACGGTACTTAAATACTAAGCTACTTTTCAATTTAAATCAAAAGAGGTTGAAACCTGGCTTTGGTCAAACAATTGCAAAAAACCCCTATGACTGTGCATCTTTCCGTTTCTCCACCCTCACAACCTCCTTGCTACAGCTTCTCACCTAAACAACAAAAGTAACATGTAGGTAATGCTCCTCCTGCTGTCAGTGCAAGCTGACATGGAAGGATATCATGAGTTTTAACTCAATTAAACTGCTCAATTTAATTAATTAATTAATTAATTAAACTCAATCAACTACATTAAACTGCTTCTGAGATTCACTGAAAAATCTGCACTATGGTCCAAGAGATGAGAGGACAGAGAGTGGTCAAAAGTACAGTTTAAAGCACAAGACCTTAACTGAAGTCCCTGCTGGTTCGTGCAGCAATGACTTGGTGGTCATCCACTTGTCTTTAGAATCTAGTAATAACTTTGACTGATCATTATACAACATATGATAACTATATACAGCAAAACAGTTAAAATGTATTAGATTTCACAATCAAATATATTCTTTAAATATTCACTTATTATTTATTCCATCTAAATAACAATGTATAAAAATATCATTGACATTAAACAATTTTAAACAATCAATGATAAATTAATATTATTTAATTAAAATAACTACTAACAGTTGATAATATTTATAGAAAATTATTTGCACATTAGAGAGAGACCCATAGAATAACCTAAGTCAAAAGGGATCCACAAGGGTCATCCGGTCCAACTCCTGGTCCTGCACAGGACACTCCACGAGTCACACCATGTCCCTGAGACGACTGTCCAAACACTTCTGGAACCCTTGCAGGCTAATGCTGTGGTCACTTCCTGGGGAGCTTGTTCCAGTGTACAAACACCCTCTAGGTGGAAAACTTTTTCCTAATATCCAACCTAAACCTCCCCTGACACAGTTTATTGTGATCAGAGAGAACTGATTAGTGTCTGCCCCTCTGATTTCACTTGTGAGGAGGCTTCAGGCCTCGGTGAGGTCTCCCCTCAGTCTCCCCTTCTCCAGGCTGAATGGACCAAGTGATCTCTACATCTGCACAGGTTTACCCCTCCAGGCCCTTCACCATCATTACCAGCCACTAAAAATGATCTCTAATACTAAGTTAAAACCATCTATTAGTTGACACCACATCACCTGTTGTTAATACTGTTTTGCATAGCTTTTTCTCTTCAAAACTGTTTTGGCACACTACAATATGATTGATTAATACTTGAGGGATTCAGGCCGGCAAGCAAATGTCATGTAACAAACCCTGCTTTAATTCAAATACAATAAAAGTAATATATTAGACATTGTGAGCAGTAAATAAGTTTCATTCTTCAAGGTGACGCATTGTATTTGTCCTAAGGTTGAATATGCAATAATGCAGTTAAGAAAGCAAGTGCACATTATGATTTTCATACTGGTACACTTCAACAAGTTGCTGTAATGCCACATGACACAATGCTTTATTTTAGTTCCACTTAAAAACAATACATTATTAATTACAATACATTTTAAAAAACAGCTAAAAATATAACATCATTCGACTCAAATCACTACAGTCAACAAACAAGAATTATTTCCACCAGCTTTAAAAAATATCTATTATCTCATGAAACACAGCGCACAGAGATATAAAATTCAATACAGTTATGTACCAAAATGTGACATATATCTTCTGTATATAGAGGAAATTATAATGCACAAGAGAGGTAGCCAGGAGTGAGTTATAAGTCTCTTGATAGACAAAGATTAATGTCACAGAGCTAACACATATTATAACAATATAAAATTAACAATAGTTCCTATTGCTATGCTGTCTTTTATCTCTGGAGCTCAGAGAACTTCACAAGCACTAATTGAAACAACATCCCTGCAAGGTGGGTACATTTTATTGTCTGCATTGTACAAATTGGAAAATGAAGGCACAAATAATTAAAACAGCTTTCCCCAGGTCACAGGGCTAGCCATCAGCTAAGGCAGAAATACAACTTCCAAATTGAAGTTCCCAATTTTAATTCTTCTTTTATCCTGTGTGCACAACAATTATAAAAAACAGAACTCCTAACTAAGCACCTACTTCTGTCATTGAAATCAATAGCAATACTGCTGCTTTCATTGGTAGAAGTTCAACTGCATCACCAAACAATACCAAAGCTATGCTCACATCTTAACAGATAAGATGGACAATCTCCAGATGGCTCCTGAAAGTCTCCTAAGAGAGAGACTCCATGATGTTCTTTTCCAGTGCTTCAACCTATGCCAGTGCTTCAACCTATGCCAGAGCAGTTTCTGATGTTCCAGTTTGCGGCCCTTGCCTCTGGTTTTCTTACTGGATAATGTTGAAAAGAGCATGTCTCTGTCTTCTTTACAGTCTCCTTTAAGGTATTACTAGGCATTAATAAATTTCCCTCTTCAAGTTTGTGTTCTCCAGGCTGAACGGTCCCAACTCTCTCAGCCTTGGATCATTTTAATATTTTTTTTCCTGGGGAAATGGGTGCATGAATAATCTCAAACTCAAAACGGCAAAGGCAGAGGACTAGACCCCAAATCCAAGGATTAAGGAATTAGGCATATAATGTATTTTAGAAATAATTAAATACCCAAACAGTTCCAGTTATCTGAAGGCCAACTAGCTAGACAATATCAAAATGACCCCCACTATTTCCTCCAGTCATTAAATTATCCAATCTAACTTCCTCCAATATTTTACATGACAGCAGAGCAGCTGTCTACTACATATTAAGCAGCAGATTTATTCTGTTTGTAGAATGAAACAGGTTATTATTATTTTATAGCCACTTTGAAAAAACATTCATAGAAACATTTATTTCAAAGGCTTCTAATGTTTTACTAATACAAACTTTGTTTTGTTTTCTCACAACCATTTTTTCTTCATGTGTTCACTACAAAAAAATGATAGGCATTCTTGTTAAAAAATTGAAAAATAGGAATATTTAAAATAAAGTTATAACTGAAGCCTTGTGTAATTTTTGGTTGAGTCCTTCTTTATTTATCTTGAGAAACAAAACTAATTATTCATACAACCCAGCTGCTGTCTTGAAGCTTTAATATACCAGTAAACATAGGGTGCATTGGATTTTTCTTTTCTAAATAAAATATTTTAGAAGTAATTAAAAGGAAAGACCATCACAAATGTCTTAAACAAAATGCTCACTGTAGTGTGAAGGAAATCGGGGAAACAGGGGAGACTAAAGCACCTCTGCCTACAGAATCTTTTCCTATTGTATAATATTGAGCTATTGCATCCTGATTATTCCAATTGGTTCTGATTATTTCAACTCCTACATGTCAAGCATCAGCAGTGCAGACTATAGTGGGAATAACATCAAGCTAAAAGCAAGAGACAGGACCAAAAAAAGAAAAACACAGAGCTATTTCTTCTCTACAAGGAAAAGCATTTACTGTACTGGAAAACACAGAAGTGCCTGTAAACAGATATGCCCATTAAATCAGTTAGTCAGCAAGGTCCCTTTTGAAAGAGCAACATGGAAAACATCTTCTCAGGTTTTACTTAACTTTCTGTTCAAAGGATGGATGTTGAGCCTCAGGGATCAGGTGGTGACACGAAAATCTATCTTCCAAATCACTCGGGTGTTTTTCAGTAATGAGTTCCCACTTCCCTATCCCTGAAAGGCATGGCAAATAGAGTCATAGATCAAAGCAGCACATAGCCGAGTAAGTACAGCTGTGGAAGCTAAAATGGCAAGGGCTGCTGTGTGGTAATGAAAAGGGCCATCACTAAAGATTTACTTTAGAATTCAAAACTGTCACTTTCAATTTGAAACAAGGGATCCATTAGCTTAGTGCACTTTTTATTGTTATTGATTTGCAATCTTTTACTTTCTTTTAATTTCAAACTGTCATTGAATACATAACTGTCTTTTACTTCATGGAACAAGCCTTGATGATTTTGCTTTCAAATAATTATTCTCAAACCACGTTTTCTTTCTGCATCAGCTTCTTAATGAGTTTCATTAATATAGGTTTCCATTTACCTTAATTATATTTTTGGCAGATTTGCTTTTAGCCACGTCTCACCTTACCACAGTAGCGTTTTGTCACATCCTCTGGTTAAGCCAGAGTGGCCCTGAACAATTACTTCTTCTACTAAAGTGTGTACATGGGCAGAGGGCTAAAGTGAGTGGACACTTTTATTCATGTCTGATAAAAAAAAAGCCAGACAACCTGTCATTCTCCCATCTAACTTAACTAAGTTGCAAGGAAATCAGCTACTTTCCCTCTTGGTGAGGAGAAAGTACTTAAAACAATACAACTAAAAGTGACAGAGGAATTCCAGAACATCAAGCCCCAAATATAAAAACTATGACAATAATCTGAGACAAATGTGATACTAAATTGTATTTACATAGTACCCTACCAGACAGCAGTAACTCTGATATTTGATCAATACCTTTGTCCGGGTGCACTCAGCCAAGAAAAACAATACATATTTCTATCTCAATTCAGAGAAGGCCTCACATATACACCTAAATTTCAATTAAAAACTAATATAAGGAGGTTATTAGTATAAATTAAATACATCCTTACAAACGTCACTGGATCAGGATCATAGCTCCCTGCAAGACTGAAACCAATGTCACTAAACCTCATTCTGAGAAATCAACTTAGCATTGCTTGAGATAAAAATATGGGCACTTTAAATGGGTTATGACCATTCACTAGAGTTAATAATAGAATTATATTAATAGAATCACAGAATCACAAACTGTGTCAGATTGGGAGTGACCACAGTAGGTCATCTGCTCCAACCTCCCAGCTCAAGCACAGGATTGTGTCCAGACTGTTTTAGAATATCTTTAGTGTGTGGGACTCCACAGCTTCTCCGGGCAATCTGTTCCAGTGCTCAGTCACCTGCACAGTAAAAAGTTCTTCCTCATGTTCACTTGGAACTTCCTGTGCATCAATTCCTGCCTTCTGCCTCTTGTTCTGTTGCTTGGCATCACTGAGAACAGCCTGGCTCCATCCTCTGACACCCTTCCCTCAGATACTGAGAGACATCGATGAAGTCCCCATCAGTCTTTTGCTCTGGAGACTGAACAGGCACAGCTCTCTCAACCTTTCCTTATAAGAGAGATGCTCCAGTCCCTTAAGCACTTTCGTGATTAACCATTGAACTTGTTCTAGGAGCTCCAAGTCTCCCTTGTCCTGAGGAGCCCAGAACTGGACACAGCCCTCCAGATAGGCCTCACCAGGGCAGAGTAGAGGGGCAGGATCACCTCCTGTGACCTGCTGGAAATGCTCTTCTAAAGCACCCCAGGATCCCTCCACATTTCTTGGCCACTGCTGCTTCATGGACAGCTCGTTACCCACCAGGATCCCCAGGTCCTTCTCCACAGAGCTGCTTTCCAAGAGCTCAGCCCCCAGCCTGTGCTGGTGCAGGGGGTTATTCCTGACCAGGAGCAGGACCCTGCACTTGCCTGTGTTGAATGTCAGATTTCTTCTCTTCCCATCTCTCCAACCTGTTGAGGCACCTCTGAAGGGTTGCATAGCCCTGTGGGATATCAGTCAATCCTCCCAGCTTTGTGTCTGCAGGGAACTCTGCCCCCTCCTCCAAGTCAGTGATGAATTATTTAAACAGAAGTGGGTCTAGTATGGAACCCTGGTGGACACCACCAGTGACAGGGCTCCAACTAGACCCTGTCTGATCACAACACTCTGGGATCTGCCACTCAGCCAGTTCTCAACCCACCTCACTGTTCACTCAGCCAGTCCACACTTCCTGAGTTTGCCTACAAGAATGTTGTGAAAGACACTGTCAACAGCCTGGCTAAAGTTGAGACTGACAATATCCCCAGCTCACCCCTCATCCATCCAGGCAGTTATTTCATTGTAGAAGGAATTCATATTGGTAAGGCATGATTTACCTTTAATGAATCTGTGCTGACTACTCCTGATCATCTTCTTGTAACCCCTGTGGTTAGAGATGGCTTCCAGAATGAGCTGGTTGTTACTTGATCCAGGGATTGAGCTGAGACTGACAGGCCAGTAGTTCCCTGGGTCCTCCTCCTTGCCATTTTTGAAGACTAGGGCAACTTCTGCTTTCTTCCAGTCCTCAAACACATCTCTCCATCACAATGACCTTTCAAGGATGACTATAAGTGTCCCTATTATGGTGTCCACCAGTTCTCTCACCACTAAATGCATTCCCTTGGGGCCTACAGAGTTGTGGATGACAAATTTCCCTAAGTGTCCTCTAACTCAGTCCTCTTTGACCAGGGAAAGTCTTCTAACAGTCTTTTACCCTTCTAGGTCAGAGATTCCCAAGGGCAAGAAGGCTTTCAGTAACTGTTCCTCCTCTGCATCCTTTGTCACCAGGGCTCCCCCTCCATTTAGTAATGGGTCCACATTATCCTTAGTTTTCCTTTTGTTATGCGTGTATTTAAAGCAGTCTTTCTTGCTGTCCTTGACACCTTGGCCTGATTTAATCCCAGATGGGCCTTGGGTTTATCGCATTTCTACTTTCTCTGAAAACCTTTCTATATTCATCCTAGTGGCCTCACCATGTTTCCAGCTCCTGTGTATTTCCTGCTCCTAACTTGAGGAATGACAGAAGTCCTTTATTCACCCATCAGGTCTCCTCCCCACTTTGCCCAATTTCTTGCTTATAAGGATGCATTGTTCTTGAGCCTGGAGGAAGTGATCCTTGGATATCAACCAATTCTCTTGGACCCCTCTTCCCTGCACGACCTGTTCCCATGTGATTCCTCAAAGAAGATCCTTGAAGAAGCTAAAGTTAGCTCTCCTGAAGTCCATGGCTGCAATCTTATTCGTTCCCCCACTTCCTCCTCAGCCAATAGTGAATTCCACAATCTCATGGACACTACAACTGAGGCTCCTCCCAACCTTTGTAACATTAAATTCTGTTTACTTGACTTGTAAGTATATTTTATAATATAGTGATGTACGATTTTTTTTCCTTTAAAGCTAAACTAAAAACCAAACCCCAAAGCATTTTGCAATATTGTAGCTTTTTCTGTATCTTCACAATATGCCTGCAGCACCACCTTTTATTTTGCCATGGCCAAACATCAAAACAATTAAACAGAACAGTTTGATTTTGCTTCAAAAGTTCTCTTGTACTGGGTTTCCATAGCTGAAAGCACTTGGATACAGAAATTCCTGTCAAAAATGAAAAATCCTTAATCTGCAGATAACTTAGTTGATCTGCAAATTCTGAAGTCCCCTGTACTTCCAATATGCAGCTTTTATGTTGACAAGATAGATGCAACCTGAAACTTAAAAATTACTTTAAACCTGGCACTGACCAAAACCAAAAGTTATAATTTAGACAGAATTTATGGATTCCTGACCCTGAGCAGCCATAAAAGTTCCCATCTCTGAAACTGTTCAAGGTCCGGTTGCACGAGGTTCTGAACAACATGATCTAGCTGAAGATATTCCTGCTCATGACAGCAAGGTTGGACCAGATGACCTTTAAAAGTTCCTTCACACCCAAACCATTCTAGGATTTTATGAAACTCACTGACATACACCTTCAGACATTAAATAATTCACTGTGTTCCTATCTTTTTCCTTATTTAGAAATTTAACTGAAACATGACTATTCAGGCTCACTTTACAATACACAGAAGAAAGATACATAAGCAGATCTCAAAAAGTGATTTTATAAAACTAATTCTCCCAAAGAAACGTACCATTAAATCTTCCTCTCTAAAAAGGTAAGTTATTTTTCTAAAGACTGATATAAAAAAACCCAACAAAACAAAAAAAAAACCCCAAATAAATAAACAAACAAACAACAAAAAATCCAAGAAAATATTATAGAAGTACTTGGTTTTGTCAAATAAGTAACATTTCTCTGTTGTAGTATAACTTTTATTCAATAGTATACTTTTTATTTTCTAGTTGTAACCAGTTTTCAATGATATTTAGGACTCAGGATGACTGCATTTTTTTCAATTTCTCTAGATTGCAAATTAGCTCCATAAAAATTCTAGCCAATTTTAGATCTTTAGACCACACCAAACTATCTTCTCATTATGTTTACTTTCTTCTTGCTCTCTCTCCCTTCACTGTAATCTGTATTTTTAGATGAGGAACTACATTTGAATATAGATATTTTAATGGCAGCAGATCAAATACAATCAGCCACATAAGTTTTCTTTTTATTTGTTCTCTGGTAAACTAGAATAATTGAGGTAGACAATCTTTCATGAAAATATTCCAATTAGGCGTTAAATGAAGACTGCTGAATTTTTGCACGTAGTTTTCTCATATGATTCATTTGATAAATTATTTTTTCTGTCTTTCATTTTCAAAAATTCTTTTAAACATATCTAAACCCCAAACAAAAGGAATCCTAGATTAAAAACAATCATTAGGAATGCACATTTTATAAATAACTGAATCAATGAGGTGAAATGCATTATACAAAGAATTATTTTACAAAAATATGCATATTACCCTCTGATTTACCAGAAACCATACAAAGGATGAAATAAAAGGTGCTGTCTCAAAGCATTTCTGTGGTTTTTTTCAAAGCTGAAAATTGAATTCACTTATGTGAAAAATTACAAAGGTACAACAAAGGAAGCAAGATGCCTCAGATTTTCCCAAATTAACTTTTTTTTCTCTCTCAAGTATTAATTTAAAATCCCAGACACAGAAATGCCTGGGGTCTCACCTAATCAGAAAATGGAAGATGAAACAAATGACAAAGCTGGCAAAAATCTCAGGCCTTGATACTTCAGTTTTAATCCAACAGAGTTAAAAAAAAAAATAAAGTATTAACTGACTAATTTATCTAATTTATGCCTCTGTACACTAAGGATGTGTCCTTACATATCTTTCCCTTTGTATGCCAAAGATATTTTAATGCACATTCCAGAGCATAAGACCTAGTTTTAAGAGATTACCTGTCTCTGTATTTTCCAGAAATATATCCTCTGCCAGTTAGCAAAGACTATTCAGAAAATTCCAACATACTCTACTAAATTAAAAATGTTCTTTCAAAACCCTCAGACACTTGGCTAGTCTTGGACTTATTCAACATTAAATTCAGCATGGATTGGAGACATGGATCCTCCCCCCACAATATGAGAGACTCACGTACCAGACCTTTGGCTTCTACAGTCAGGGCAAACCTGTGAACCACCTTCAAAGACATAGACCAGAAACTAAAATTCATACAGACTCGTTGGAGGAGTTAAATTTTATGGAACATTATAGTTTCTGCCCACTAAGAAGTCCCTTTTTGTGCCCTAGGCTTTTCTACTACACGGATAACCATGCTTTCCTAGCAGATGTCCGAAAATGAAACTTAGACTACTTGTTTTCGTTTTGTTTGCTGTTTTAAGAACGTATTTAACTTTCTGGCTGTTAATGGCCAGAGTTACTGCACATTTCATTTCATTTAGAACTGTGAAGTTGACACCAGGTGCTTACATATACAGAAAAGATTTTTAGAAAACATGTCAACAGCTGACAAATCTGCTCTCTATAAAGATTTTATGAATTTCCAAATGATGCCGGTACATAAATAGATTTTATAGTGTAGCTGAAGTCAACTGCACTATGTTCCCTTTTGGCAGATAACCTGTTCAATATGCATAAGTGTGCCTTTGTAGAGTGTATTTGACCATCAGCTGCAATTATTTGTCATTCCAAATAACACTAAAATTTATCCATGCAATCTTAGCTGAATTCACTGGAATTCACAGCTCATTACAAATATTTTATAAAAGTTTGTTTGTGGGAGAAAAGCTCCTAAAACAAGCAATGACACAAAACTGACAAATATTCTTTTTATCATTCAAGAAATGTGCACTACAAGGACAGTTTTGCTGCACAGAGGAATAACAGAACTAAGACATGCAAAAAAAACATGTTGGAAATTGCTTATGTTTTCTTGTTTCTTATTAAATTAAGAATTTCTACAACAGCAATAAACCAAGAACTTTCTTTGCCTTCTCTTTCTGCCCTCCAGCACTGGAAGAGAAATTTCTGTTCATGACACTGTAACTCTTGTGCTGACAAACAAAGAAAAGGCAAGCACTGGCTCAAAGTCAGAGCTCCCAAGCCTGCTTTACAAAGATATCCTTAGGTCTGAACTTAACATTCGAGGAAGGACAGTGCCTGTTGTGTGAAAGAAGAGCACAGGTTTCACATGTTCATCTTACTTTCTCAGAGGTCTTCTCAATTACTTCAGTTCTATACAATCTTATTCCTTGGGCACAGATCTGAGAGAGAACTCTTAAAAAGCAGCAATGCTAATGAGATGGACTCTTAGCAGCTATTACCACCTGCTCTTATGCAGTTTGCACATAAAAGGGGCTGGAATGTATTTGAGGATCAGAAAGCTCTGCTGTATATCTAATTTCTGTTCCTATCTTGGTCTAGATTGTTCTTAAAATTATATTTTCTATCACTGTATCAAAAATACTGTTAACTAAACCAAGATATTTGGTTTTGTCTACAATTCTTTAAATGCATATATCCTGAAAACTAATTTGTTTCAGAAAGCTCTTTAGAAGTCTCCTTAATTTTTCTAATATAAAACAGAAACATAATGTCTGCATGTTTCTCTCATTAGACACAGTGTACAATTAAGGAATAAACAAAATCCTGAGACCTGAATATTTAACCGAGAGTCACGCTTTCATCCTCTGCAGTAGTTCTTTTTAAATAGATATCCTGGATACAGGAACATATATGATTAGGAACTGGCTCTGGGGAAAGATATTCATATAAATCTTTGATTAGTGACAGCCAGAAGTTTAATTTCAAGGTTAATCTTGCTTAGAAGTATTTTATATTTAAAATATTGTTGCAAATAATACAGAAATAGCTAGTCCTATACAACACATTACAACAAAACTAATTTTTTGTCTTTGAACTGAAACTATTTTTAAGTATATTTGGTAACAGCTAATAAATTTATTAATTAAAATATTATTGTCATGTAAAATATATTTATAGTGATTAAGTTTTAGACTAATTTAACTATTCATCAACTTGGATATGTACCATGTCATGAAAAGCAAAGGGTGCTGCTTGCAGAAGAGGAATACCCATACAAAAGCACACTAACAGATGAAAGGCTAAATCATATCACTTTACCTGTCAGCTGAGCTTTCTAAATACCATTTTCTGGGAGGATAATAGATGTGTCATCAGCACAACCATTACTTCTTGCTTTGTTTCAAGCTTTCATGCAATTTAGGAATTTATTTCAAAATCTCCCATGCTTTCAGGAAAAAAATACCAAAAAAAACCCAAAAAACAAACAAAAACAAACAAACAAAAACAAACAAAAACAAGCAAACAAAACAAACAAACAAAAAAGAAAACCCTAACCAAGCAACCAAAAAAAAAAAACAAAACCACAAAAAAACCACCCAAAAACAAACACTTTGAAATTAAGCCTTTCTCATGCATCCATTAAACCTGACATGAAAAATGTAAAATTTTCTTGTTGGAAAAACCCAAAGCCATTTAATATATGTTTAATTTCAGTATGGCTACAAAACAAAGAACTAAATTATGCAAATAAATTATCTGCATAGCTCAACGTGTTATTGAGTCAAAATGTGAGCAAATGTGAAGTGACCCTCAGTTGGGTGTAGTCAATGTGCCAACAGTTGAATACCACACTATAAAATACTATTGCATAAAAGAGATTTTGGAGGTGAGGGTCATTTCAGTTGAGCTAAATAAACCAGTAGTTTATTTTTCAAGACCAGGAATAGCTACTTCATGAAATATAACCAAATTTTATAATAACTGATCAAAATTAAAAAACAAGTACTTTGCTGCTTGAGAGCAAACAAAGGGGCTTTATATTCTGTTAAGATTTCCCCCTTAGGATCTCACAAGCTTACAAGTGTTGTAAGTGTTTGGAAGAGAAGGAAATCCATTTCTAATTTTGACTAATAAACCAACAGACTAACAAGTTAAATGTTTGTTGCATTTGCTGCCTTTGAAAGTAATTCCATGAGAACAAGTAAAAAAGTAGAAGGACATTTTTGGTTGATTTCAATCAAATTTTATGAGTTTTTGAAGTACTGAATCTGTAACTTAAGCATAGTAAGAAGTCAAGAAAATATCGCTGGACCTCAGTTTTGAAAACAACTTTTCATATGCAAACTTGACTTTAAGGTCATGCTGCAAATAACAGCCTGAAAAGATGGCAAAGGTGTTTCAGGGAAAATACGTTTTCTCCATTCATCTCAATGGAGCAGTTCACTTTAACAATCATCTCTAAAACATAAGAGTCAGTTTTAATAAGTTGCTGGAGAAATATGATAAAAAAGTCACAAGTCTATCTTCACACTTCACTGATGCCAAGAAGAAGAATCTTGCAGGATACACAGACGCTCGTTTGCACTTAAAGCACTGCATTATCTGAAGTTGCATTATCTGCGACTTCAAATGGTGAGGGTTATAAAGGCAGCTTTACTTGAGTAGAATAAATTTTGTATAGGAAAGTCCTGAGGGAGCATAACTCAGTGCAGCTCTATTTCAGTAACTGCTTCAGAGAGCAGATTAACTGTCTTCAGAAACTTGCCTTGTCTGGTTTACAAAACACATCCACTCAGAATCTGGCATACTGTGTAAACATCCGTATTTTTCTGTCATAAGGGTATTGGTTGCTGTTGAAATGTCAGCCTTTCCAATGTGATTTTCTCTTAATTGTTTTTAGACACTTGGAGCTCCTAAAACATTGAATTTCATCACAAAAAAATAAATATAAGCATCATTATAACTCATCAATTTGCTGTCAAACCAGGCCAATGTATGTATTTTAGTTCTTTTCATTTGAGCACACAAGTCTTCTTTATTAGTAGATGTTCAATATGCCAAAGAAAAAAGTTTAATTTTTCTATTTGGAACAACTATAGATTTATGCATTTGATAATCAAGTAAAAATAAGAATAAATTAATAGGAAACTTCAAAAGTACATAGAAGACTCTCAATTGAGTTAACCAGTGGGTTTTGGGTTTTTTGTGAACAACTCTGAAAAAGTAGTTGAGGAATATTCAGAATATGGTCCTGACCAGAACAGAAGCAGTAAGAACCAGCAGGTACTTTACTCTTCTTGTTTCTATGCTCTTCCCTTGTTGTTTGGATTTCAATGTTAAATTAGTACAATTACAAAACTATAAAATAATAAGGAACTGAAAAAAAACAACCAAAAAAAAACCACTAGGGGAAAAGCTCTGAAAAGTCTGGGGAAGTTTGCTTTCTTCCAGTAAACTTGTTGGTTTCCTGCCAAACAATTAAAAGTCACTGTTCAGTCGAAAAGAAAACTTTTCAGGGTAGAGAGGAAATGATCATGCCCTAGACTCTTTGCTAGTCAAAAGAAAACTCAGAAACATACAGCTGCATAGCTCACTGATCCCAACACTGAGACATGATCAACAGAAAAAGACATCACAATCTGGATAAATAAATACGGGCATGTATCCTGGGGTTTCTTGATGGCTATATATCTCTCTTAGAAAAGGATGGGGTTTATCTCTGTGGACACGTGTTTGTAGCCAGAAGAAAAGTCAAGACATTCTAATGCATTTTAAGTAAAAAAGAAAAGCAGTACAAACAGGAATTATTCAGTTGTCTTAGGGAGGTCTGCAGCCTCAGAGCCCTGAGCTCCTAAGAAACTGCCATTCCTGATTGTGCTTTCACTCTATGCAAGTTTTATTAGAAAACTGCTTTGAGACTGCTTTCTTAAAATTAACACTGGCACAGAAAGACTTATAAACATTAATTAATATATAATTTGTCTTTCATTAGAATGAAAATTAATTAGTTATAATGACCAAATTTACCAATCATTTTGGAGAAGGCAGATTATTTGAAAAGAGCTTTATATCATTAGCAATGCTGACAAGTCCTATTGTTTCAGCATATTTTTTTATGCTGGGTTTATCTTTAAAACACTTCTCCAAGAATGACTCTGTTTTGCAAAATTTGCATGCTTTTCTTGGTAACCAGATTTTATGCTGTGTGTATAAAAAGGTGAAAGAAAACAAAAAGCACCAAACCCTCACAAAGAATCCCCACAGAACCAAACAATCAAAACAATCATAAAATTTCTACTATCCAAATACTTAGAGATTCAGAAAATAAGGGAATTACAGTTTTAGGATCTGATTCAAGGTTTTAAATATTTTAAATTGTAAGAATGCTCAATTGTGCTAATTCAGTTGAGCACAAATTGTAATGCTCTGCATACTCAAATAACATCTCAAGAATAAAATGTTATCTTATGCCAGGAAGGAGTTCTTGGAACAGTTTAATATATGTTCTGACATGTTTAATTACTGGAATATTTTGCCACTGTATCCTAGAATCAACAGTGGTTTTTTTGCATAAATTATCACAAAGAACATAGTTTGTAGTAGCTTATTTTTCAGCAGTGACTTAATTCCTATTACTCTAAGTAAGCTTCATTAAACTAATTGACTTAGCTGGAACCACTCACAGTAGTTAAGATTTGCAGAACTGCAAGAATTAACTGTACTGGAAAAGCTGAGAATAACATAAGTATTTCTGCCCATAGTGAATAAAACTAGTGAGCTATTTGATTTACAATGTATCAAACAAATAAATTAGCTAAAACAAAACTATAACTGGCATAGCTTTTATAATGACAGCTCATACAGAAAAATAACATCTAGATTTTTATTTTCTGAGCTTTCTGAAAAAAATCAGTATATGTATTTGTGATATTTCTATTTTCTTATCTAAAGCCAGCAACAAGACAACTATATTTTTATACAGATCCATTACTTATAAGGAGGAAGGATGGTCCTGTACTTGCGGTCCAGTCATTAAACTCCTCCATAGCTCTGTTTCAGACTATTCATGCAACCTTAGGCAAGTGACTTCATTACAGGGGGGCTCAGTTTCCTCAAATCCTCTCTCTACTGAAACTGTAATTTGCTTCTACAAGAATTTTGCTGGGTTTAGATGGCTGAACATTACGGATCAATATCAATATAATACAGCTGCTCAACATATGTAATCTAAATACACAGTTGAGTTTTCACAAGGCCTAAGAAACTAGTAGTTAAAATGTAATAAATAATAAATTATCATAAATAATAAAATAAAAGAAATATACAGCTGTTAAGGCCTGTCTACTCAAGTTTTGCCTCAGTTATTTCTAAGTAAACAGGTGTAACAGTATTTTATTAAATCATAACATCCGTATGAGGATAAATTTGCTAACATTGGGCACCACACTCCAGAATATGAAATAGGAGAGAAATCACAGAAACGTCAGCCCCTTCACTAATAAGCCAGTTTCTCTGAAAATATTTTCTTTCAAGGTTTAATTTTAATTAACATTAAATCAGTCTTCAGATTTTCCATCACAATTCACTACTTTGACATCATCATTTGCTCATGTAGTTGTAGATATAAAATGGAAACACAGTTATGGGATGAGACAAACCTTGACATCATTCAAAGTGGTCTGATGTGCCTGAAGATGTCAACCAAAATTCAGAAAAGCCCACCTCTGATTCTTTATCAGGGAAATATCCTTGACGATAATCAGCTTCTAAAGAAATGTCATCCCAAGCTAGTGACAATGCCCCTGCCATCTGTTACTTTCATTTTGAAGGACTTGTGAGTGCCATCAGTAGGAAATCACCTTTCTTTGTTTGCCAAAACTGCTTTAGATCCTCTGTACGTCCCTTTATGTCTCCTTCTTTTTGTATGACTAATTTATGATCCATCTCCTTCAGAGGCAGCTCCAGCCTCATTAAAACTGACTCCTGTTGCCTTGGCCGAGTGTGGCTTCAACGGGAAAGCAACATCTGAGTGCACTGGTTGACCCAAAACTTACTCTTTAACTCCAGCCCAATCAGCTGTCAGAATTTTATCAAAAATGAGACACACCGTAAGAAGGGAAAGCTTTATCCACATTACTTAATTAGATATGTTTTAATAAAGGCATGACCTACTGCCTCTCTTCCCACCTGCAAGCACTATAATTAAAGCTTCTCTAACAGAACAGCAAGCTATTTTTGTACTCTTGCCATTTTTAAAAATTGAATACAATTCTTTGGGAACTTCAGAAGTGAAAAAGGAAAGTATGGCAATCCTAGTACTATGATAAATCTTTTTTTTTTTTTTTTTTTTTTTTTTTTTCCTGTGGATGCACAGTTAAACACTTAAAACAGTAAACAGATGTAGCAGGTATTCTAGAAGTTCTGGTTGGCACCTTGGTCTTTTCCTCCAGTCAGTAGGAACATTTGTATATTTGTAGTGTAGAAGCATTGAAAATCAACACACATTTGTTTATTCAGCCACATATGGGTACTCAGGGTCCTTAGCATCAAAACCATCTGGGCTTTCAAAAGTTGTAAACACATTACGTCAACGTGTGTGAAAAAAAAATATTAAAATCATATACATGATTCAGTGATGGTTTTACGTATTAATCTGTGCATGGATCTGTTTGAACTGACAAAACAACTAACATAAAAAAACCCCAAACATCTAAATGAATATGAATTTTATCTAAATGGAGGCAAACCAAACTACCTCATTTTGTAGTGTTTCTGTCTAGCAAGTAACTACCAGTGAATAACATTAAGATAACATAAAATGTTGCAAAATTCATGTTTTAACTCTGAAAATGATACGGGAAATAAATTCTCAAATTTTTTTTCATTTACCAAATTGAACGTATGTTTGACAAATCCTAAAAATGCTACACTAGGGGGAGAATAATCCAATCACAAACACAGACAAGAAAAATGAATGAGCAACCTTATTCTAAAACTGAAAATCTCCACTGTTGTTAATAGCTGATATGCAGGGGACCTGAATTATGTATCTCAGAGTCCACAGTCATAAAGAGTAAAGCAAAAACTAATGTCTCTAGTATAGGAGGCTAATTAGTTTAATTTCAGACAGGCCTTAGTTTCATTCTTAGCGTTATTTGAGGAGACTAAAAGTCAGTGGCTTTCAAAGGAAGAGTTTGAACTTCATATCCATTTACTGACACATGGTATGAAAGACAATGATGAGATCAAGACAACCAAAGAAGACATGTTATGAGAAGCCACGGGCAGGTTGATACTCTCAGCACACTCAAGGAAAAACATCCATAAGTCAGTGAGTGAAGGTGTTTCAAATGAAGCGCTGCAAGACAGCGTGCCTTAGCAGACTGCTTTGAAAGGCTCAGCACAGAGCCAGCATTCACAGCAGCAGTCAATGTGCCACTTTAAGCTAAACAGTTCCTGGTGACTGAAATACTTTATGGATAGTAAGCTTAAAATCTCACATGCAGAAGAACTGTTGAGACTTCCACCACATTTCTGAGCATAAAGGCTAATCTTACCCAGATGTACCAACAGACAAAAAAATGTATTTCTATGGTTAAATAATTGCAACTGAACTTACTGACCTGTAAAGATCAGTGGAAAATGGAATATTGCAGGTCAGAAAGTGACCTCAAATCAGAATAAGCAGGCTTAATGAAAAAAGTAATTACGAAACCTTAAAGTGTAGACTTGAAATTGCCTGTGAGCCAAAGGAAATTGTATTTTTAGTCTACTCTGCCCTGGAAAAGTTTCAACTCAAAATTATCTCCATAATGGGAAGTCACACCTCTAGACAGCAAACAGTGATCTAGAATATGTACTCTGTGACAGCAAACGAAACAAATAGCTGTTATTCAGTTTACAGAAGACACAGCTGAGGGATGTAAAAAAGATTAAACTATTCTTCATTCAACATTCTGAGTAGCTCAACAAGAAATATGTAATTATGATAAAGATAACACCTTTTAGGGTAATTTCTACAAGCAAGCATTAGAACATGTATCTTACTCTGGATCACCAATGTTCTAAAATTAAGTTAGATTATGTTTCAGGAAGTGTACACTGCAGGTATTGCCTTAGAGAGGACAAGGACATACAAATGTCCAAAGATGGGCTGGAGGATCTTCTCATGTTCTTCTGTACATTTTGTACATAATTTTCTGATAATTAAAATCTTACTTAAATTGTAATCTTTTTTTGACTATAGATCATTTTCAGGAGTCTCAGACAGAAAGAGAGATTTGGAATCATCAAAAGTGCAGATTTTTTCCTCTCGGTTTTTCTGTTACTCTACTGTCTTACAAAAGGCCCCTCATTCTTGATGAAATTGTACTATTCATTCTGAAAAGTATGCATTACTTTTAACGACCTTATCCCTTGAAAAACAATAGATAGGGCTTTTAAGTAATGTTTTCACGTCTTCACTCTCTGCAAATGGTGTAAGAAATTCAGGATTTCTTGATTTCGTCTTAGATTTACTTAGTCCAATTATAACAACAAATGAGCAGAAGCACTAAATGCAGAGCTTGTGTACAAAATCCAGTGAGATATGTATGAGGTGTGGCTGCCTTTATCCTTCCCTGCTAACCTTGCTGCTCTCCATTTCTCACAAAAGAGAAGCACTTGCATTAGTGCACTATTGCTATTGATTTATTTGCAGTAATATCCCTGCTAAGTGTTTGACAGAATTACAAGAGGAAAGAAACACAGCTTCTTCTACCAGTAATGAAAACAGTGATACATCCTCAGTAATGAAGAGCAGTAACACTACCTTTTAAAAGCAGCCAGCAGAAACCTATCCAAAGCCCTGAACCATCTCTGCAAAAGTTTCTGTTCCATGAAACAGCTGGATGCTCACTCACATGAGTGAGCACGTGAGATTCTATCTCAGAATAATGCTTTACAAAGGACAAAATATAACACAGAGCAAAGCCAGCACCATTTCAAGGGCTCTCCCACCCCAAGAGTAACATAACATTGGCCTCTGTATAGCAAAACACACAATAGCAATGTTCATACTCGAGCTCTCAAGGGACAGCACAATTTACCACGTTAAACAAAGGTACTAGCTCAAACTCTGAATGATTCAATCCATTTTAGTACAGGGAGGTAAAGAGTTATGTGAATTTATATTTGTATATCAGGTTATTTAGGGAAGTCCAGACCTCCAAACATATCTAGAAGACAATATTCATATTGGCTGAAAATATCTAAATCAAATCTGAATCCAAAACCAGCCTTCAGTAAAGCTAACAATTGCTGTGTTACATGGCTAGTGTAGTTATTTTTCTTGGTAAAATACATGGTGTTGTCAGTATCACAGGTCAAAATAGGCATTCTTTTCCTGAGCTGCCTCCTGCACTTGTTCCTACAAGTAGTCCCTTGCAAAGCAAAATAAAAGGGATCTTTCCAAACAACTGCAGTTAGAATTCTAACCAAATGAAACTGTCAGATGTTCTCATTGCAATTATCCACCTTTTCATTCGTCAGCTTTCTTGAACATTAGGTTGTCAGCTATGAGTCCCTGAAGTACTCCAATTGCTGTTTAGAGTAACAACTTGTGGGAACTCACATTTTGGTGTTTGGTCTAGCCTCCTAGCTGTGATTTGTTGTGAGGGGCCATTCTTCATCACCAAGGTTTCCTTTAGTGTGAGTTAGGAGGCACGAGTGAAATAACTGCAACCCAGTAATTCTTTAAAGCAACCTTGAGAATTCACACCTATGTACCATAATAGGAAGATATTGGCATCAAGGTGGTCTCATCTCCTTTACCTATTTATAAACTCTAAATGACAGTGGTGGGGTGACCCTGACTGCGGGACAGGTGCCCAAAAAGCTTTTCTATCACTCCCCCTCCTCATCTGGACAAGGGACAGTAAATATAACAAAAGACTCATAAGTCAAGCTAAGGACAGGGGAAAGCACTCTCAGTTACCATCACAGGAAAGACAGACTCAACTCAGAGAAATGATTTAATTTACTGCCAACGAAATCACTGCAGGAAAATGAGAAATGAAAACTAAACCTTTAAACCCCTTCCTCTAACTCCCTTCTTATCCCTGGGCTCAGTCTCCTTGGTCTCACTCCCACATTTTCTCCCCATCCTCCCATGACAGTGGCACAGGGGGACAGAGAAGGGGGATTACAGTCATTTCATCACATCTCCCCTGATCCTCCTTACACTCTTCCTGTGCTTCAGCATGGGGAATATCCCATTGGAGACAATTCTCCATTAACTCCTCCAACACAACTCCTTCCCACAGGCTGCAGTTCATGAACTGCTCTAACATGACTTTCCTCCACAGGGTGCAGTCCTTCAGGACCAAGCTGCTCCAGCCTGAGTTCCCTGTGGAGTCACAAATCCTGCAGGAGCCCGTTTCAGTGGGGATCTCCCACAAGTCCACTGGTCCTGCCAGGAGACTGCACAAGTTTGGGCTTCTCATGGGATAAAAGCTTCCTTTGGACATCCACCTACTCTAGCAGGGGTCCTTCATGGGCTGAAAGCAGATATTTGCCCCCCCCCCATGGACATCCACAGGCTGCAGGGGCACAGCCTGACTCAAAATGGGCTGCACCACAGGCTGCAGGGAGCCCTAGAGCACCTCCTGCCCCTTCTTCTGCACTGACCTTGGAGTCTGCAGAGATGTTTTTCTCACATATCCTCACTCTGGCTGCTGTTCTGCAACAAGGATTTCTCCCCCTGTTTCTGAATAAGGTATCACAGGAATACTACTACTATTGCTGATGGGCTCGGCTTTGG